>CM056493.1:14216017-14615520 GCA_029783415.1 Anisodus acutangulus | reverse complement strand
ATTCTTGTAACCATATATATATTGTAAATTATTCATCCATAAAATCAAAAAATATATTTCTTTAATATGGTTTTCAACAAACTTGTCAAACGATCACAAAAGAAGTACAAAGCATTCGTTGATCCGCTAGTTATCAACAATTAAATGTGCCAAATAATAACATATGTTTGTGTAAAGAATGGATTTTGGGCCTAACTCAACCCCAAAAGCTAGTTTGTAGGGTGAAGATTGTTCAAGTCCATATACGGAGTCCATGTTCCCATTCCATTACTTATGTGGGACTCTTAACACTCCCCCGCACGCCCATACCCCTTTAACTGGAGCGTGAATAATATAATTTGGGGGTCCAACATCGGTGAACAAAGAATTGGAATGAGTCTGACTCTGATACCATGTAAAGAATGGATTTTGGGCTTAACTCAACCCCAAAAGCTAGCTTGTAGGGTGAGGATTATTCAAGTCCATATAAGGAGTCTATGTTCCCATTCCATTACCTATGTGAGACTCTTAACAGTTTTCTCGTCAGTTGTACATTATTACACCCATAATTTATCTGACAGAGGGCTAAGTACACCACTACATATGTGACACATGTAATTTCAGAGGACTGAAGATATTTATCTATTTTTATTTTTCGTTGCATCTTCCAAACATTAATTTTGAGGAAACTGTGCGCCATAAGTAACATGACTATAATGTGAAAACTACACAAGTAAATCCAAGACGAAAGGTGTTGAACTTGCCAGAGTCCAAAATACAACTACTTAAGTAGATGGCTCCAATGAGGAGCAAAATCTACTAGTGAGTTGTGAATTGCGATAGGCGCAAATGCTCACATGTGCAGTGAATTGGTGGGGGCTCCAAAAATATTAGGCCATTCTGGTAGACATCCCCCTCCCCCAACAAACAGTCTTCTATCTATTGAAATATTTAACTTATGAGTGTAATTTTATACATTGTTGATATAAATAATTTTTTACAGTATCAATTTATTCAATTAAAATATTGTGGAATTTGAAATTTTAAAATTAGATATTACCTGTTAGAAGTTAGAACTGGTAAAAATGACTTGAATAATAGAAAAACTATTTTCACTGATAATACATATATACTTAAGCTCTTTAACTTATATAAAACTTATATATGCACTGGATCAAGTGAAATGAAAGTATACCGTGGTATACACGATAAGTATACCGTGGTATACACGATATACACGGCATATACATGCCTCGTGTATACCGTGTATATCACGGACATATAAGGCAAATCAGTCGGTGATATACATGCCAAGTATATCACGGTTTGGAATATATTTTGGCAACATAGTATTTGTATTTAATTAGCATTGTATACTTACCATAATTGTAGAATTCTTGTATTTATAGAATATGATTTTGGGAGTAGAATAGGAATAAGATTTTCGATATTATGGAAATTGTAAATTGTATATATACTCATTCATTAATGAAAATAATCAAGGGGCTTATTTCTATCATGGTATCAGAAGTCTAGGTTTTTCATACCTCTTCTATCTTTTGTTTCCGCAGCTCTCGGTTTCTGAGCCACTGTCTCGGTTTCCGTGTCCTTCTTTTTTCCTCTCTTCCCAAATTAGTCCAAATCCCTACTTCACCTTTTGTTCTTTCGTTATGTCTAAGAACATATTCCATCCTGCCCTTACTGTTTTTTAGATGGAAAACGTCCAGTATGCGACGTGGTAGAGTTGTTCAAAATTCACGCAATCTCACATCAAGTCCTCCATCACATAATTCCTCCCGCTACCCCTACTCCCGCGGAGGATCCTCAATTATGGATTACTCTTGATGCTACCGTTCTTCAGTGGATTTATTCCACTATTTCTACCGACCTTTTACAGATGATCATTGAGCCAGACACTACGACTATGGCTACATGGAATAGATTGCGTGATATATTCCAGGATAACCAACATTCCCGAGTTGTCACCCTTGCGCAAGAATTCTCACAAGTCAGCATGAAAGATTTCCCGAATGTTTCATCTTATTGTAAACGGCTCAAGGAATTGGCGGACAAACTCCGTAACGTTGGCGCGCCTGTTACCAATAATCGTCTTGTTCTACAAATGGTTGCAGGCCTATCTGAGGCCTATAATGGCGTCGGGACTCTCCTCCGTCAAAGTAGTCCACTTCCACCTTTTTTTCAAGCTCGTTCGATGCTCACGTTAGAAGAAGCCCGTTTGGCCAAAAAGGCGGCTACCGACGACAATCCCGTGGTGATGATGACTTCATCCGATAATTCTCAAGGTTTTGTTGATAATTCGGGCCAAAATCGTACTCACGGTGGAGGCAAGAAGAATAGTAAAAATAATGGCAAAAATTGCGGTGGTAATCGTGGTGGTACCAGTGGTGGTGGGGGATGCCAAAATAGTGGCAGTGGGCCTCGGCACGGTGGTAGTGGGCCACAAGACAACTGGTCCCAGCCATGGGCCCCCTGGCAGTGGGGCTGGGCTAGTGGCCAGTTCAACAACCCCTATTTTCTAGCCTCATCTTTCCCTGGATAGTGGGCCACCCAGCAGCCTTTCAGGCCCAATTAGTCACATCAGTCTAGTGGGTTCCAAAATAGTGCTGGGTCTGGATAGCAAGAAGGCCTGCTTGGGCCTCGGTCCCCGCAGGCTTTCCATGCTACGGACCCTAATCTGATCCCTACACCTACAGATATTGAGGCCGCCATGCATATACTTGGATTGAATCCTCCATACGTGAATTGGTACATGGACACCGACGCCACTTCTCACATGACGTCTGACCAAGGTACTCTGTTGTCTTATTCCAATTTGAAAAAAAATCATGACATAATTGTTGGTAATTGCAACTCAATTCCTATTCGTGGTTACGGTCATGCAACTTTGTCTCCCCCCATCCACCTCTTGTCTTGAAAAATGCCCTACATGCCCCTAACTTAATTAAAATTTTGGTGTATGTCCATAAATTCACCACTGATAATTGGTTTTCTGTTAATTTTGATCCTTTTGGGTTTTCTGTGAATGATTTCAAGATGGGTATACCTCTCATGAGATGTAATGGTACGGGAGATATTTATCCAATCACGTCTGCATCCAGTCTCTCGAGTCAAGCCTTGTCCATCTACTTTTGGAGCTCTAGCTCCTTCCTTATGGCATGCACGTTTGGGTCACCCTGGGTCGTCTGTTGTTTCTTCCTTGCATAAAAATAATTTTATTTCTTGTAAGGATACACATAGTACTCCAATTTGTCATTCTTGTCCTTTAGAAAAACATGTTAGATTACCATTTGTAGCCTCTACTTCTCGTACTTTAATGCCATTTGATATTATTCATAGCGATTTATGGACATCTCCCGTTTTAAGTTCTGTGGGCCGTCGTTATTATGTTCTATTTTTGGATGATTATTCTAATTTTTATGGACCTTTCCGTTAGCGAAAAAATCTCAAATTTTTTCCACATTCTTAAATTTTCGAGCATTCATCCATACCCAATTCGAACAGGAAATAAAAAATATTCAATGTGATAATGGCAAATAATATGATAATGGGTTGTTTCGAAAATTTTGTGAAACTAATGGCATAGTTTTTCGTTTCTCTTGTCCTCATACGTCCTCACAAAATGGGAAAGCCGAAGGCAAAATTTGTACCATTAATATTATTATTTGAACTTTATTGGTCCATGCTTCCGTGCCCCTTTCCTTTTGGCATCATTCTCTACAAATATCTACCTATCTTCTTAACATACTTCCTACCAAAGGGTTGGCATATGCGTCTCCTCTTAAATCCTCTATAATAAGAATCATTCGTATTCACATCTTAGGGTCTTTGGGTGTTTATGCTATCCACTTTTTCGTTCAACAACTATTAACAAACTTTAAGCCCGTTATACCACTTGTGTATTTTTGGGTTATCCATCTAATCATCGTGGTTACAAATGTTTTAATTTATCATCTAATAAGATCATAATTAGTCGCCATGTTATTTTTTATGAAATCCAATTTTCGTTTGCTAAAGTGAGTAGTCCCGTACCTAATTCGTATAATTTTTTGGATGACGACGTCTCCCCGTACATTATGCACCACTTAATGGGCGGATCCAGTGACCACGACCCGCCAGCAGGCCCACTGCCTGCTGGCCCACAACGTCCCACTGCCCAGATTGTCCCAGGCCCAGCCATTAGGCAGGTAGTCCATCCCACTCCCTCGCCTACTTCAGCTCCTGTTACTTTTCTTGTCCCGAGTCCAGTTTCCCGTGTTGGGCCAACAGGCCCACTGCCTGCTGGCCAGTCCGTCCCCCATCCGAATTTTTCTCAAAATCCACCAAATTCTTCCCCGAGTCACATACCATTCACTCGTAGTCAACGGGGTATTTTTAAACCAAAACGATATTTTAATCTAAATTTTAATGTCCTTAAATCCCCCTACTCCGTAACCCATTGTCTGCATTAAATGACCCGAATTAAAAATTGGCTATGAACGATGAATATGATGATCTTATTGAAAATAAGACGTGGGCCCGTCCTTCTAGTGTTAATATTATTCGGTCTATGTGGATTTTTATTCATAAAGACAATTCTGATGGTTCATTTGCGCAACATAAGGCTCATCTTGTAGGTAATGGTAAAATTCAGTAGGTTGGTATGGATTGTGGTGAGACATTTAGTTCGGTGATCAAACCAGCTACCATTCGCACTGTTCTCAGCTTGGCTCTTTCGAATGCATGGCCCATTCATAAGCTAGATGTAAAGAATGTTTTCTTATATGACGATCTTAAGGAGATAGTTTACATGCATCAGCCCTTGGATTTCTGAGACCCCAAATATTCGTATCATGTCTGTTTATTGAAAAAGTCTTTGTATGGGCTTAAGCAGGCCCCACGAGCCTGGTATAAGCAATTTGAATACTATGTATCTGCTATTGGGTTCTCTCATAACATGTTTGATAATTCTCTGTTCATATATCATCGTGGTACTTCCTTGGCATATATTCTCCTGTATGTGAATGATATTATTTTGACAACTTCTTCTGATGATTTACGCAAGTCTATCATGACACTACCCAGTTCCGAGTTTTCTATGAAAGACTTGGGGCCCTTGAGTTATTTCTTGGGGATTGATGTCACTCGTCATACATGTGGGTTATTCTTATCACAAAGGAAGTATGCCGCTGAGATCATTGAGTGAGTTGGTATGTCCTCGTGCAAGTCTACTTCCACTCCAGTTGATACTAAACCCAAGCTGGGTGCTGCGGCTGGCTCACCTTACGAGGATCCAACCCACTATCGCAGTCTTGCAGGGGCTCTTCAATATCTTACTTTCACGAGACCGGATATTACATATGTCGTACAACAGATGTGTGTGTTTATGCATAATCACAGGGTTGAGCACATGAATGCGCTCGAACGCATTATTCGATACATCCATGGAACACTTGACTATGGCTGACATTTATATCCATCATCGATGTCTACACTTGTCTCGTATACAGATGCTGATTGGGGTGGTTGTCCAGATACCAGACGCTCTACGTCTGGTTATTATATGTTTCTTGGTGATAACTTGGTCTCATAGTCTGCAAAGCGCCAGTCTACATTATCACGCTCCAGTGCAGAGGTCGAGTATCGAGAGGTAGCCAATGTGGTATCTGAATCATGTTGGTTACATAATCTTCTTTTAGAGCTTCATTGTCTCATTCAGAAAGCTACCTTGGTTTATTGTGATAATATTAGTGTCGTCTATCTTTTTGGTAATCATGTTCAACATCAGCGCACTAAACATATCGAGATGGATATCCACTTCGTTCGAGAAAAGGTAGCTCGTGGGCAAGTACACATCTTACATGTCCCTTCTAGGTACCAAATTGCAGACATATTTACTATGGGTATTCCCTCAATTCTATTTGAAGATTTTAGGGACAGTTTCAGAGTACGACGACCGCCCGCTATGACTGCGGGGGTTGAAAGTATACCGTGGTATACACGATATACACAACATATACATGCCTTGTGTATACCGTGTATATCACGGACATACAAGGCAAATCAGTCTGTGATATACATGCCATGTATATCACGGTTTGGAGTATATTTGGCAACATAGTATTTATATTTAATTAGCATTGTACATTTACCATAATTGTAGAATTCTTGTATTTATAGAATAGGGTTTTGGGAGTAGAATATGAATAGAATTTTCCATATTATAGAAATTGTAAATTGTATATATACTCATTCATTAATGAAAATAATCAAGAGGATTATTTCTATCATGAAATAACTTGTATTTTCTTTATTCTTTCAAATACCAACTAGACTTATCCATAGAAAGTTTCATGTTTCCCTTGGAGAAAATTTTTACAAGGTGTGACCTAATGGTTTATGAAATGAGTGAAAACTAAAGAATACCGACCAGGGTTCAAATCTCATCCGAGACAAAAAAAAAAGTAGGTGATTTTTTCTCATCTGTCTAAAATTTTGGTGGGTAAAGTAATCCGACATTTATGCTGATGTGAATTGGGATGTAACAAATACCTAGAAACATAGCCTAGGTGCATACAATACTAAGAATAAGATGTACAAGCTATGTAATGTGTACACAAATAGGTAGATATACATTGTTTGTCACAGAAGCAAAATAGGAAGTGCACTCTCATACATCTCAATCCATTGAGATATGGAAAGATATTATGTGACTATTGAGTTGGGTCCTCAAACTCTTGTGAGTTGTGACTTGTGTGTAAATGCCGAAAATGGGAGTCATTTTCCAGAAGCCAACAACCTTTTGATGTTGGCCCTTAAGGTCTAGTCAGTTGGAGTAATGACATCCCCTTCAGTTGAGGGGTCCCAACTATTTTCTTCTAGACCTACCCCATTATATTGCCCCCAAAGACAATTCCCCAACAGAATCATTTTAGGCTTATGTATCCATCATATGTACTGGAAAATCAAACCTTAATGTCCACTTGCTAGTAGGTACAGTTCAAATTTTAGGACCACACGCAATTAAGTCATAAAGAAACTTGTTGAAGAGAAATATCCCTCGGACACCCCGGACCGTGTAGGGGGTTGATGTTTTCCCGGTCCATGATTGTGCACTCTCCGATCCGGATAATATCGAAATATCCCACATCGAATTAGAACGAGTTCTTTCACTCTTTGTATGGCTTGTGTAATTTTTCTCCTTTTGATCTAGTATTTAAAATTAAGTTATGTCCAAAATCCATTTAACAAAACTGCTTTTTTGTCAAAGCACAGAGACTTTTACTGGAAACTATTCCTATTTCTTCCTATGAAAAATGTTACTATCCACTTCATTGATGTACATAGAGTAACTTTCGACGGTGTAATAAATATTTACATAATGAGTCTACCTATAATTTAACTATAAATATTTGATTCCAATGATAACTATAGTAATTCATAACCTGATAAATATAGTAACTTACTACTACTAACATTTAAAGGTTAAATTTCACCTAATAATGTGAAAATTATTTATAACTCAAGGCATATTATAATGTGGATAATTCATTAAAACTAACCTCTTTTTTAGATATTTTAAAATTTTCACATGATAATCACAGAGGAATCCAGATTTTTTTTGTTGTAACGGTCACTACAAAAAAACTGTTAAATTATGACGGTTTTTTTATAGGGGTCATAAGAAACCCCCATTATACATTCAAATTATGGCGTTTGTGTCAGCCCCCATAGAATAGTTCTTTTTGTGGCGATTTAAATGTGGAGGTTGTAAAAGACCCTCACTATACATTTAATTTGTGACGTTTGTTTCAACCTCCCCAGAATTATTCTTCTTGTGGCGATTGTTTGTGCGGGTTTTTGATAACCTCCATAAATACATCAAATTTCAATTGTTTAAGAAAATGTTGCAATTCGATACAAATTGACGATTACTAACTAATGCAATTATAAGTCATTTTTTCATTTTTTTAATGTAACAAAAATTGAATTAAAATTACACAATTTAATTAACTTTGTGAATTAATGTAATTTAGGTTAAAATTCTTATAGATTGTTGTTCCTTTTTCCATGTCATTCTTCCATGGAAAAAAGAAGATCCGAAGATAGAGGTTTTTTCCAGTTTTATCTAATCTAAGAATTTTAGATATTAAATGAATAATTTTATTAGATTTTTGTGGATTTATTCTATACTTTAACCTCTCTTTTTTCTGAATGTTTTATTTTGTACTTATTCTCCTTATATTTTTTTAATTGTATAGTATATAATAAATTTATGGTTTTTTTGTTATGTTTAATTATTTTTATTATCACTTATTTTTATTTCTCATTGTTTTTTCTTTACTACAAGAGCAATTAGCAACAACTTTTAGATGGGAGATCAAAATATCTAGCTAATACGCAACATTAGCCATAGATGTTGAACACTCTTCTCACAAGCATCCGACCATAGAAAACTTCGGATAGAGTTCCCTATCCTTTAAATCTCTTAATTTGTCATTAAATAATTCACTTATAGTCGAATAAGTAAGTGTATACAAACTCACATTAACTATCGGATTAACAGATTAAATGTTAGCTGAATTTCTAATATACTTAGTAATTGAGCATACTAAATGAATGTTGTTTACTAAAGAAAAATTTACATGATCAATCAAGCTAAACGAGGCCAGCTCAATCGAGTTCGATCTTTGACCGAGCGTAGCCAAGTCAAATTTGAATGAAACAAGTCGAGCCAAATTATACCTTTTTTAATTGATGTTAAACAATTCACTTACAATCGAGTAAGTAAGTACAGAAGTATAAACTCACAAATAGTAACTATTGAAAGTTGATTTTACTTAGTACTTGAGTCCAATGATTGAATGTTACTTCTAACTAACAAGTTACACCATCAATCGAGCTAAACGAATCGAGTCAGCTCAATTGAGCTCGATCTTTGACCGAACGTAGCCAAGTCAAATTTGAATGAAACAAGTCGAGCCGAATTATGCCTCTTTTTAATTGATGTTAAACAATTCACTTACAGTTGAATACATATGTATAGAATTACAAACTTACAAATATTAACTATTGCATTAATATATATTCATAGTAAAAATTGATTTTACTTAGTACTTGAGTCTAGTGATTGAATGTTACTTTCTAAATACTAACAAGTTACGCGATCAATCGAGTTAAACGAATCGAGCCATCTCAATTGAGCTCGATCATCGACCGAGTAGAGTCAAGTCGAATTTGAATATGAAACTAGTCGAGTCGAATCATGCCTCTTTTGGGCTAAGCTAGGGGTGAATGCAACAATATAGCTGTTGCTTCATCAGAACTAGTACTAACGACACAAATGATAAATTTATGTGTAAGAATTTATTACAATTGTAACAAATAGTAGATTCGAACTCGTAATTACAAAAATATAATTAAATAATTTGTTTATTTATGTATCATCTCTATTAAGTGGATTTTTTATTACTTTATTTTTATTTATGTCTAAATTATAATCTCTCTTCATTAAATATTTAGTTTATTTATGTATCATCTCTATTAATGACACAATTATACTAAAGATAGAATGAAAAAAGTTTAATTAATTTTACTTTAAATTTCTAAAATAACATATATTTTGAGATAACTATTTTTTATAATCAACACAAATAATTTGAGACAGAGGGAGTAATTTTCTTTCCATTTTTTATATTTTCTTTAATACTTCTTTCATTTACTTTTACTTGTCAATTATTTTAAAAATAAATATTTATTTTTAATAATTTACTTTTCCTATTTTATTCATAACATTAATTGTTCATTTCAAATCAATTAATATAGTATCATGTAAAATATACATTCATTTATAAAGGGCTTGAAAAGTCCAAAAATAACTGTAAAATTGAACGGAGGGAGTAGTATTGCTCCTATAGTGCTACTTAACAAATAATAACCAAATTCCTAACGACTCCAAGATAGAAAAGGGAGAAGAAAACAAGGAGAATTTGAAGGGGTTTGCCTTGCCGGAAAACTTGCAAGTTTTAAAGAATCAAGAATGAGTGGGTCGCGGTTCATAAAATGTGTGACTGTGGGCGACGGAGCAGTGGGTAAAACATGTCTACTCATTGCATGAATCTTTCATCTTTCCCATTTTGTTATATTTAAAATTTCTTTGTTGAATTGGTGTTGATATTGTATATTGACTCTTTTTCATACCCTAACTTCCTCCAATACAAATTAGTTTGGGTTTTAGGGCATTCAACAAGGCTTGGAAAGAACGATTCCTCTGTGATTTTGGTAGTAGATCACTTGTTACTGAAGTGTCATTTGGTTGATACAGAAATATAATATCTTTTCAGCCAACTTTTACTACTACTATTTACTTTATAGCTTCATGTTTTCTCAATGAGTGCTTCACCATATTTGATATTTTTATATGAATATGTAGACATGCCAAAGGTTAAACATTTTCTGAATCCACGAAAGTCAGCTCGTGGATCACATGATGCTCATGGACGTTCTTTTTCATTAACAACTCCAGCACGTTCACATGCTATAGAGCCCTCAACATTGTTACAAGCCCCTCCACATGCTCCACCAAATTCCTCACTAGTTGATGAAGTCCCTGTTGGTATTCTATGGTACTTTATAATGCAGTACGGGAAGTAAATAACTATTACAAGTATTCGAAACGATGAACAAATATTCAATCTTCAGAAATTGAATCTTGTTGAACAAATAGGCCAATCTTCTTTTCTTGCCGCAAGCTTGTTGTGTCTTGAATGTTGATATCCTGAAATCAAGAAATAACTAAATCTGGATGGTTACAACGTTGTGTGTTGAGTCGAGGATAGCCCTCTATCCTTAAGACAAGATTGCCCCGTATATATGCTTTTACGTTAGCGGGCAATAGTCTCCCAAGATAAAGCAACACTTTAATCTCAACACTACAAAACCAATAGGTTGAGCCTGACGAAGAAAACAAATATGACTTAACTTGTTGAAGATATGGAATAGGAAGGAAGAGTTTATGTCTACTCTTCTCTTTTGTCTCTGTAGTGTATATCTTGTGTATATGTGAGGGTTTGGTCACTGTTTTTTTCATCACATTTTGCTCACTGTTTTGAGCTGTTTTCGTGTTTTTGATCGGCTATGCGATATATTTTCGCCTGCTTTTTCTGGCCCGATTTGCTGTTTTTATTGTTTTCGCTGTTTCTTCCTCCTGCTTTGAGCCAAATGAAGCTCAATATATAGCATGAGGAGGGGCTGTCCAACAGCCACAAACAAGGCTGTAATGGCCCTTAAATGAGGGTTGTAATGACAGGTTTTAATGCCCTGAATGAGGTGAATTAAGGTCATGAAGGAGGCTGCTCAATTGCCCAACTAATGGGCTGTTAATGGAGAGTTAATCAGCCAAGTAATGGCTGATTAATGCTCCAAAATGCAGTCTAACGGCCTTCCATCACCTTCCCAGAAACTCTGGGGACCAAACTGTAAATATTGAAACTTCAGGGACCAAACTGTACATATGAAAGGATTCTGGTCCAAACTGTACATATGAAACTTCAGAGATCAAACTGTACATCTGGCAGAGTTCTCTGGTCCAAAAAGATAATATCAGAAAGTCCCCGTGGCCAGTGGCCCGGACGGGACGGGGGCGGCGGCGCGCGTGTGGGCTTAGCCTTGAACCTAAGCACATCTAGGTCTTCCCTCCTTTAAACACATGGGATACCCCTTGGGGTCCCAAACCCTTTACCAATTAGAAACTTATATAGAGAGCAATTCTTCCTATTCCCACCGATGTGGTAGATTTGTCCCACACCACATTTCCATGTCTCAAACACCTTACTTCGTGGACCAATATCTCTTTCATTTCTCAACGAAATTAGACGATTCTTGGCCCTACGGTCATCTACTCACTTCGTAGATCATGCATGTGTGAAGAGACAAGGTTTTCAACATGCGGAACACTAGTGTTTAATTCATCAAAGATGGGTGGACGCATCTCCCCGCCAAAGGCTAATTTCCAACAGTCCCACAACAAGAACAAGCTCCGACTCAGCCTTCTAATCCACGTGCAACATTTGCACGCGCTACTAGATGGGTATCTACACAATATTGGAGAGTAGAGGCAATATGTATATGCCTTGTATATATGTTTATTTCACTTAATAAATATTTTACTTTTTCCCTTTTTGTTGGGTAACTTATTTTCTTATTAAAGACTCAAACAACGCTACCAAACATATTAATGTCAATGTCAATGTCAATGTCAATGAGGTCAACAACCTGCCTATAGGTGAACGCATCATTGTGAACTTTGATAACTACGGTGCACCATATGGTGAAGCGCAAGGGTTGCTTGCTGGATATTGTGGATCATTAGCCATTGATGATAATTTGTTTCCAATTAATTTTGACAGGTGGTCAGGGTCGTCGGATCTTCCTAAAAAAATATATGGAAGACTGCTTTGAAAAACTGCTAAAGGTATTACACATATATTATCTATTGCTACTAGATTTTTATGCATGTATACAACAATAACTTTGTATTTTTTTCTATTTGAAGCCTCGATTCCTTTTTAGGACTACTGATGTCATTTCATACAGATATTGCAATGCTAGTTTAAATAGAAAGTGGGCTACACATAGACAAAGGCCGTGGGATGAATTTTACGACCCAACAATGTGCAGGAATGAAATTTTAAGAAATGTGCCAATGGGTATATATAGAGATCAGTGGGATGGTTTTGCTGCTTATCGTCTAAAAGAAGAAACAATTGTAAGATTATGACTATCTCAATAGATTTTATTGAAATTATGATTAGATATTAGACTAACTTTTTAAGTTGTACTCATTTATGTTAATAGGAGCTTTGTAAAAGAAATAAAGAAATTCGACGCAAGCAAAATATTTCTCACACTGGTGGTTCAAAAGTTAACTCGAGAAGATGCCATGAGCTGGTAATATATTAACTTAATAGTGTTTCTTATTTTTCTCTCATTCGAATGTTTTGTTACAATGTACCTAATTTAACACTTTCTTAGTTTTTGGAAACTGGACAAAATCCTAGTCGAAGTAAGATGTTTATCGAAATTCGAAACTCATAAGATAAAGGATTGTTCATTTGTAAATGATGAGACAAGGACTATAGTGGTGAGTTCATATTTAAATTCATTTTCAGTTATCTTTTTCAAGTTCAAATATGAATATTGTGTTTTCTAACTTCATATTGCTCAAACTCTTAGAAGTTCTACAATCATATTTCTCATTCCTTCATTGAAATGGTAAGAGGAGCATTACATTGTCCCACTTGTCATGGTTATTCTACCTATACTTGAGACTTCTTGAAACTTGGGTGCTTAAATACAAATTAAGTATTATGCAAAATGAAATTTTTTGATACTCGTAGTTTAGATGATATCTACTCTTTTAAAGAGTAAGAGTAGTTCTCTGCTACACTAATGTTGGCAGAGCCATGCACCATGCTAACATCTTTTCAATATAATTTTTATTGTTTAAAGTATCACATCATGAAATTAAAGCGACACTTTCTTTTATGATTTTCCTTCTAGGATCTGTGAATCTATTTATCTTGTCTCTGATTAATGAATTGTGGATGACATCACGAGCATGGTGACTGATTTTACAGAATTTAGTGATGAGGTTAAGGTGGGTGCTTTCATAAATGGTAACGTTTACTAATTACCATAAAACTTTTGAATGTAAATAAATTTCATGACTAGCCAGCTAGTGGGTTAATCAATAAAATATAGAGGTATATATATGATTTGATAATACTAATTGATAATTTGTCTGGTTGTAGGAACAAATTCAATTGAGTCAAGGCAGTAAGTCTAAAATTTCTGCAGATGATATTATCGGCAAGGTGTTAGGGGCAGAGCACTCTGGGAGGTACGATGTATGGGTATGGAAACAGTTCTTTCAAATACATTCAATAATTTCAAGCGACGACTTAATGATCTGAACACTTCAACTAGCTTTGATGCGTCATCCGCAACTTCTACCTATTTGCATCAAAAGGTTGCGTGTTTGGAGTCCCAATTAGAAGAAACCTTGACTATTAAATTTAACAATCAGAATCTGTCAAATATTTAATGCGGACTAAAAAAGCTCACTTCTAATAAATTTAAAATTATCAAAAATGTTCAGAAATAAATTTAAGAGAGAATTTTAAATCTATTAACATAAATGACCATTTTTTTTTCATTCTCTCGCAAAATAACTATCATGCCTGCCGTATATACTGATCAAAATACGCTAAGCTTCTTCTCTTCACAAGTTCACATGTTATAAGTGATAAATATCCGTGATATACACCGTATATACGCTGTGTATATAACATGCATATTATTGTATAATGGGCAATTAAATCCCGTGATATACACGGCATAATTGTATAATTTTTGTACAAGTAGAATAAGGTTTTAGGAGCTGAATAGGAATATGATTTTCTTATTATGGAAATTGTAAATTGTATATATACTCTTTCATTAATGAAAATAATCAAAGAATTATTTCTTTCAATAAGTGACAAGGAGGATCAAATAGAGAACTCACTTATAAAGTTACTCACACTCGGGTGTATATATTAAATTAATGATAACATAATACATTATATGTGTGTACGCACATAATCATAATAAATTAATGTAATTTGTGTAAACAACGAAGGGGTATATTCATTTGAATTGTTACCTCGTACAACAACTAACTCCATTTGATTATAAATTTTCTATCACCTTTCTTTTTCAATGAAAGAAGAAAATAATAAATAAATAAATAAATAAATAGAATGCTACTTTATTAATTAAAGCGAATCGTGAGTTCTGAGTAAATGCTACGCACCAATTTCCAATACATTCCTCATTTTAAATAAAGATCACTAATAAGATTTTGTTTAGCTAATATATTCGCATCAAACGAGTTTGTGTGAGATTGATGATGGGTGAATCAGGAAACATAACTAGTGGAAAATAAGGTATATTTGATAAGGATTCATCATCCGATATGATATGATGTTTTCGTATTAATTAGTGGTCACATTTTGAATATTGAACTAACTGTTATGACTGCATGTAACATTCGGTAAAGATTGCTAAGAATTTGTTTGCTATGCCTGTAAGAATGAATTAAGCTACTGTATAAAAAGTTTGGCAAAGTAATGTAAATTTCAGGGTCCGATCAAAAAAGTCAAAAAAAGGACCGGGAAGGCTTGAATGGACTTCTCTCCTTATCACTCAGAGAAGACAAAAAAAATTCAGGATAGCAAACATTCACAACCCACCCTATTGCATCTTTTTCCAAAGCTCATGGGAGAAGGGAATTGGCAAAGCATAAACAAAAGTTGGGCTTATTATAGCTTGAACTAGATAGAATTGTGCTTTCCTAAGTTGGACTGAAAGAACCAAGTATAATCTGGCAAGCAGAAAAAGATAGGGTTACTTTTATGCAAATGTCTTTTAGGCCACCAAAGTAGCCATTGCTCCAAAATCCCACTACATACGTTGTTCTTTCAAAACATTAAAATGCAACTCTAACACAAATTTTCAAAACATAATACATTACTTTCCAAGAAACTTACAAGAAGGCCTGTATACTATAATTGGCCAAAAGAAAATTCTATAACCTGTGCTTCAGAGAAGTTCATACTACAAAAGTATAAGACAAAACGAAAAGAGAAATGATTACACTGATTTAAATAATTTACATTACATGGATAGGCAATTGTTCTTTAAGGTTTCCTCAAATTATATAAAATACTCTACAAAGATGTCCCGGACACACTTCAGATAGAAAGAATGGAAGCTTTAAATTAAAAAGCAGCTTCTCAACATGAGCATGGAAGCCTCAATAATGATACATGTTTTCTTGATAATTTACTACAAGTAATAAAAATCAAACTCTAGTCAGAACAATCCTGTGAAGCCAAACAATCGAAAAGGAAAATGGGGCGGAAAAGAAAAAGAATTACATTTATAGTGGCTTATGATCCGATTAGGGGGTGATTTTCTATACCAGGTGTAGATATGAATATCCCCCTTCAGAACCAGAAGGTGAAGGAAAAAATTAAAATTGAATCAATTGCGAAAGAATACTTGTGTGTTAAATTTGCTTTCAACTTGTTTGACCAACTCCTCCATCCTAATGTACAGTATTAAATAAAATGGTGAGCCGCTTGTCCTAACTATTATGAAGATACAAGTCCAATGACATTTCGAAACAAGGATAGATAAGACTAAAGACCTATAGTAAGTAGACAAAATAATGAGAAAGACCAAGAATTTACCCAAGGTAATGTTGAAGGTTTATTCTCCAAGCCTTGATATGATCCCTCATATTTGTGCACTTTCTCTTGTAGGAATTGAATATATTCGATAACCTACAAAAGAATTTTACTTATTTGGTATACAGTTTTTATGATAAACAGAGTACTTAACCATACACGACATTCAAGTACCTCCAGCAAGAATGATGCTTTATCTCTCTTCTGGTCACTGTGAGGGATGATCTCTCTTAACTTCAGAATTCTGATTAAGAAGTTTCAAAGTTAATGTCATTTCGACCGTTAATAAGTCCGGTAACATAGTAGAAGATTGACAGAATCTAGAGATGGTAACATAAAACCTAGTATGAGTTCAGCAAAGAAAAAAACAACTTTCAAACTAACACATGATACCTAGGCAGAGATAGCTTCTGCCTCAAATAAGAGGCTAGTATAAAGTGAAAGAAAATGTGCTAGTCAATGCATAAATACTCAGATCATACCGACATTCCCCTTCCCCCAGAAAATATTCACGTCAAAAAAAAATTCTCTTCTTTTCTCAAAACTCTAATTATGGTTGTAAACATGCCTGTCATTGATCTTGCTTCTTCTTCTTTGCTCTGTTGCTGAGTGCTTCGAGCGCGGAATATTTGGCTTCTGATCACTCCTTTTTCCATTGACTTTCACTGATAAATTGCCTATACAAGTAGTTATCGTTCTGTTATAAAAATTACAGATTCAGTGTACTGAGAGACAATTACCAGACTAGTGCAAGACAAACCTCTGGATTGTGAAGGTGACTCTTTCTTAACAACAAATTCTTCATCATCATCATCTTCCTGTGAATTCTTAGCCGATGTCATCATTTGTATGAAACTCTGATTCTCCATAGCTGATGGTTTCCTGCATTGTAATTTGAAGAGTTAGAATTGGAATTATAAGCACAAAATATCAAGACATATAAGAAGCATTCACACTGACTGAGGAGATGAGAGTGAGCTCAAGGTTGTGGTGTTATGATTATGATTTGAATAAAATTGTGATTGTCGTTCTAATGATGTCGTAGGTTGCCCTTCTCCAGTGTTTACACCTGCTTCTGCCAAGCACATAACAAGTGTTAACTAGAGCTGAAGTATTCAAGCTTAACTCTCCGTGTTGTATAATACTATAATGATCTTAGTGGAAATGAACAACAACAACAAACCCAGTGAAATCCCACAAGTGGGGGTCTGGGGAGGTACAGTGTACGCAGACCTTACCCCTACCTTGGAAGTAGAGAGGTTGTTTTCAATAGACCAATGATCTTAGCGGAAATGAGAGAGCGAAAAAGAGAGGTCATTTAAAGTTGTCTTTCTTCAGAAATGGTTGTTACCGGGAGTCTTTTATCTCAATTTTCACAAAATTCAACTTTCAAGAAAGACACTACGTAGAAACCACGAAATGAAAGCGTACCTCTTACAACATGTTTATCTCCAGAGACATTCTCCTTCCCTGTCTTTCCCCTTTTTATGGCAGATTCATTCCACAATGTGAAACCGCTCCCCGAGTAAGAACTGCAGTTTGAGTTTCTATCGTCTCTATCAGCACTACTAGCCTGTGAGACAACGAATGTGTTTGCTTCTGGCTTTGGAACCCTTTGCTGCAAATAAGAAATGCTATAGGTGCCAATGCCACCAGGAAGATTATGTGATGATGCTGATGGAGGAGGCTTTTCTATAGCCTTTACCTCAACTTTATTTTCTTCTTTCCCCACTGTCTTCCTTTCTTGTTCTAGAGGTTGCAAGAAATCATGAGTTTTTAGGTAGCCACCTGCTTAACAGCCATGGCGAAATAAGAATCAAATAAGGCACTAGAAGACATAATAATCAATGTAAAAATCATGCACAATGATAAAACATAACATGTCCTCCTAGTGAAGGAAAATCAAAAAGAAACTGAGTCTTTCCTTTTTCCTATTGGTTTCTTTCTAATCCGAGTATACTTCATGCTTCAATTTGAACAACAGATATAGTCGTTGAATTAATGTAATAATAGACCAGAAAACAACAGAGAGCTGGAAAACAGTTGAAAAGAAAATAACTAAAAGGAGGCAATGGACAAATTTTACCTCTTATTCCATAATTTTGTTTCTCCCGTTTCCACTCACTACTTAAGAGTTCCACTTATATTACATTATTGCTCCTATTTAAATCACTAAAAGATCAACTTCTTGAACATCTCAATAAGGAAAAAAGAGAGGAAATTTTGAGATGAAATTAGTAGAAACTAAACAGAAGGTAAAAGTAAGTCAAGGATTTTATAAGATTTAAGAAGAATAGATGTTGTTCAAAATGTGATGAACAGCAAAGAAAAAGGTTTGCGGACCAAAAGAGAAAAGAGTACCCATACAATTAAATTACGCCAGTATATATGAGTTTTGTATAAATATTTATAAGTAAATAAAAACTTCTTCAGTCCTGTGTTTATACCCCCTAGTATGTGCCTTTCCTACTCAAAAGGTAGGAGAACCCGTTCTCCTGAAGCTACTGGGTCATTTTGCCGAGTTCCTTCGACACGGTTCTCTCAAGCTTCCTAGTATACTCTTCTTGTTTACCTGTGTCAGTTTGGGTACAGCCAGATCACCGGGAGGATCGCCCTCCCAATTTGAAGTTTTTTCCTTGAAGTTTCAACTATGTTGACTATAATACCAGTCGCGACTCTAAACAGATTCGTGACTATAGCACGGCGGTCAGGGGCAAAGCTAGGTAGGCTCAAGGGGTTCATCCGAACTCCCTCAGTGAAAAAATTACACTATGTATAAAGGTTAAAATTAGTTTTTTTATGTATATATTTAGTAGAAGTTGAACCCCTTGACTTCTTCGTGTATTTACTTCTTCGTATTTGAAAATCCTGGCTCCGCCACCGAAAACGGTACGCTCTGCTCTCTCGTAACCCTTGCTCTAATCAAAAGACTACTAAAGAGAGGTTACCAAATTATGATCGAGAATTTTGCCTTTTGAGCGCCATTCGCGTAGGGAAAACGGGCAAGGCCGAGTCAGAAAGGCTGTATAAACATTTTACTCTATAACCTAAGCTTCTTTTTTAAAAGGCAATAATTTGTTGCATGCTTAATTGGACGGACTGATGTAACAATACTATCCATGTCCTCGTTTCTATCTAAGTAATTTATTTTAGCATTAGTCTTTCAAAGAACTTTATTCAGTCCTTAATAAAGAGTAAGGGGAATTGAACATCACTCAAATAGGTACGTTTATTTTGGAGGAAGTTCTGTCATGATAAATTTATACTGAAATTTTATCTAAATCCTCAACTTCCAACCTTTGTTCTTCTATCTTTTTTGACATAACCAACCTTTGGATGGACTTGTAGTTAACATGTCCTAATCTATGATGCCATAAATTAGAGGACTCAAGCAAGTAAGAAGAAACTTCAATATTATTGCTTGCACGTAATACAGACATGGCGTTAACTTTGAAGAGGCCTTCACAGACGAAGCCCCTTCCCACAAACGTTCCATTCTTGGTGATTACAAATTTATTGGACTCGAACACTTGCCTAAAACCAGCATTAACCAATAAATGACCTGAAATTAAATTTCTCCTAATCTCAGGAACATGCATCACCTCCTTCAGAGTGAACTCCTTTCCAGAAGTCAGCTTCAGAACTACCTTTCCTACCCCCAGCACGTCAGAGGAAGCGTTGTTACCCATGAACAACTTCTTGTTAGTAACTGGTGTATAAGTGGAGAACGCATCTCTCTTGGAACAGATGTGTCTTGTTGCACATGTGTCCATCCACCATTGCATGGGATTCTCAACAAGGTTCGCTTCAAGCACCACCGCTGAGAACTCCTCAATCATGTCATCCAGAAGCATGTCTTTGACGACGTTAACTTGTGCCTTGCCCTTAGCATTGGCCTTCTCTTGTTGCTCAGTCTTGAGCTTGCGGCAGTCCTTGATCATGTGACCAGGTTTCCCACAGTGGTGACAGTTTCCTTTGAACTTCTCTGCTGCTTAGGTATTGCCGTCTTTCTGGAACTTGTGTTTTTTGCTTGGGTTCCCTTTGGCCTCAGCAAGATTTGCCTTTGCCTCAGCAGGTTGTTTACCCCTAGGCAAGGCCTTCTTATTATCTTCCTGAATCTGGAGTTTGATAATAAGTTCTTCAAAGGTCATCTCATTTGTCTTGAGTTTTAAGTAACTCATTCCACAAAGGATGTAACTTTTCAATCTGCTCATTTTGTTTCATTCCTTCCAAATCCAAGTGATGTAGAATCATTTGGAATTCCTGGACTTGGGACATCAATGTTTTACTATCCACCATTTGAAATTTCAAAAATTTCCCAACGATGAATTTCTTAGTACCTGCATCTTGTGCGTTGTACTTCTTTTGTAGTTTTTCCCACAACTCTTTAGCGGTGCCAGCGGTGCAATACACCGTGTAGAGAGGGTCTGACAAGCAATTCAAGATATAGTTCTTACACATGAAATCACTATGACTCCATGCATCAAGAACCATCTTCATGCCATTAATGACATGGATACCTTGGCCCCCTTCAGCCGTTTCAATAGGCGTAGGGTCCATTTCATCTCCAGCTTGTGGAGGATCTTCTGTTAGGAAACGAGTCATTCCCATAACAGTCAGATAAAAGAGCATCTTCTGTTGCCATCTCTTGAAATTGGAGCCCATGAACTTTTCTGGGCGTTCATGATGAAATCCAGCGGGTGGAGGAACTGGAGCGTTCCCTTGAGTAGCAGAAAAGGCGTTGGTTGAGCCTTGAGCAATCAGAAAGGCATTTGGTGTGCCTTGAGCAGTGGGGAAGGCAGATGGGTTGCCTTGAGTAGCAGCAGCAGCAGAATCAGAAGCGAGTTGTTCTCTTCCAGTCATCTTTCTAAGTACTTACAACGAATCTTATCTTAAAATTGTGGGTTACAACAATTGCAGGGAACGGGAAGTAAGTAAATATTACAATTGCTAGAAAGATAAACTCTAAGATTACAATAAAACTGAAAATGTGATTTGCTGAGCACTCTGTCTTTAAGACAAGATTGCCCCGTATATCTCCTTTTACGTTGTCGGGCAATAGTCTCCAAAGATACAACATCAACTTAACAATTGAGCAAAGAAAACTCAAGTGTTATTCTTGAAGAACTTTGAGTGTAGTAGACTTGCTAGAGAGAGAGAAGATGAAATCAGAAATTCTGTAAATATTTCTAAGTGTTGTGTAGTGTTCAACAATTGAGCCAAATGACTCAATTTATAATGTAAGGAGATGACCCCTCAACTAGCCAACTAATGGCCTTCAATAGCCATGTAATGACACTTATTGAGAGGGTTACATTCAGCCAAATAATGGCTGAATCCATGTGTCAAGTTTGCTCCAAAACCAGCCCAAAGGTCGGAACTTTCCAACTTCCCGTCGCAACATTCTGCTTCCGAAGCGTCGCGGCTCTGTGAATTAGCGTCGCGGTACCAGTGATTGGCCACCCAATTAGCGTCGCGGCGCTCCCTGGGAGGCGGCGCCTCGGCTCCGACGGGGCTGCGTCGCGGCTCCGCGGCGACTTCTGACTTGTTTCATCTTACACTTCTTCCTTCGTTTACCAACGTGGAATACTTTGTCATTTGGCCAATAACCGTCCATCATTCTATGTCTCAAACGTATTACATACGTACCAATATATCTTTCACTAATGAAATTTGCGATACTTGGCACTACGTGTGCACGTGTGTGAAAACGACGTTTCTGACGTGCAGGGCCCCAATTGTTTGAGTCATAAATAATGGAATATACTTAATTCCACATTAGTAAATTTCCAACAAAGTTAACCCCATATAATTTTTGGGGAAGAGGTTCAAATATATACTCTTAAGTTTTCCATTTGTTTTATCTTTCCTCTGTTAACCTTGAATTTTTTTAAAAAAATATATGAAAAAATATCATATTTTAAGAAGGTTTATCTATGAATATCTTTAGATGACTGATGGTCTACAAAAAATTATTCTGTGTGAGTTCGCAGCCAAGATAAATATTACCACTATAGAAATTTTAAACAACTATTTCTAGTACTTGTTAAAAACTGAATACTTCCTTTAAATAGTGTAGCAGAATTGCGTAAATGTGTGAGAAAAGGAAGTTATGTCTTGAAAGTACAAACACATGTACACCAAACAGAATTAATAAAACACGAACTCCCAATCAAATTATATGACTGCTGAAAGGACAACCAAATGCTTGCATGTACGGAGATTTACCTTGCGGAGGTCTTGAATCTTGTTCAATAGGTGAATAGAGTGAAAGAAAATCATGCGTCGTCTTCCTCGCTGCCAAACAAAAATATACATGGAAATCAAAATCCGTACCCACAGCGACTTTTCCCTTCGTCTATTTCAAATTATTTTGGCATAAACCAAAGAACCTTAACTGTTACCTTCTATTGCAAAAGGCCTTGATTGAGGCAGCTCCATTCGAAAACAGAATTCTGTGTTTCGAATTAACAAACGAACTAATTGCACTCTGTACAGCAGAATTCAACTGAATTTCGAAAAGTCGTTGCCTAATCAACAATTTCAAACTCAAACTTCGTCTAGTTTCAAGCAGATCCACCTCCCACAGGGGACCAGAGGCAGCGTAGAAGTTGCCTATTGTTTCCCGAGAATAAACAATAATAACTACGTCTCAATTCCAAACTAATAACAATCCTCGATATGTGTTCCAACAAATTCAGCTGCAGGCAATTCGCCTCCTTGAGAAACAGGATGCTGCAAGGTCTATTCCACCAATTCTGCGAATCAAAAATCAACTGAATTATGAAGAAAAAAACGTAAGAAAGTGAAGAATTTTAGAAAATGGAAGATCCAGAAGGAAAAAAATACGTACTTGTGATGTGAATTGGTGATGGACAATGCATAATTCTGCTTAGATTCCACGGAATATAATAAAAACAGGAATTCTCAATTCCCAAGCGTAATGACGAGTTGATCCAAATAGTGAATTTTAGAGGGATTAATGGTAGGCCATCGCCTTGATGATGAACAACACCCGCCTCGATTTCTTCCTTATAAATACGAAAAGAAAAACGAAGACAGGAAATTAGAATAACTCGAAGGAAAATTAATTCTTTATATCTCATACAATTGATATTAATTTTGTGATGCTCCAAAGAAAAACGTGAATCCACAACTTATATTTTTTTATTTATAAATTGTAAATTTACTTTTTTATCTCACAAAAAAAAGTTTCACCCGCAAAATAATACTACAAGCGAACGCTGTAACTGTGACCTCGACAAGGAGTTGGCATTGACCCCACATTAATTAAATTGATTGGTGCACACATCCCAACCTGAAGTTACCCTCTCGTAACAGTAGCACTTAGGGTGAACCCAAATTAGAGAGAGAGAGAGAGAAAAAGAGATTCACGCAGTGGAGTTAAAAGAGGATTAGGGTTGTTCAAGAAATAAAATAAAATTCATTCGAAATCAAATCAAACCAACAAAAAAAAACTTACATTTCTTATATTTTCATTTGTTATGGCATTGAATTATATAAAAAAACAAATAATATTTGATTCATTTGGTAATGAAAATTTAAATATAGAACCAAAATAGCTACATATGTAACTTTCTAACTTACTTGAGTTTTGCTTCCTTCTAAATTAAAGTTATTTAGGAGTGGCTTACTGCTTCTTGTTTTATAATCATTTACATTTAAGTATGTTTGAGGCAAATATGAATATAAGGTTATAATTTAATTTATGAACGTACGTAAGTTATTGTCACGTCTCACATTAAAAATTCACACATATAATTTCAGTAGGTAATAGTTTCATTCATTTGTTGATTTGTACATTGAGCAAACCAATATAATTGAATTAATTTATTTTAGGTAACTGTGAACATCTCTAAAGGAATGTTGGGGGTAAAAGAGAAAAAAAAAAGTCGTGTGATAACATCACTTGTCACTTTTTTTGTAAAGAAGTTGAACCAAATTGAACCATCAACACACTAGCGGTGGTTAAGAGAGAGAAAAATAGTCACGTGATAGAAACACCATTCACCCTCCCCCTCCCCAGCTGCTATATGCCTATATCTCGTTTCCACCATGTGCTCCCCGACCAACATTGTCTTTCATTCGTTCCGGAACATAGCTGAATGGTAAAGGAGAAAAACTTAAAATTCAACTGGAGGCTTGTAGCGTGGGTTCAAACCCTGGTGGGAGCAATTTGTTCTCTTTTAAGGTAGGACTTTGTAGGTGATATCAGTTGCTCTGTTCTCAAACCCTGGTCATTCAGGCACATCCCGCGATTTACTGTTAGTAGTGCTGAGGGACCGAGACTACTATCTCCAGGAATAATTTAGCATAATTCGGGAAGCTAGATATCAAAAAAAATATTATCTTTCCTTCTGTTTCTCTTGTCACGCACTCAAAGATGTGTTGTTTTGCTTTCTTTCTTTTTTGTTTTTTTTACACTAATTACTTACTCCGTCCCAATTTATTAGGCGTATGGAGTACCTAATAAGTAGGTAGAATTGCTATTTCAAGTGAAACTGGTTCATTTACTTTTAATTCTTCCCCAGTAATTTCAGAAAGGTGGAAAAAAAAAGATTTTTCTCTCTAGCAGAGCAGTCTGACGTAGTAAACACAAAGGACAAGCAATTCAATATAAAGTTATAACCCAATCATTCATTTAACAAAATTAAAGACTTAATAGTTGAGATAAAGGATGGAATCTTGATGTTGAAAAAGTAAAGCTTAATTTCCACGATCAAAGCAAGCATTCACATTAAGGTGCACTCCTACAACCGAACAGGTTGTCTTTCATTATTGAACAAAATTGTAGTATTAATTAACTAATTAAATTAAGTAGTCACTCATCCTATGCTTTATGCTTTATTTTGTTATCTTAAACTCTCTTTTGGAAAAAGAAAAGTATAGCAGAACATGCATGGCTGGTCCACTCCTCTCTTTAACTTAAAAAATTAACTATTAGAGTAGCAGCTTAGCTCCATGCACTCACAGGTTGTATGTACTCCATTATATATTATTTTCATCTCTCTTGCTACTCCTGTTTGGACATATCTATATATCTTAATTAATTACAATCAAACTATTGGTTTACTTAATCCATCACGCCAATCTTTTATTTATTTTTTTGGTTATTCTTTTGGAAGTTCCTTTTACATTAATTCGATCAGGACGTCGGGAACATGCAGTCCTCTTAGGTGATTAAAAAATGCCACCCCAGTACCCCACATACATTACATATATATAGATCACATTTACACGGAATATGATTTTGGTGATTAAAAAGTGTCACCCTAATACCCCCACATACATTACATATATATAGATCACATTTACACGGAATGTGATTTTACATGCTAACAGTAACACTAAATAATACACATATTATATGTATGAGGATGTTACGATGAATGCGTGGACACACGATGAGAGACAGGATTATGAATGAAGATATCCGGGCCAAGGTGGGGGTAGCCTCGGTGGAGGACAAGATGAGGGAAGCGAGGATGATTCGGCCATGTATGGAGAAGAGGCGTGAATGCCCTAGTGCGGAGGTGTGAGAGGTTGACTATGGATGATTTCAGGAGGAGTAGAGATAAGCCGAAGAAGTATTGGAGAGAGATGATTAGACAGGACATGACGCAATTTGAGCTCACCGAGGACATGACCTTAGATAGGAGGGTATGGAGGACTCAGATCAGGGTAGAAGGCTAGTAGGTAATTGGGCATGTCATGCTTCGTATTACTCGTGTAGTTTCTTGTCCTTTATTTCCTGGTATTATCTGTTATATGTTGTGCCATGATCGTTTTTGTGCTTTGCTTTGCTTTACTTTATTTTACCTTCTTCAAACCGTATCTAGCCTTCTTTGTCATGTTTTCTAGCCGAGATCTTTCGAAAACAGTCTTTCTATCTCCAAGATAGAGGTAAAGTCTGCGTACACTCTATCATTCTCAACCCCACCGTGTGGGATTACACTGGATATGTTATTGTTGTTGTATCGATGGATCTCATGCGGATCCATAATCAATTTAAACTAAGTAGATTTAGTCTTTAAGGTTATCCGATTGAACTCATTGTACTTATTCAGTGATCATATATATATATATATATATATATATATATATATATATATATATATATATATATATATATATATATATTCAATATAAAAAATATTGAATATGGTTGAACTCATATAGTATATACACTACAAGAAAGTATAGAATTGACAACAAAATTTAGCAACAACAAAATATATTGTTGCTAAAAAACGTAATGACAACAAAAATTTAATATATTATTGCTAGAAAAATATAAATGACAACAAATTTAATATGTTGTTGCAAAAACTTTTCGCATCGGAGATTATTGTAACATGTAATAATTTTTATTACGAAAAATACTTTTAGCAACATCAACATATGACAACAAAAAATATTGTTGACAAATGTATTTTTTCTTATAATGATAAAATGTATTTTCCTATAGGACAGGACATATCTTTCTTCTTGTAATGGTAAAATGTATTTGCCTGTAGGACGGACATATCTTTCCGATTCTGAAACGCTGCACTCATCGGATTTGACTCGAATATATTTATACGATTAATTTTAAAAAAAAAATATACGTATTTATACTAAATGTATACCTATTATCACAAAAGAATTATGATGTGGGTGGTACCCTCTGCATGCTTTCACCATTTCAATTACGGAAAAGGGCCTAAAATACCCCTGGACTATTAAATTTGGTGTAAAAATATTCTTCATCCACCTTTCAGCCTTCAAATGCCTAGTGGTTAACGTTTCAGCTCAAAAATGCCCTTATTTTTAACAAATCCATGTCTTTTATGATGTGGCAGCATCTCATTGATTAATAATATAATTAACTTAAATTAATAATCCCCTCCTCCCATTGAATCTGATCCAACACATTAAACCCGCCCCGCCCCGATTAAAATCCCCACCCGTCCCAATTAAAATCCCCATTTATCAGTAGTAAAAAACCTAACGAACCCAATTCATTTCATCCGTTTATGATGGTGCTTCAGTGCGATTTTTCCGGCCAAATCCCCTCATTGGTGATTCTCTGCCGTCGCCGGCCAAGATTTGAACTGTAGAGATAAAAAAAACAGTTGGTACTAGTACATTTTTTTGCAGAATTTTTGGTAACAGGGTTCTGCAAAGAACTGTGTTGTATATGGAAGCAGAGTAGCAAAATGGACATAGATGGTGCTAAAGAAGCTATCTGGTTTCCATGAGCATATAATACTCAAATTTCTTGTACTGGTACATGATTGTTGCGAGGAAAATGCTGTGAAAGAAAGCAAAAGGAGAACAGTGCAACTCACCAAACTAGCTGGTCTATGAGGGGCTTACATCTTATATCTCAACGGTTATTTATATTTCTACGGTTCAAATCTTGACCGACGACGGCAGAGAATTACAGAAGAAGAGGGGATTTGACCAAAAAATCGCACTGAAGCACCATCGTATACGGATGAAATAAATTGGGTTAGTTGGATTTTTTTACTACAGATAAATGGAAATTTTAATTGGGACGGGTGGGGATTTAATTGGGACGACTCGAGTTTAATGTGTTGGATTAGATTAAATAGAGGGAGATTAATTAATTTATATTAATTATATTGTTAACCAATGAGATGTTGTCACGTCATAAATGACATGTGTATGTTAAAAATAAGGTCATTTTAGAGCTCAAACATTGACCACTGGAGTATTTGGGGGCTGAAATATGGATGAAGGATATTTTTGGATCAAATTTAATAGTTCAAGAATATTTTGGGCCTTTTTCCGTTTCAATTATTATAATTTTGCGTATGTATGTATTGTATAAGGTTAGACAAGTACAATTAAACAAGCTCGCGTATAGATGAGTTCTATTTTTGTCTCCCGATGCATAGTTGAATGGCAAATGAGAAAATTTAAAATTCAGCTGGAAACCTGCAGCGTGGGTTCGAACCCTAGTGGAAGCAATTTGCTCTCTTCTGCGGTAGGAATTTGTAGGTGATATCAGTTGCTCTGTTCTCAAACTATAGTCATTCATGCATATCTCATAATTTATTGATAATAGTGCTGAGGAATCGAGATTATTATTTTTAGATATAATCAGTGAAAAAAGAAAGAAAAAAAAAAAGATAAGTACAACTGAACAAATCATGTGATCTCTCAACTATGACTTGTTTGTTGGCAGGGTCTAAGATAGTACTACAGGATACAATGTTGTGACTTGACTCCCACAAAATATGATGAAATTAGTGGACAACATAAAGAAAGCACCACATCAACTGCACATGAGCACTTACTCAAAAACGTCGTGTTCTATTCTGCAACATAAAGGTACGATGAGGTCATCCATTTTAATTATCGTATTCAACTTTCGTACTAGATCTCTATCAGAAAATTACACCGAAAAGTAGTTTAATTATTTTTGTTTTTATTACTCCATCTCTTTATAAATAAATATGATGGACAAATTAAAGGAAAAACGATAATACCACTGTAAGAAAATAAAGAATTGACAATCTAAAAATGTGAATGACAATAAAAATTAAATATATTATTACTAAAAATATAAATGACAATAAATTTAATATGTTACCATAAAAACTTATCACATTAAAAATTATTGTAACAGTATATTATAATTTTTATTATTATAAAAAATACTTTTAATAATAACATTCCACGTGTGTCTGACAAAAAATGTTAATGAGAAATATCTGTTTGCTTGTAACTTACGTGACACTAGAATAAATACAAATAGGGGACAAGGAAAAGTGAGGAGTAGCCACAGTACTTACATATTTTGTACAAAACGGTGGGACACCTGATTTCGACACCAAGTCTGCAAATCACGTGCTTTTCATAAAACGACAGAAGGGTTCCTTGGAATAAGGAATACGCCAACTCTAGTTGCGAGTTTGGGATACAACAGTTTTTTTCATAATTCAATATTAGTATACATTTTCACATTAAGTTACGACTCTTAATGTTGAATTGATGTGTGCAATAATTATTTTCCATCTCCCCCAACAACAACAACAATAATGATAACAACGTACATGGGTAGAAAAATTATTTCCTATATACCATCAGCTCAAAATAATGTAGAATTGCAAATAAAATAAGACAGAAAAAAATATATATATATATTAAGGACACATATTAACACTCAAAAATACTTTTAATGTTTTAATCGAATCAAGTGGCAATCGAAAGAGGAAATCTGAAAATGAGCATGCAACATAATTTTAAGTTGATAACCGAACTGACTCGTAACCGAATCTATTATTCCTAGCCTTCGGCTAGAAAATCTTGATCGGCTATTTCGGTAACATGGTCGAGTCATAATTTCGAGGAACGATTGGGACCCACACATATCTGGACGCCTCGAAGACCAAGTCAAAATACCTTATAGACCCTAAGAAACAGAAACAAATCGTCAACAACTAGAAGGAAGTGACGTCAGTCGTGCGAGAGGAAATCAATGAGCAAAATCGGCACCACCTCCTCATAGTTGGCTAGTGGATTTAGTGGGTGATTTATTGGCTAACATAGGGGGATCACGTTTATTTCTTGTAGTATAAATATAGGATCATTTGTACATAATAGAGGACAATTCAATCAATCAAAAAACTGATTTTTTACATATCTTTATCGTCTTTATTGCACTCTAGTTGTATTTATGTTTCTTACCACTTAATTTATTCAATCACCATCTTAACGCTTTCTAGAGTAGTTGGGGAACCCATTGCTTGAAGTTAGAGTTCCACTTCCAGCCCAAATCGCTTAGTTAAGGAATCAATTTGTCATCTGATTTCACCAGCCGATAAAACGGCAAACATTTCGGACGGAAACAAATTTGGCATGCCCATTAGGACCATAGGTGACCTCATAGCAAAGTTTGATTCTCCAGGTTAGGATCACGCTTAGCGTATGCACCTAAGGTCTGGTAAGAAAATGAACCTAGAGTCCAGTCCACATCCTAAACAGAATCCTCCCAGAAGGAACAACGAGCCACCATTTTCCTCGGGTATGCTTACATCAGTTGATACCCCTCCACTTTCTCCATCAACCCAAGTTGTGCGTGAACTTAACCAATCTAAAGGTCCAACTGTCATGACCACATAATTCATTAGACAACAGATTGACTTAGACATCCACGACATTATGCACCGAGTTTCCAAACAGTTGGCTGACATTGTCAAGCCAATGGTGCATAATGAGGTTCAACAGGCGAGGAAACTGGAAGTCAATCGACTGCATCCAGGAGAAGATTCGGCTAGTTCTGCCATCCCTCTTACGAGTGGCGTTGTGCAACATGCAACTGTGACTCCAGGTGTTGTTCCTCAGCTGAATGTGTATCAGTCAGTACCTACTCAAGTGCAACCGATAGCACACCTAGGAGCACAAGCCCAATCACTTAGTAATCAGTCTACTGTATGGTTGCCCCCAAATGCTTATGGGCAAACTGTGTCATTCGACCAAGCGAGTCTGCAGTATGGGCAGATCAATATAGCTCAGAGACTAGTTCATGCATCTAGAAAACTTGGTTTGCTGCCCGTTATGCCGTACACTCCTGCAAACGGCCCTACGGTACAGACGACAAATATTGGCTAGCCGAATTGGTAGTTGGTGGCCCCTAGCTATGACCCTGCTTGGCTATGTGGTGACGCCGTCTACAACGGGGCACCATTCCAGCAGTCACAACGGGTACCCAATCCATACCATCCAGGAAGCGCAAACTTTCTAAGAACGGTTGATGTCTGGGGAGAACCGACAGAGAACAATATTCCACCTTATCCTCAAGCTCTTTCGGCTGTTCCAAGAGCTCAAGTTGCAGGCTTTGGTGGCTATGCCCAACATCAGCAATGGGGATATACCACACCTATTGGTAATAGCCAACAGAATACCTACAACTTTCAAAACCCTGCTCAACAAGGTACAGAATGGAGGCCACCAGTTCAGAACGCCTACCAGCCGGTTCTAGTTGAGAATCGGCAGGGGACTTCACATCTGATGAACCCTGAAACTATCGCAAATACCATGAAGAGGTACTTTGGAATCCAATTGAAACCCTTGGACATGCCTGTTTACAGAAAACCCTACCCCGATTTAGTAGATCGGGTAGCACCATTGCTAAGAGGCTTTAAAACGCCTGATTTTGCCACCTTCTCGGGTGTTAACGACAAATCTACCATTGAGCACATCGGCAGATTTACCGCCCAATGTGGCAAAGTTGGCCAGAACGAGTATCACAAGCAGCAGTTATTCCCTATTTCTCTAACTGGAACAACATTTGCCTAGTACTCATCCTTGACCCCCGACTCCGTACAGAGCTGGGCTGCCATAGAGCGTTGTTTCCATGATAGATTTTATTGGCCCCAACCTCAGGTCATTGTAAAAGACCTAACAAATCTCAAGCAACAGGTCGATAAGTCGGCTACCGATTACATCGAGAGAATCAGAAGGAATGTTGGGAAATGCATTGTACACTTCCCTGAATCGAAATTCTCCCACATGATAATCAACAACATGTATCCTCAACTAAAGAAGAAATTAGTGGGACAATCCTGCTCTGACGTAAGCCAGTTAGCCTAGAAGGCTAGCCAAATAGAGCAGTATATCCATGTGAAAGAGAAATAAAGAGCTAACCGGAACTGAGGCTCCCATTTGGTATCCATTATTGAGGCAGATGAGTTTGACTCGGAGTCAACCGATTACATGGCAGATGCAATAGTAGTCGAGATTGTCAGGGGTAAGGTTTATTCTTGTCCAACCTTGAGAGCTATGAAAGGCAAGGAGACGAGTTTAACTGATGGCAAGGTCGATTACTCGTTTGACATTACAAAGGCATATCAGATCTTTGATCATCTGCTTAAAGATATGCAGATTCGGCTGCTTGATGGCCATAGATTTCTGTCTGCCGAAGAACTCAAGGATAAGAAGTACTGTAAGTGGCATAATTCATATAGCCACACTACTTCTAATTGTATGGTCTTCAGGAAGGCAATTCAAAAGGGCATCAAGAAGGGCAAGTTCAAGCTAGCCAATAAAAGCATATCTGAAATGTATATTGATACTGACCCCTTCTCCGCAGTACTGATATATATGGTATCATTTGCCAAGTCAGATCAATCAAATGATGTCAAGGGGAAACAACCGATGAGAAATATATGGGTTCCAAAGAATCCTACTCGCAAGGAGGAGGCCACAAGGACCTCCGTGTTTGATTGACTAGGAAGCTTACGTGACATCTATGAGGACATGGACAGGCAGCCACCTAGAAATAATTTTTGTGACCGCCCTTATAAACCAGAGCACATTGCTCGGGAACCTCACAAACAGAACCCAAAGTTCATAAGGGACCCAGCAGACCGCAGGCGCAAGCTTGGGGGGCAAGTATGCCAACCAGTCGATGAGAAGCCAAGCGTACCCCAGATAGACGATGAATCATTCCCAATATCTAAACAGAGGGTGGCTGAGTTCAACATAAAATAAGGCGTTTCTTCCTTGCGTATCACAGTGAGGGATGAAGGTCAGTTGAAACCCCGGAGGATGATCAAGCCAACCGCCAATATAGAGGAAGGAATGTGGTTCATCAATCCGGCTTTTGGAAAGAAAGAGGCACCACCGAGTGTCGTATCCAGGACTTAGAAAAGAAGGATGCAGCGCGCTAAAGCCTTGCGCAAGATGAAGCTAACTTTGCATATGATATCCAGCGATGAGGCAGCCGATAAATAGGAAATTCCTGAGTCTGCCGTGGCTGAGGCTATAGAACGGGCATTCGGCTCAACCTCTTTAGAGACGGTACCGCATGAAGGAGAAGCTTTGGACCAACCAGAGCTGAATATGCAGTCGGGTGATGACCCGACAGAGGAACCACGATAGGAGACTATGGTCCTAAAAGAATCCCTAGCCGAGACGGTTCCATAGAGCGCGTAAAGGATCCAGGAATTAGAACCCCAGTCGGTTCCTATATGCCTCCAGGAGATGGAAGATATTAACTTCTCGTCAACCGAATTGGACGAGGTAGGAGACTACATCCTTAATTTATTTAAGCATGATTTAGTCGATGAGATTTGGGCAGCTATTGAAATGGCCAGCCTGATTCCATGCGAGTTCTGGGCCGGCCGCTCTAAGCTGGATAGCCTAGAAGGTGATGTGTGTGTGGAAGACACTGAGTGGGCTACATTAGCCGATACCACGACTAGGATATTTTGAGCACTGTATTTGGTGCACATATGGAAGATATGGTTAAATATCTCAAACCCCTCTATGTTAAGGCTTACATTAACGACAAAGCTTTCTACACATTCCACTCATCCTCCAGTTGGTCCAGCTGCTCACTGCCCGCTTTCTGATCCATTTCCCAAACCACATGTTGATTACCAAGTTCCCGAATCTTGCTATCCAAATGAATGCCCTGCCAAAACAAAGAAAAGCGGGAGGTATCTTGGGCCTTAATAGTCGACTCCAAGGCACCTATAGCCAGAGTAATAGCCTGTATCTCCGCCTGGATCCTCTCCATATCGGCCCGCAATATTGACAGCTGCTCATGCAAGTCATTCCTTTGGGTGACATTCTGTTGCCTTTCTGCCTTCACCCCATTGAAAAGAGTCTGAATGTGGCTCTTCTCTTGCCGAAGAGACCCCAAGTATTGCAGAGCATCAACCGCCACATCATGACTATCTTTGGCCATTTTGTGTAAAGCAAATAAGTCATTTAGAGTCAAGGCCATATCATTATAGGCGGTTGCCAAAATCGGAGAATCATTTGTTTCTTTTGACAATATGAACAGAGAAGCCCTCAAAGCATGGAACTCTTGTTTGCTGGTCGGAATCCCCTTGGCAAGAGACTCCTCGACTCGCTTTCGATGAATGGCAATAGGTGAAGATGGTACAGGTGCAATATCGACTGATCCAAAATACTGCAGAAGCACGTCTTCAGGACGATCTCGACTAGCACTTCTGAGTCATCAGCCGTATTAGTTTCAGTCGGGGGATTATCTCCAGCCATCTCCTATACATAAAGGACATGTCCAGCATAGAGGCAAGGGTTTGGAAACAGCGAAGGACCAAGCACAAGAGAAAGGATATACCTCTACGGCTGCATCATCATAAAAATCTTCGGCTACCTCGACAGGTGAGATTTTGGCCTTGGGGACAGCCGATAACGGATCCCGCGGATGCATGAGCCGAGGAGGACGATCCAATATGAAGAGGGGCACCGAACGCTGTATGTGACCGTCTGCGACCATCTGCGTCTTATAAGTTGTGGTCCCTGAAGGGAAAACAGAAAACATGAATACTGAAAGATAGCCAATACGGAGGTATTTAAGCTAGATAAGGGATATGCCTCAATTTTCTCCTCTTCCTCGGCTGAAACAAGAACTCTGGTTCTATGAGGGCCTTCCTCACTATGATCTCGGATGACAACCCCTCCACTTCATTTGGGTTGCTTGGGAATAGATTTCCTGGGGTTTCGTTGTTGGAAGTGGTTTCCAAATCGACAAACGCTGGGGGGATTGAGTTGCTGAAAGACGCATATAAGATGTTAGCCAAAAATTCACAAGAATAATCTGGTCAACATATATGTAGAAAAGTTTACCTTTTCTCTTCGTTTCCCGCAATCTGACGGAAGATCTTGAGGCAGCAGGCCTAACCGATTTAGGGGGAGCATCTTTCAGAGTGGCCTCTTTCATCCGTGGTTTAGGGGTTTCTTGAGTCTTTTTCTTTTTTGACAAGACTAGCCGATCATAGTAGACATCCAGAAGAGACTGGAAGAACTTCTCATTGGCCGTATTCCACCAGTCATCAAAAGCAACAATGGTATTTGCTCTCGCGGGAAATGGCTGCCAGTCAAATAGGGCGAGCCTATCAAGATTGCGATCGGTTATTTCCCTTGCCTATTTTGCATCAAGAATGCAGTGTTGGGTTGAACTGACAATACTGCGGTGAGGCCATGGTACGTGCTGAGCGAGACCGAATTGCCTTGCCATAAAGTTTGGCTGATAGGGCTCCGTAGTCAATTTATTATTCCTAGAAGTTGGCTTCAAACCACTCAACAGATCCCTAGCCGTAAGAATACGCCCCCATGTGAGGGCCATAGTTCTCCGCTAGTAGAATGTAAGGTTGTCATCGGCTACTTGACGGACCCAATCGGGGGGTGGCCCATCTTTCAAGGACCGATTGTCAATCTGTGTAATGTTCTCGAGACAGACCATGCAGGGTGGAGATCGCAGCAAAAGCGACCTGGGGCACGAGGGGGTTTTCTGAAGAGTATCGGCTAGCACCGGCGGGTTTAATGGAAAATGACGGTCATCGAAACCATCAGGAATAAACTCCGGGAAATATAGGGTGATCCACAACTGAAGGAACCATAGAGGACCGGCTAAGGTATCCAGATTTCGGGAGTCCCTTAACCTTGCATGGGCATCGCCAAAAGCCATATAAAGATAAGTTAGGAAGAGAGATACCCAGATGACATCTTCCCCCGAAACGGCTAGCGCCGCATAAATTTCCAATTCCTTCACAACTGCACAATACCCTGTGCAGACAAAATATCAGCTGAACCAAAAAAGCAGGAACCCGCGGCTGCCACACGAAATGACGACTATTTTTTACATCAACTCAACAGTCGCACTCGAGTTAATGTAGGAGGGCAATTGTTAACACTCAAAAATACTTTTAGTGTTTTAGCCGAATCAAGTGGCAGCCGAAAGCGAAAACCTGAAAATGAGCAGGCAACAGAATTTTAAGACGATAACCGAACTGACTCGTAGCCGAATCTATTAGTCCTAGCCCTCGGCTAGAAAAGCTTGATCGGCTATTTCGGTAACATGGCCGAATCATAATTCTGAGGAACGACTGAGACCCACACATCTCTGGACGCCTCGAAGACCAAGTCAAAAATACCTTCTAGACCCCAAGAAACGGAAACAACCCGTCAACAGCTAGAAGGAAGTGGCGTCAGTCGTGCGAGAGGAAATCAAGGAGCAAAATCGGCACCACCTCCTCATAGTTGGCTAGTGGATTTAGTGGGTAATTTAGTGGCTAACATTGGAGGATCACATTTTATTTCTTATAGTATAAATATAGGATCATTTGTACAGAATAGAGGACAATCCAATCAATCAAAAAACTGATTTTTACATATCTTCATTCTATCTTTATCGTCTTTATTGCACTCTGGCTGTATTTATATTTTTTACCACTTAGTTTATTGAATCACCATACTAACACTTTCTAGAGTAGTTGTGGAACTCATTGCTGGAAGTTAGAGTTCGCTTCCGGTCCAAATCGCTTAGTTAAGGAATCAATTTGTCATCTGATTTCATCAGTCAATAAAACAGCAAACATTTCAGACGGGAACAACACCTAATGATCTCCAAAAGAATGATTGGGAAAATGAAATAATACTATTTACTATTCATATAGATTTTCAGCTTCTTCAAATAAAATTTATATATTTATAAATTACACCAAAAGAAAATTATCCGGTTGTATAAACTATATTGCTATTCAGTAGTTGAAATATTTTATCTCTAAATCTAGCTACAACCTTGTTTAGTGATTAGTTGTTCTTTGACTGCTTTAGAAAGCCTTATCCAATGATCCAACTGTTTTTTCCTTGATAAAAGTTAAAAAACACCGTCGCTTACAATGTGAAATAGTTCAATGATGATTAAGGTTTCAATCAATAGCTCATTAGCTTGTCATAGTCCATACTCCATACGGAAACACCAAGGTAAAGGTAATGTAGGCGATTTAATCAAGTAAATCAATTAAGATTATATTACAGAATACAGATAACAAAATAGAGGTATCTATTGCATGTACTTAAATAAGATTCAATCATCAGTTTACTTTTATAATACCATTAGTTTAAATAGTGAATTATATTTTAATCAATGAATAATAATTGTGGAGTTAGAAGAAGCTTCTTTAGCTTCCGTATTTGTTGGCTGTTAAACACATTCTCTGCTTAAGGTATCATTATAGGATCAGTTAACAATAGTTTTTTCTCTTGGGACGGTCGGAGCTTAGAGCCTAATTAATTATTTAATAATTAGTATAATCCTTTTTGCTTTTCATTCCAATGAAAACAAGCGCGTACTGTTAACGTGTCATCTATCCCGTGAAATACGGAAAAGTCACGTGATAAAAAAATGTTTACTTACCTCATCTGTTCCGCCGCCCAAATCACGTGGCCAACTCATGTGGTGATTGGGTGGTCCCCTTTGTGTATACAAGTGATCTATTATAGCATACAAATCTATCCTTCTTGTCCCAGGGCATACTTCGATGGCGAAGGAGGAAAAATTAAGCTCAGAGGTCTGCCGTGTGGTTTGAAATTTGGTGAGAGTAATTTATTCTATTTTAGATAGTATTTTGTAGGTGATATCAGTTATTTTATTTTTAAATTTTGGTTATTTAGATATATCCCGCAATTTATTGGTAGTAGTGCTGAGGGACCGGGATTACTATCTCCAGGAATAGTCTGGCTTAAGCCGGGAAATTGGATATCAAAAAAAATATATTCTTTTTTTTTTATATTCAGTTTTCCGGCTTACACCAGACTATTCCTGGAGATAGTAGTTCGGTCCCTCAGCACTACTACTAGTAAATCACGAGATGTGCCTGAATGACCAGGATTATGAGTTCGATTCAATTCAATAACATTAATTTAAATTTTATATTTATCTTAGAAAAATTTATGTAAATTATGTATTAGAATTTGTGAATTAGAGAACCTACAATTTTGAATTTATAAATTTTAAATTTTATTTCCGTCTCGGTTCGTAACAATTATTTTGTTTTATATTAAAAGATCGATAAAAGGTAAAGGAAATGATACACGAGGATTAAATTTAATTTTTATGGGGACAAAACTTTTAGGCAATACCACTAAATAAACTGTTTGACTCCTACTTTTTCCGTACTAATTTAAGTGTCTTAGTTTGACAGACATATAATTTAAGAAAAGAGATTTTTGAATATTGCGGTTCAAATTAAAGATGTGTATAATATACTAAAATGTTCTTTGAATCTTATGGTTATAAATTTATCATTAGAGTAAGATGTTTGAATTATCAACTTACTAACTATATGAAGGGACATTCATCTTGGAATTGACTATGAGAAAAGTTATACACTTCAATTGGAACGGAGAGAATATAATAGTTTTAAATTTTATTTATATACTTCTTTCGTCCATTATCTTATTTTTCTTATTAATTTATTTAAAAAAATATATCTTTATATTTAAATATAATTTAACTTTATAAAACACAAATATCTACAACTTATTTTAAATTACATATTTTAAAGAACTTTTTTATTTTTTAAATTTGATGGTAAGTCAAACTAAGCCTCCCTCTTGGAAAGGAGATAGTAGTATTTTTCTTTTCAATTGCACTCCAATTTTGTCTAAATGCATGCGTAATATCTACACTTCGATTTGGATTTTAGAGGGTGAGATCATGACTAGGGATGGCAAGATTCATTTTTTATACCTGAATTCAGATTCGGATTCAGATTCATCGGGTTCATAAAAATCATATTCAAATTCGGATCTATTGGATTTACCGGATCCACGGATAGGATCTGGATCCACATGTAAAAAAAATTGTCTTGCTAAGAATGTAACCTTGCTAAGATTTTTTTTGAACTGACAAACGATTTTTACTTAACTAATAATTTACTGTGTTTCAATTTTGAAATGTTCATATGAGATATTTTGTTCATTGTCTCGTTTTGATTGTGAACTATTAATTGAAAATGTTGGACAATGACAATAGTTGTGGAAAATGCTAACTAGTATTTCCACAATACTGAACTTGCATGTGCTTGTGAATATAATTTTAACTACTTGTCTATGGAGATGTTAGTCATTCACTAATATAACACTGATTTTATTATCGAAGTTACCTCTTTATTTTTTGGTTTTTGAGTTAACGCGGGGATACATTAAACTTCTTTTGAACATAAAACTTGCAAGGATGTGCTTAGCAATTTTAAGAAAATACTTATAAAATTACATTCTAGGTTATGAATATATTTAATAAAAAACGGATCCACGGGTCGGATTTAGATCGAATACGGATCTCAAATACAAGATCCAGATCCAGATCCAGATCCGATCCGTCAGAAATGGATTCGGATCCGATCCGGATCCGTCGGGTCCAAATTTTGAAGATCCATATCCTATATAACGGATCTGGATCCACCCGATGGATCCGAACCGAATCCAGGATCCACTGCCGTCTCTAATCATGACTTGTGATAGGGAGTTGGAGAAATATGGTGACATGATGGGACTGTTCCTGAAGGGTGGAGAGGCCCAAAACTAGAGGCGATGGGCCAGGCTCGGTCTGTGGGGGTCGGGCGTGGCGGGAGAAGGGTGGGGTCGATGCAGCGGGACTTGCTCGATCCGTCGATCCGATCCCGATTCCGTCGGTATCGGGGCGGGGCGGGGTCGGGCGGGTTTTTTTTTTTTTTAAATAACATATGTATAAAAAAACTCAATAAACAAAATAAGATAGTGTAATAAAAACATCTCAATGCTGTTTTTGTGCCTCTTATATTATTTAATAGACATATGATTTTTTTTGTAATACAAAATTACAAATACAATTGTCTAAAATCTAAATTGCAACTTTGTGGTGTTGTCCAAAAGTTGCAAATTACATAATAAAATTGCAATTAAAAAAATTACATTCTCAAAAAAACCTGTTCTAATTGCTTGATGATTTCCTGTGGTTCTTCGGTTGGAATTGGTATTTGTTGGTCAAATTGATCCACGTCGCTTCCACTACCTTCGGTTAAGATTTCGTTGTAGTTTTCATCTTCTTCTTCGTTGATCTCCGGTTGATCGTGCACCTTCTCCGCTCCGCTCGTATCCAATCTCTGCATAATCCTGCAATTTCCAAGCTGTCTCCGGCTAATGAGTGTCTGTGGTCTCCTATTTGATATCTGCCTGTAGAAAAAGCGCTTTCAGACGAGTTGATGACGCTTGAATGTTCAAAACATCTCGAGTCATCAATGAAAGTGTCGGAAATGTCTTCTCATTCCCTCCAAAGATTTCAGCAAGTCTTCATGTCCATCTTCATTGATAACTTCTTGATACTGGTCTGAGAACCCTGCAAAATAAAAATATCCAACTCGCTAATTTGGTTAGTAGTAGAGGTGCTAAGAAGACATTCTATTTCTGAGACTTTCAATACTAGCCGCAGAAACAACATGTCTTTTGTGAGGTTGTGTTGAAGATGAAGAAGATGGTATGGAAGCCGGTAAGTTACTAGCATTTTCTTGTTGATAAAATCTATATATATTTTTACATTGGTGTTCTACGCTAGACAACACTTCTTCTTTAGTTTGACTTTGTTCAATAGGTGGTGGGTGATTTAGATTTTTGGGACTTGGAGGTGGTAGTACTTCTATACAATCGTAAATAGTTTCAATTAGTGATTTAGTACCGTCTATTTTAATAGTAGGATTTAATACAGAACCAATAATATAAATAGTGGGAATAGGAATAAAATATTTTTTATTTTGACAAACATTTTTTAATAGCTGCCTTATAAGCTGATTTTTCCATATATTCACTAAGTAATAAAAATATTAGAGTTATATAAAAACAACATAGTTGAAATAGTAGGATAATATATATCGAAAAATTCTTTTGTTGCTTGAAAAAATTTCTCTAAAAATACAATAAGTTCGGAAATTTTTACCCAATCACTATCTAAAATCATATCAGCTGAATTTTTATTATGAGAGTTAAAAAATAAAGTTATAGGTATTCTATAGTCATAAGCAACAAGTAGTTGCTCATATAAAGAATTCCACCTAGTGGATACTTCTTGTGGAATTTTTCTATAAGGTAGTCCACAATCGTGACAAGTTTTTTTATATTCTTTTCTACGTTGTACTTTATTACTTTTAAAAATAAAGTTTATAGCAAATTGTATTTTACTAAGAATGTCTTCAAAAAGTGATAGACCATCATTTACAATTAAGTTATATATATGGCACGCGCATTTTATATGAAAATGATCTGGAAAAGATGGAGTTAAACTATTTTTTAAAATTGTAATTGCGTAATTGTTAGAAGAAGCGTTATCTAATGTAATAGTCATAATTTTATCGGTTATTCCGTAATAATGGCACACTTGATAAATATTATCTGCAATAAAAGTACCAGTGTGCCTATCATCTATATATCTATACGCTAAAATACGTTTTTGCATAGATCATTTATAATCTATCCAATGACAAGTTACAGTTAAATAATCATGGTCGTTAGTACTACGACCTATATCAGACGTGATAGATACTTTGCCATTAAAATGATTTAATGAAAAACGTAAATATTGTTGATATTCATGCGCGAATTTAAATACATCTCTCTTAACAGTTGATCTAGGAAAACCGTTAAAAGCAGGATTATATATATCTCTAATGTAATGAATAAAACCGGGAGATGAAGAAAATGAAAAAGGCAAACCCTCCACAACAACTAATTTTGATATTGCTTCCCCATCTCTATGTGTATTGTATTTAGAGCCTACAATCCCCACGTCCATAGGGTTAATTTGACCACATACTTGGTCCGAGACAAGATGTCGATGTGAACCTTGTCCCGATGGAGCGGGCGTTTGCGCACCCGTTTTGAAGCCTGGTATTGGGCATACCTAGCTGGATGAGCACTTACTACGTGTCTAATTAAACCCCCCGTCCCACCGTGACCTTTTTCAGTTTTAAATTTTAAAACATTTTTACAAATTTTACATATAGCTACTTGATTCTCTACGTCCCTATCAAAAAATGTCCATGCATATGATTTTAATGGTCGTTTTGCTGGACCTCGTCTCATACTAGGGGGAATAGGAGGTATTTCAGTTGAAGGTGCACTAGTGGGTGTGTTGTCATCAACATTAGTGGGTGTATCATCTAGATCATCGTCTAAATTAAAGTCTTCTTGAGTTCCAGAAAATAGCTCCTGGTCTAAATCTAATGGTATTGTAGGAAAATGTTGAGTATCAACAAAATCATCCTGTGTAGGAATAAAATGACTAGAAGAAGTACCCTTGCCCTGGTTGCCCCTACTAGAAGAAGCCTGACCCCTACCCGTAAGCATACGTTTAAATTCTTCCATTATAAATTTATAATTATACTAATAAATAATTAAAGTAAATAAAATTAAGTGCGCTAAATAAAATAAACATACAATAATAATTTATGAAGGAACGAATGTATCAAAAGCCGACGTAACGTCGACGTGTAATCGAGAGGTTGAAAATTGAAACTTTGCCCGATGGAAGATCCTCCAGCTAGTTGCCAACTTCACTCTCAATTCTCAAATGAATAAATAAAATTGATTATTTAGTAGACAATGTAGACTTGTAGAGAGATAGATTGAGAGATTAGAGAGATTGTAGGAAGATTTGTGAGAAAAATGAAGAGAAAATGAGCTATTTATAGTTGGAAAATTGGGTTAAAGTGTAAATATAATAACTTATGGGTTAAAAATAAATACTAAGGGGGTAGGGGGGAGTTAAGGGAGGGGGGAGGCCAAAAATGGTCGTTGCACAACGGCCAAAATATAAAATGGTTGTTGGTGCAACAGTTATTTTTGCAAAAGGGGGATTTCGGGCGGGACCGGAGCGGGATCGGGATCGGGCCGGGACAGGCGGAACTGAGGCGGGCCGGGACGAGACATTGTTCAGTCCCAATTCGAGTCCCGATACCGCAATTTTTTCTTTAACTATTCGGGTTCGGGACGGGATCGGGACCGAGCCGACCCGGCCCACTGGCCAGCTCTACGTCCTTCTATCTTTAGTCAAATATTTTGGTTTCGAGCCATTTGAATGGAAAAACTCTTAGTAAGGAGTGTTTCTTCTTGAATGGGCTACCCTGCGTGAATTCAGATTAATCGGTTTAGTTGGTATCGGATAAAAATGCATAAAAGAAAAAAAGGCATGAAAAACACCACAACGAGTGTGGTGGAATGGATAGGACACTTTCATCTTTAACCAAATATTTCGAGTTTGATCTATGGAAGTGGAGAAATTCCTGATAAGGAGTGCTTCTACTTTTGTGGTCTATACTACGTGAATTCAAATTAGTCGGGTGGGTAACTTAGTTCCGGATAAGAACGCATAAGGTAAAAAAAAAGGCATGAAAAACGCCCCAAATTTACCTTTGAGTTAATGTGAAAGGACATTATTGGGCCTGCTCTAAGATCATGGGGTTTAACAGCTGAAGAGAAGATATACTATATCTTTATTGCTTTGAATTCGCAACATGACTCATTAATAAGAAGCTATACACTTTGATTGCAAAATACAGAGGAGGTGCACAACGTATGTGCTATGCTAGTGAGAATAATGTATATTGTATTATGCATATGTTGTATAATATGATAATGGAATTAAGAATAGGTTAGACACACCGAAAAACGATGTTATCTTTAAAGCTATTAATTCCTCCCTCTCAGGTGTAAAAGGTTCACTGAGTAATTAATCTTCCACGATACAAAACTTATATTCTCATAAATTCGAAAGTTACACTCTAATGAATTTCAGAAGCAGAAATCGCACATAAAATATAGACTTTCAAGAAAGAATAAATCTCAGAGAAGGGAAATTTCAGAAGCAGAAATTGTGTTCTGTTTTCTGTAAATGTATTTTGTATTTATTCGTTTTTGCAAATCACTGAGTATTTATGGATACTCAATGGTTGCCCCGAAACGTTGCAATATATTCACGAAGGGATATTTTCGTTGACGAAACAGAAATGCCAAAACAATTTTTTATGCTTCGTCCCATGTCCCCCTTTAATGAATGGAAGCCCAAGAGCTCGACCAACATGTCAAATCCATTAATTCCTTTTATAGCCACAAGGAAGTTCAAACTTCTTCTCAAACACCAATGTGAGACAAATGACTCGTTACTTAAAAAACATCCATGTGGGACAATTGACTATGTGGGACAAATGACAATGTGGGACAAGTGACTCAATTATGATGGAAATATCCATATCCAATGTGGGATATATAACAATCCACACTTATTTACTTGCATAATGAAAATAATAATAAAAATATATATAACGTGTGTTACACAACGAATAACCATGAAATGGACTAGGCCTTTAACTTATGGTTGAATATGAAACACACTAAACAATCATATTCTCGTTGCGTATGATTTATTGCTTCTTTTTAATCTTGGTAGCATCGTTGAATATGAGTCTTATGCTGAATCCTGAATTCACAACTACTCTAGGATCTTACCGAATGATCCCTAAGAAGCGACCTCTCACTTCTATACTTGTATAGGTAGACTCATCAAGAATGTCCACAACATATTCCACATAGCTATAAGTCTATTAAGGACTTAGAGTCCAACCTTTACCTGTTGTTGTAAACAAAAGTGCATAAGTCAGATATAGAGCTTTTGAAATAGTATCACCCCCACTATTTCCGAATTATGCACCTTGAGATGTATCCAAGTTTTCATCTCGCCAATGTCTAATATTGAATTGCCTTTTTAACTCTCATAATAAGATGCCAAATATATAACATGTGCCTTGGAATAGAATTGGTTTCAATCAAGACATCGTTTATATCGGTAATAGCCCCATATCTCGCATGACTTTTTTTTATCTTATCTCCCGATAACGGTTTTGTTAACGGATCTGCTTAGCAATTGCTTTGTTGGAAGATATTCAAGTGTGATCTTCCCCTTCTTAACCATACTTCGAACATGATTATATCTCATAGAAATATATTTACTATGATCAGATATTCTCTCATTCTTTGCATTGTAAATCACAGGTTGATTGTCACAATACAAAGTTATAGGACCCTTCTTTGGTTCTATAAAAGAAATAGTTTTTAGGAATCTTCTAAACCACAAAAGCTCTTTGCCATCCATTTACATGGCTATGTATTCAGATTCCATTGAAGATAAAGCAACACAACTTTGCTTTTTCGAAGCCCAAGAAACTATGGCACCTCTAACAGTGAATAACCATCCACTAGTTGACTTAGAATCACTTGCATCTGATGCACAATTTGCATCACTAAAACACTCAAGTATAGATGCATTGCATTTGTAATTCAGACCATAATTCCTTGTTGACTTCAAGTACCTTAGTACTCGTTTTAGTTCCTTCCAATGATCTTCTCCCAGATTGCTAGTAAATCTACTCAATATGTCAATAGAACACGCAAGATCAGGTCTTGTGTGATTCACCGTATACATAATACTATCGATTATTTTGGCATATTTTTCTTGATTTATAGTTTCTCCTTCATTTGGAACTAATTTTACGGTTGGATTGATAAGACTTGTACTATCCTTGCAGTCAAAGTAATTAAACTTCTTTAACACTTTCTTAATGTAATGAGATTGTGTTAGAATGTAAGTTGCTCATCTCTTGAGCACTTTGACTCCCAATATGACATCAACAAGACCTAAATCCTTTATGTCAAAAGCTTGCTTTAAAAACTCTTTGGTCTTATTCATATATTTTATGTCAGAATCAAAGATAAGCAAGTCATCAACGTATAAAGTCATCACTACTTTATACTCAAGAGTAACCTTAGTAAAAACACAACTTTCTACTTTGCTACTCTTAAATCCGAACCTTTTAATTTTTGCTTAAACTTTTTGTACCATTGTCGTGGTGCTTATTTAAGCCCATACAGAGTCTCTTTTAATTTGCATACTTTATGTTCTTCACCCTTAACAACATAACCTTCAGGTTGATGCAAATAAATTTTCTCATCCAAGTCTCTGTTTAAAAACGCAGTTTTAACATCCATTTGATGAACCTCTAATCCATACATAGATGCAATATCAAACATGGTTCTGATTGATGTGAATTTAGAAACGGGAGAGAATGTCTCAAAATAATCAATCTCTTCTTTTTTACTATAACCTTTGGCTACCAATCTAGCATTGTACTTATCAATAGTACCATCAATTTTGAGTTTCTTTTTCAGAACCCACTTGCAACCAATAGGTTTAGTCATAGGAGGTAAACTAACTAGAATCCAGGTTTGGTTTTAAAGTATAGACTTGATTTCATCATCCATGACTCTTTTCCACATATCAGAATCTGATTGTGACATAGCTTCTTGAAAAGTTTTTGGATCCTCTTCTAACATGTAAGTCAACATATCAGGACCAAAATTCTTTTCAATTCTATGTCTCTTACTTCTCCTTAATTCTATTATTTCATCATTCTCCTTTTCTTCTAAATTCTCATTATTCACAATTTCATTTCTGGTTGCATGCTCATTAATATCAAGTTCACCAAATAAATTATTATTTATTTCTATTTTATCAGCATCACGAATATTCAAGTGTTCATAAAATATTGCATGCACAGCGTCAAATACACTATTATCATGAAGCCTAAGAAATCTATATGCTTTACTCATAGCAGAATAATCAATAAAAATATATTTAACTGCTGTACTACCAAGTTTTGACCTTTTCAAAGTTAAGTCCATAACATATACAATACAACCCCATACCCTTAGATGTTTAATACTAGGTTTACGCCCAATAAACAACTCAAATGGAGTTTTCATATGTTTCTTGTTTACAATAATGTTAGTAATGTAACAAGAACTCAATAGTGCCTCCCCAATAACTCATTGGTAATTTTGAATGTATTAGCATGGCACTAACCATTTCCATTAAGGATCTATTTTTTCTTTTGGCCACTCCATTTTGTGGTGGAGTATTAGGTGCTGAAAATTCTTTAACAATTCCATTTTGTAAACAAAATTATATAAACTCGTTAGATAGATATTCACCACCCATGTCCGATCTCAAACATTTGATCCTTAAATTGGTTTTATTTTTAACTTCATCCTTGAAGATTTTAAACTTATTAAAAGCCTCATCTTTTGTTTTAAGCAAGTACACATAGGTGAATTTTGAATAATCATCAATAAAAGTTATGAAATATCTTTTACCACATTTAGTAATATGCTCTTTATTATCATAAATATCCGTATGAATAAGTTCAAGTAAACCATTTGTTCTAACAACACTTTTGAAAGAATATTTAGTCAATTTGGATTGAGAGCAACTTCACAAGTTTTTTGAGGTAAACGTTTTAGAGGACTTAAAAATAAAATCATTTGAAATCATGTGATTCATAGAATTTATACCAATATGTCCTAGTCTATAGTGCTAATTATCATGATCATCAACATTAAGTAAAACATCAGAAAAGTAAGTAGAAGATGCAGTCTTATTATAATCAATATTCAATAAGTACATTTTGTGTTTCATGTAGCCTTTTCCTACAAACTTCTCATTCTTAGTGATAATCACTTTTTGGGAACCAAAGGCTACTTTGAAACCATTTTCGTCCAATTTGTGGACCGATACAAGATTCTTCCTCATAGAGGGGATATGATACACATTTCTCAGAGTTAAAGTACTTTCTGAAGTGAGGGGAAGAACAACAGTGCCTACGCCAAGAACTTCACTTGATGACGCATTTTCCATGTAGACGGCCTTGGCCTCTTTCACCATTTCATATGTCTTGAACAAACTCTTGTTTGGGGTAACATGACAGGTAGCACCTGAGTCCACCCACCAATAAGTAGTGCCATTGTTGACAAGGCATACTTCAGACATGACAACGACAAAGTCTTTGTCATCAATCACATTGGTTTGTTCCTTTTTCTTGTCTTTCCACTTACGGTGACGACATTCCCTAGCATAGTGGCCAGGTTTGCCACAAACATAACAACTGCCTTTTTTTTGTTGTTTCTATTATCCTCGTTCCCATTTTTTCTTAAAGAATTTCCTCTTCTTGGACGTTCCTTGGTTTCCCTTAGAAGTTCCATGAAGGTTTTTCTCATAAACATGATTCACACCATCATTCTTTGAAGAAACTAAACCATCTCTTCTAATGCTTTCGGTCTCAATTTGAATGCCCTGAAGAAGTTCATCCAAAGAGATAGTCCTCTTCTTGTGTTTTAGTTTCTTTTGGTAATCTTTCCATGAAGGCGGAAGTTTACCAATGATGGTTGAAACTTGAAAAGTTTTAGAAATTGGTTCACCAGCATCAACACATTCTATTGCTATATCATTTAACTCGTTAACCTGATCAATGACCGGTCGAGAATCCACCATCTTGTATTCAACATACTTGTTAACCAAAAAAGACTTATTACCAGCATCTTCATTTACATACCTTCATTTTATAGCATTCCAGAGTTCTACAGCAATTTTGTGGATGTGAAATACGTTGAACAGTGTGTTGTTCAGCGACTGCAGAATGGTGTAGCGGCAAACGAAATCATCATTTTTCCATTTGTTCGCCTTCTCTATTGCCTCGGTATTTTGTGCCTCGTTTGCATTTGGATCAGTGACTTCCTCCGGACAGCCTTGAAACATAACATAGAATACCTTTGCAATTGTCATAAGGTACTCCATTGCAGAATTTAATACCTTTAAAATTGTTGTATAATAGGGTAATGGAATTAAGAATAGGTTAGGCACATCGAAAAATGATGTTATCTTTAAAGGTATTAATTCCTCCATCTCAAGTGTAAAAGGTTCACCGAGGAATTAACCTTCCAGGATACAAAACATATATTCTCAGAAATTCGAAAGTTACACTCTAACGAATTTCAGAAGCAGAAATCGCACGTATAAAATATAGACTTTAAAAAAAGAATAAATCTCAAAGAAAGGGAATTTCAGAAGCAGAAATTGTGTTCTGTTTTCTGTAAATGTATTTTGTATTTATTCATTTCTGCAAATCACTGAGTATTTATGGATACTCAATGGTTTCCCCAAAGCATTGCAACATATTCACGAAGAGATATTTTCGTTGACAAAACAGAAATGTTGAAACATTTTTTACGTTTCGTCCCATGTCCCCCTTTAAATATTTATAAAATATTATATATATATATGAGAAAGTTTTGAACTATTGAAGCTACTATTGATTTTCCTCCATAATGAATGGAAGCTCAAGATCTTTGACCAACATATCAAACCCATTAACTCCTTTTATAGCCACAAGGAAGTTCAAACTTCTTCTCAAACACCAATGTGGGACAAATGACTCTTTACTTAAAAAAATACGTGGGATAATTGACTATGTGAGACAAATGACAATATATGACAAGTGACTCAATATGATGGAAATACCCATATCTAATGTGGGATATATAACATCATAGCCCTTTGTTCTCAATTAGGGGGAAATGAACCTCATCACAAGGCTCATTTATTTTGCACGGCTTGATTTCTATCTCAGGTCAATTAAAACAAAAGGCATGCTAGTAAATGAAAATGCAGCGTTTCTATTAGTAGTCTTCTCAACCAGCTGTGAAGATTTGCCATAAGGGGCAAATATAAGTTTTAATCAACTTTTTTTTTATAGAATCATTCTTATCCAAAATCTACTATCTCAATTAATCTTGATTCTCACGGCTTATGGCACGTTAGAAGGGCAAGAACTCCCTACTAGGAGTTTCTCCATATCTAGGTTCAAGGCGAAACACCACCACACCCAACCCGGTAAATACTTAATTACCCGCGTTATGTGCTTACACCAAATCATGTAAATTTACTATAGTTAAATGATCGAGTGAGGTGAGAATGCATGCTAATTAAATGTGATTAAGTGCTACACCTCTTTATGCAAATACATATCATGCATTTATTAATTTAGTGTAAACACGGGGTATGGATAAGTTTTTACCTATTGGTGATTCATTAACTTCTTTCTCTTTATTATTTCTAGTTTCTTTGGTCTTCTTTTAATCTGTTATTTTCCAATTCCTTGTTCATGCATCACATTTATGCTCTAAAACCTTTTTACTTTTCCTTTTATATGCAAGTACATGTTACTAATCATCTCTTTCCAGTTGTGGTATTGGCAAATGGCAATCTGGCAAAATTGTTACATCTAAAATTTAAATTAGCAAGTAGTACTAATTATGAATCTTTTGTTGCTATTCATGTTACGTGGGGAAGACCTAAATTTTTGGGTTTTTTTGAGGTGTCATTTTTGTTGATATTAAGGGGAAGACCTAAACCAACTTGAATATAAATCAGTATTAACAAGATAAATTATCTTGATTACATAATCTAAAAATTGTGCTCTCAACTCAATTATTTTGAGCAAGCAATTTTGCATATGTCAAACTGTGGGTTGACAATAAACGCACATGTAATCATTTTATCGATGCATCTATTTAAGACATCACATAACAGGTGAACGAACCCTTATTCACCTTTTATATTTTTCAGAATTTAAGAAATTCAATCCCAATATTAGTCAGTATAATCAACTTATCATGAGAACAAGCAAATTAATTCTTGAAGAGTCTTCTAATTCTTCAATATATTCCGAATACAAACTTAGCACATCATATTTAAATCAGGACAATCAAAATTATCACGTTCATTGATAAAATTATTTGTACTAGTAAACTTCAGGTTTACCATGTCATGTGCTATTTGTTTTAATAAACTTCTGATTTACTACAACATGAATTCTATTTTGTACAATAAACTTCTGGTTTATTGTGACATGTGATTTCATCATGTTTATATTTGTGCAATACAATTTGGAGAATAAAGAGGGTAACATTTCAAATACATATTTCTTACCCACTATGATTTTGTAGATATTTAGTCATCCAATCATTTATAGCTTCAATATGATAGTCATTTACTTTAGTAAACTTCGGGTTTACTATAACTTGTGCTTCGATCATAACAACTTTGTATATTACAATCTAGAACGAATGACATAATAGTATATAAGCTCTTCAGGAGCATTTAATTTATTCTCCATAATCACATATTGCTTGGACACTACTAATGACATGATCTTCTTGATAAATAATTAACTCTTCTAGAGCCCTTAATTGGTTTTGTACTATCAAATATTTCTTAGCCATTGTTGGTGTAATGAAGAAAAATTAATTAGACACTTCTCATGTCATGAAAGAAAATGGTAAACGAATGAATATTTAGAAATAATAAATGCATAATTCAATTCTAATCCAAACTTGCTTTGAAAGTTATTCATATCTTATCCATATATTCAAATAAAATGGCATGCACAAAATAAAATAAATAGATTGTCAGAGAATACAAAGTGGAAACTAAGTAATATAACGAAGTAATCGTTACTGAATGAACTACATGACATATTACTGAATGAACATAGTAAGAAATTCCGAAATTGATTCTTATTCTTTTTGAGATATTAGTAATATTTTATTAAAGGCCATAAAGGCATTGGCCATAAAAAGCGTTCAGAAGAAATATAACCACAAATATGGATACATACCAATGCAAAACTTCTCGGCAAGCCATGATCTGTATAATTATTATCATTCTTTAAAAGTTTTCATGTCTTTGCCTTTAATAGTTACCTTAATATTTTGCACAAAATTAAATTCATTTAATTTTCATTAATCACTCTCTCAAATATAACGTCCATACCATTAAACTCATTTATCAACTACTACAAATTAAATTCATTAATTTACATCAAATCATTCTTACCACATACCAAGTATATACTCCGTACATAATATTTTCATACCCCCAACAAACTAGCGTTAAAAAACACAGTAATGCAAAATTATAAACATAGAACTATATATAAGCCAACGTTTCATTTTAAAATAAAATATACAGATCATGTTAGAAACTGACAATTTGTTGCAAATGATATGTTAGAAACTGACAATATATTGTATCATTCACTTATATTTTAGAAACTGACAATATATTGTTCATTAAAAATAATATATGACATTCAATTGTTTGAAGAAAATCATCTGGAAAATAGATCAAATATTCTCATAATAAATGTCATTAAGATAATTCAATATTTATATCAATTTAATTAAATACAAGGACTTAATGGAGGAATATTAAGACTCATAATTGTATGATATTAGAATAAAGTACATGTTTAACTTATTTTGAGATATAATAATTATTTTATTAACAATTCCCCATTCAATTTAAATCAAAGCAGTAAGTAACATATGACTTCAATCCACAACAAAATTATACACACGAAATGGAGCATCATTAGCACATATTTCAATAGGAGATTACAAGCACAATTTTAAGTAATCACATAAACAACTATTATTATATGATCTTTTATTCATTAACTACTGTGACTAGCAAAAATAATGCATAAAAAATATAAACAACGTAATCATCTCTAACCACAGAACCATCACCAATCAAGTGATCTATCTTTTCTTCAGGGTGCTCAAAGAAATCTGCTACATCCAAGTGTGTGATGTCAAATTGATTTTCAGAGATAAAATTCGCTTCAGATTTTTTTTTCATTGATGCTTGATAAAGCTCAAACAAGTGCTTTGACGTACGACAGATACGTGACCAGTGTCCTCTTCCACCACATCGATAGTATTTGTTTTCTGAGCCACGTGCTTCTGGCACTTCATGTCTCTCATCCTTTTTTTCCCCTTCCGATAGTGATTTTTCTTCGATGAATGATTAACACCAAGGAAATAATTTCTTCCTTGACCATTATCACATCCACTGTCACGACCACGGTCACTATCACGACTGGGGCTACGACGTTTTCCACGCCTAGAGTAGTGGGCGTACACCTCATTCACTTCGGGGAGTGGTACAACGACAGTAGGTCGATTCTCATGATTGTTCATGAGCAAATCGTTATTTTGTTCAGCCACTAGAAGGTGAGCAATCAAATCACAATATTTTGTGAAACCTTTCTCTCGATATTGCTGCTGCAGAAGCACATTCGAGGCATGAAAGGTGGAGAACTTCATTTCCAGCATATCAGAATCACTAATATTTTCTCCACATAGTGTCAATATAGAAGTAATTCTGAACATCTCAGAATTGTACTTCATAACTGACTTGAAATCTTGTAGCTTTAGATTGATCTATTCATATCGTGATTTTGGGAGGAAGACCATCTTCAGGTGGTCATACATTTCTTTCAAGTTTTTCCATAAAACGAGTGGATCTTTAATAGTAAGATATTCCATCTCTAGGGCCTCATCAAGGTGATTGCGTATGAATATCATAGCCTTGGCGTTTTCTTGATTGGATGCTTCATTATTTTCTTTAGTGGTGTCTCCAAGACCTATAGCATCCAAATGTATTTTAGCATCTAGCACCCATGATAGGTAGTTCTTGCCGGAAATATCGAGGGCAACGAACTCAAGTTTTGTAAGGTTAGCCATAAAATAGAGAGAATAAAAATAGTACCTTGGCCTCTGAAAATTTCTTGAGTCGGTAGAGTCTCGTGCCGATAACGTGTTATAAAATGATAGCAATAGCAATATAAGATAAGAGATGTAGACAAAGAAGTGGAGAGGATGATGAGACTTTCTTCTTATTTCAAGTGTATATTCATCTACCTTCAAAGGTGAATAACATCCAAATTTATAGGATGAAACCACTCAATGGAGGTTACAAATATTAAGTGCCCAAATTAATAGGTACATATAACATACAAAAGGTCAGTGAATGTGTATGAACATCCATACAAAAGATATATATTTCATAACAATTTAATATTTTTTCAGTATATGTCTTGGACACATGGATGGATGCGTATCAATTGAGTTTCAGTTTGACCAGACTTGACCATATGGCACTTGTATCTCAAAGATAATATGATTAAATGCTAACTTAAATTCAAAAACTGTGAATTTGGATTTATTACTTCTTTTAATTCCAACTTCAATCAAATATTGTTCAAACGAGGCACAATTGCTTTCTTCAATACGGAAATAAAAGAAGCAAAATTTAATATACTAGACTACTCTCATCAATATAGTACTAGTAATTAGTTAGATAAACTAAAACTCTACAACGCAGCTCAAACCAACTATAGTTCCGGGTAGTTTGATCACAAAAATTAGGAATTTGATACTCCTATAAAGTTTGACATTATTTATGGAATCCAACATGTAACAAGTCACCGACATGAGTTATGATGGGATGGTTGGATTCCTCCATCCTTAACCAGATGTCTCGTGATCTGAATTTAGTCGGACACTAATATGAATACCAAACACAAGGTGAGAAATCAAGAAAAAAAATTGACCAAAATAATGTTGATTTCATCTTTTCATTATTAATTACATTACAAACAAAATTAAAATTGTAAGATCTTATATTATGGATATATATCTTATTTTAAAAATAATAAACTAAATATTTGTGAAAAAAATACTTGCACTAAATATTTCAGCGATTATTAGTTATTGTACTGAGATTACATTATAATCCAATGATAACTTAATTTGTGTGCTAACCAAACGACCTCTTCAGATTTATTTGCTTTTAATATGTATGTTTTGTCGAAGAGTACTTTCAATAAATTGACAAAGACCGTTATAAACATTTGGCTACTTCGAAAATATGATGGCTCAGTGATGCAACTTAAATTTTTATAATTTACCTTAAATAAATACAATATAATGGAATGAAAGAGCACTACGATATTCAAACCATAACATAAAACAATATAATATCTAATGTATAATGTATGTAATTAATTGCACAATTCAAGGGAAAGAATCAGTAACAATATATTTTATCCGGATAAAAAAAGAGTGCCCATTTAGCTTTATGTTTTGAGTCAAAATGAGTGTTCACTTACCAAATCAAGAAAGAATTAATCTTATTTTTTCAGATTTTGCCCTTATTAAGTGTTAAGTAATCAAATCTCAATACATATTTAATTAGGAGCATTTTAGTCAAATTACCTATTTTTATCTAGAAGTTAATATTTTCTTAAGGGGTGTGCAACTGGCTAAGTGAACACCCTTTTTAATTCGGAGATAGTAGTAGTCATAAAAGAACCACTCCATTTTCATATTAAGCGCATTAAATTTTCGCACTTTGTTTGTTTTAAAGAATTTCGTACTAGAAATTTTGAAAAACTTTCCTTTCGTTTTCCACTTTTCCTCGGTGATTTATAAAAGTCATGCTTAGCAAAGAAATGAAAAGATGTACTCCTAGTAGAATAAGTTATGATACACAATTTGTAACAATGACTTGGATTAAATTTTACTGGCGAGACTTGATTTTCCACCTTATATTACTCCTCATTTCTAACTTGCCCTCCCCATATGAATAAAAATAATAATTAATGATAGTATAATTTTTGGACCGGAGAAGGATTACATCTAATTGAACTCACACAGACCCATAAAGTTTCAAATGAGACTTGCTAACTGGAAAACAAATTTCCTTAATACTAGTGGCAGAATTGTCCTTGCTAGAGTGCAATTTCAAGCCACTGCATGCAATATACCCTTCTCTCAGCCAAAATTCTTAAATAAATTAATAAGATTCAAAGAAATTTTGTTTGGGGTACCACTGATACTCAGAAGAAGCTTCATCTGGTTTAATGGGACATGATGGTGGTTTAGGGCTTACTAAGGCTAGGTTTAAAAACATAACCATTCTTAGTAGTTTAGCTTGGAGACTTCTCACTAACCCTAGTGTCCTTTGGAGTAATTCTATTAGACATAAATATGTCCATAAGAAGGGAAAGAGTAACCCTTCCTTTATTTGAAAATCCATTCTCAAAGGTTAGATCTTTAATAATGGCTAGGATTTTTCCTATCTATCTTTTGTCCTGCCAGATACTATAATCCACCTTATAGACCTCCTCTCTAATTATCCAATATAGATACCCCTTTATGGTGCCCTAATACCACCACTAAGTCTTGTTATAATTCCATTGATAACCATTCCTCTTTAAACAAAGACTTTTAAGTGGATTTGGCACCTTCACTGCCTTAATAAAATTAAAGTTTTTTCTATGGCAATGTTAAACCATAATAGGATCCCTACCGGGGCTTATCTAAATCGTATTGGTATCAACATCAATGACCAATGTCCTGTTTGTAGGAATGCGATTGAGGATATTGATCACATTTTTCTCTACTGCCCTATCATAAATCATCTATGGAAAAATTTCAACTTCACTTTTAACTCTCACTCCACCAGTCACTGGTTGGATATGATTAGGAATAGCAACCCCACTCCTATTCACTCCAAACTTGATTAGACTAATCTTTTTCCCTTTATCATGTGGATAATATGGACAAATCTCAATAACAATAACCATAATAACTTATCAAATCCTCTGAACTCAAATCATATCCTAAATCAGGCCTTAGAATTCCATATTTTGACTCTCAAGGAACCTGTTTATAATACTACTAAAAACATCAATCTCACTTGGCACAAACCACCTCCCACATGGTTCAAATTAAATACAGATGGTGTTTGCTGCTATTGCATGTGTATTTCGAGATCACAAAGGTGACTGGGTAGTTGGTTTTCAACAAATATGTTATGCTTTCTCACCTCTTCATGCAGAATAGCTTTGTAGAAGGAGTTACAAATTGCTAATGAACTCAATCTTTTCCCTTTGGAACTGGAACTAGACAGCACTGATGCCATTTTTAATGGTCATGAATTATATTCTAAACTTGTCTCCTCATGCAGATGGTTGATGATTCAGGGGAAGCAAATGTCAGCGAAGGTGATGATTCAGGGGAAGCAAATGTCAGCGAAGGAGCTCTCAGTGCAACATAATTTCAGGGAAGGAAACCAAGTTGCCCATCTGTTCATGTCCAAGTCCAGTAGAATTAAAATGTATCCTAGGCCTCCTATGTTTTTGATCGAGCCTCTAAAGCTTGACAAATGTGATAATGTGTTATGCGTAAAAATAATCAAGGAGTCTGTTTATCACCTCCTTGCTAGTTTAGGTAATCGAAGTGTCTTCTTAGACACCATGTCCTGTAATATTTGAACTAAGTTTATATATATATAAGTATCGTTTCCTTTAAAAAAAAGTTCCAAATGATAATCCTCTTGATTTTTGTAATCAATTCACTTAAGCACCATCTTATAAAATCAACACAATAGTCTTTTTTTCCAAATAAAAACAAAACAAACAAAAAAGAAAACCAATTTCACAACCTCAAATAGCTTTCTTCCGATCGGGGTCAACTTCAAATGAAATAAAAACAAAATATTTCGAACAAACTAACACTATGAGAAAGCTCCATGTGACGATATCAATTACACTCATTCACCGAAAACTTATAAGATTAATATTTTTTTTAAAATAATAATATATATGATATGAAAAGACTTAAATTGTACTTGCGTAACCGTTCCCATATGAGTAAATTTACGACACTAATAAACCGCCCATGTATATGACATTCATTACGTGATATTACTAGAAATCTATGAACACAAGAAGTAACTGAAAGAAAAAAAACATCGCATGCACATGCTTTTAATTAACCATGGACTCCTTTATTAATGAAACAGTAAAAACATTTCCCCCAGACAGACTTGTTTCATTTTCCACCTTTTTCTGCGCATTTATTTCACACTCCACATTCACCCATCCTCAACAATAAACAAACAAAAGAGATAGTAAATAAATAATAAGAAAGAATAACATACACTTATCAGATTTCTAGGGTTGATTCTTTCTCAACCCTTAAGAAATCTGATCATTCACATTACTATCATTTTTCTCCCATATCAAAAAAAGAAACAGAAAAGAAAAATGGTTCGCGTAAGCAATTTCGTAATCTCATTTGTTAACGTGTTAACCTTTATGGTTGCGATTATGGCCCTAGGATTTGGCCTATGGTTTAAAGCAGATGAAGGAAAAAGCCTTTGCCAAAAATCATTATACATGCCTTTGTTAATATTTGGGGCATCCCTTTTAGTGCTTTCATTAATGGGATTAATTGGATCTTGTTGCAGAGCTTCATTTTTCTTGTGGATATACTTGTTTTTTCTGTTTTTGTTAATTGTTGGGATGATTTGTTTATCTGTTTTCACCATTTTGGTGACTAATAAGGGAGTTGGTAAGGCTTTGTCTGGAAAAAGAGGAAATGAAGCTAAATTTGGAGATTGGCGAAATTGGTTGGAGAAACATGTTGTGGATGAAAAACATTGGGATGAAATTAAGAGTTGTATGGCTACTTTCAAATATTGTCAAATGATTCCTCATGGCAAATCTGCAGACTTTTACAAATATAACCTCTCCACTGCTCAGGTTTCTTTTTTGTCTATTCACTTTCATCAGTTTTCTTTGTGTTGAGTGCTGCTCTGTGTTACTACCAAAGGATATTGGATTAGGCTTTCTCCTTCCTTAATTAGAGACCTTGATTTCGAGTCCTAGTATGGAAACGTTTTTGGTTGGAAGCTTCCTTTAGAAATGGACTCTAGGCAGCGCAAATCCTGATATAGTGGAGTTTCAATGGAACAACGGACATCAAGTGGAAAATAAAAGAAAAAAAGTGTTGTTCTGTGTTGCCTAGGTGATAATGGGGCAGGTTGAGTTAAATTTGAACAGATTAAAATGGGTTAAATAAAAAAATGAGTCACGGTTGAGATTGTTCAAAGGTTGCTTGATTAATTTAAAATGAATTAATTAATGAATCATAATGTAATCCGTCCAATATGAACTAACTTTCCCTATTTTGATTTTTGGAAGAAAAAAGCTTAAGTTCTTTTAAATTTATATATTCCAAATTTGATTTTGTATGTTTGAGTTCGGGTTGCATGTGACCTTTTGAGTTACATTATTTGACTTGTTTTGACCAAAAGATTTCACCAGGGACAAATATAATTAATTTACTAAATGTCTTTCTTTTTATTTTTCTTGCCGTTTATAGATCTTTTAAATTATCATCTATAAATATATTTTTTTAAATAAAGTGAAAATCTTATGAGAAAACGTAAAATCATGATCTAAAATTTTGTAGTCATTATTTTGTCTGTAAGGTTGAGAATTAATTTTTAAATCAAGGTCAAAGCTTTCTCTCTCCTTTATCTCTCAACTCACGATAGCATATCTTGCGCACCCATGGGGAAGAGAGCAAGAAATCCATCAATGAAAGCGGTAATGGCCATGGAATCCAAAACAAAAGCTACAATGCAACACAAGAAGAAGGAAGGACCGGTTACTCAACTCAATTTGAGTACAGGAGAAACCCTAAGCACGAATGAAGCTCGGAGAACGGGAATCGATGAACGAGAGATGGAGCAGAATGAGAATCAAACTACTGTTACTCGAAGAGAATCACAGATGATAGACAAACAGAACAAGGAAGATGATGAGATACCTGAAAATCCAAAAGAAGTAACGCGAGAAGATGATGGCAGAAACAAGACAACTACCCTAGAAGACTGGGAAAAAGAGATGAATGTATCAGGAAGCTCAAGGAAGAGTTCACGGGAAGATGATACAGAAGCACAACCAACAATAGAGAAGAAGTCATCGGTATGGGACAATTTCGATATAGAAAAGATAGCTAATGCAGGATTTAAATTAGACTATGTTTCACCCAATATGCATGGTGAAAATCTGATATGTGAAATGGACTATGATGATATAAGCTCAGAACTAATGTACTGGAAGAATGCCATTGTTTGCTATGTTCTAGGAGCATACCCCCAATTTTCAGTAATGAATGGATACATTCAAAGAATATGGGGGAAACTAGGGATAAACAAAATATATATGTTGAAAAATGGAGTTGTATTGGTATGATTTGACTCGAGTGTAGGAAAGAATGAAGTCCTACAAGGGGGTATATATCACTTTGATAACAAATCATTCATAGTAAAGGCTTGAAATTCAGACATGGAATTTACTTAGGAGGAACTATATACTGTTCAAATCTGGGTAAAATTACCTGGTTTAGAATTCATGTATTGGAGTCAGAAAGGACTAAGCAAAATAGGAAGCCTCATAGGCAAACCATTTATGGTGGATAATCAGAAAAGAAGAATGGACTCAGTTTTGCAAGACTGTTGATTGAAGTTGACATGAAAGCTACATTACCTGATAAAGTACACTTCAGGAATGAAAAAGGAAATTTAGTGGAAAGAAGATTCAATATGATTGGAAACCAACTTTGTGTTAACAATGTAAAAAATTATGGACATGAAGAAAAGGAATGTAGGAAAAAGAAAGGCTAAGGACCAAATGCAAACACAGGGGAAGGTAAAGGTACATGAGAGGTAAACAAACAAAGATGGATGTAAGAGATGATAAAGAGAAGGATAAATTGATGAGAACACATTAAACCAACAGGATGAAAAGGAAATACAACTGGGATGGATTACACCTTTAAATCCTAAAAGGACTATAAAACTAAGAAATCAAGGTGGAAAACGATATCAGATCATCAAATGGGAACCAGACAAAGTAGACAAATGAGCCCAGAAAAATAAGGTGAGAAACAAAATCAACCTTTTAATCTACTAGATGAGGAGTTTCCAGTCATACAAGCAAGATCAAGTGGAACTCAAAAAGGGGGAGACACAAATAACCCCCAGGATGGACATGGATAACTTCATATGCTGAAATGTTAGGGGATTGAATACCCCTAACAAATAGAAGGAGGTAAAATTCCTTTGTAATAAAGATTCCATTGGGTTGATGGGCATAGTGAAAAATAAAATAAAGAGTAAAAATATTGATAAGGTTGCAAGTTTGATGTTTGATAGATGGCAATATATAACCAATCTAGATCAACACAATAATGGTAGAATATGGATCACATGAAGACCTGATATGTTCAGAGTGCATCAAGTAAGTAGCAATGCACACGCCATAATATGTCAAGTGCTGAATATAAGTCTACAGAAGACCTTCATACTGACACTGATTTATGCTTATAATAGTAGGAAAGAAAGGAAATGATTATGGCAATATCTGGGCATGGTAAGTGGAGGTTACAAACCAACCATGAATGTTAATGGGTGACTTTAACTCAATGTTAAACTTGGATAACATGATAAGGGGGTAATCCAATCAGTATAGCTGAAATTATGGATTTCAAAAATTGTGTAGAACAATGTGAATTGATAGAATTACCATTCCATGGGAACATGTACACATGGAATGATAAAAAAGGGGAAAGAAGGATATACTCAAAAATTGACTAGGTGTTCATCAACAATGAGTGGCTGAACAACATGCCTGCATTTAGTGCACAATTCATACTAGAAGGAATAAGTGACCATAGTCCAGCAAAAGTAGCTTAGTTGGAAAAAAAAAGCTAGACAGCCATTTAAATACTGTAATATTTGGGCAAGTCATCCTAGCTTTCTGGACAAGGTGAAGGGTGTATGGCAACAAAATATAGAAGGATGCATGATGATGGGTGTTGCTAAAAAATTAAAGTGGATGAAGAAGGAAATTGAATGGCGAACACTTCAGAAATATAATTGTAGAAGCAGAGGAAGATAGATTGGCATTGGAAAAAGCTCAAAAAGACCTACAAGCATGACCATTGGATACAAAAAGCCAACAAAATGAAAGAGAAAAATACATCAAATTCAGAAGATCATCATACTTGGCTGAGGCATTCTTACAACAGAGAAGTAAGGCTAATTGGATTAAACTTGGTGATAACTGTACCAAATATTTCTTCTCAGTAATAAAGCATAGAAAACTTCAACAAGCAGTAGTACAATTACAAGATAACCAGGGTAATCTGCAGACTGATCAAGAAGTCATAGCTAATATTTTTTTGGATTACTATAAAGACATGTTGGGGGAAAAAGCAGAAGGTAAAGGCCAGGCATGTGATCTGTTCTTGAAAAATGGTCACACTCTGAATATAGAAGAACAACTTGAGCTGATAAGACCTTACACACGTAAGGAAGTGAAAGAAGCAATATTCAGCATTGGTAGAAACAGAAGTCTTAGACTAGATGGGTATGGAAGTGGATTCTTCCAAGATGCATGGGGAATAATAGGAGAAGATATGACCAAAGTTGTATTAGAATTCATGGAGAATGGGAAGATGTTGAAGCAAATCAATGCCACCACCATCACACTGATTCCTAACGTACAAACACCACATAATGCTAGTTAATTTAGATCTATATCTTATTGCAATGTAGTATACAAATGCATTTCAAAAATGATTTGTGTAAGACTAAGGAAAACATTAAAAGTACTAATAGCAGAAAACCAAGCTGCATTTGTGGAGGATAGATCACTAATTCATAATGTATTAATATTTCAAGATCTACTCAGACACTATACTAGAAAGACATCCCCTAGACGTATGATGAAAATTGACTTAAGGAAAGCTTATGACATGGTTAGCCGGGAATTCATTGAGGAAGCCTTGAGAGGGTTTGGATTTCCAGAGCCATTCACAAAATTAGTCATGACATGTGTTACATCTACCACATTTACAGTGAATGTATGGAATGGGACATGGATACTTTGCAGGACAAAGGGGGCTTAGACAAGGTGACCATATGTCACCCCTTTTGTTTGTAATAGTGATGGAATACCTGTCAAGAATACTAAAAAAGATGAGTGACTTACCAGATTTTAAATACCATCCAATGTGTAAGACCACACAGTTAACACATTTGGTATTTGCTAATGACCTAATGATATTTTGTAAAGGTAATGTGGCATCTGTATCTAGAGTCATGGAAGCACTTGATCATTTTAGTAAAGTCACAGGTCTGGAGGCAAACTGTGAAAAATCTAATATATTCATAGCTGGGATGGATAATGTAACTCAAGAAAGTATATTACAAAGGACATGATTTACACTGGGAAATCTACCAATCAAATATCTTGGATTGCCTCTATCATTCAAGAAATGGAGTATAATGGAATGTCAACAATTGGTAGATAAGATCACAAACATAATAAAGAATGGCTATTGCAAGCAACTCTCTTATGAAGGTAGACTACAAGTTATAAATTATGTGTTGTTTTCTATATACAACTTTTGGGATGATGTTTTCATTCTACCCCAAAGAGTATTAAAAAAAGTAGACAGAAAATGCAATGAATACTTATGGGGTGGAAAAATGAAAAAGAGGAAAATGTCACTAGTGGCTTGGGATGCAGTATGTGTACCTCAGAAATATAGTGGTTTAAACATCAAAAGCAGCAGGAATTGGAACATTGCCTCAGTAGGGAAACTACTATGGCAAATTGCATGCAAAAAGGATGTCTTATGGGTGAAATGGGTACATGAAGTGTATATGAAAATATGTAAAGACATATGGGAACACAAACCTACATAAGACAACAGTTGGTATTGGAGGAAAATAAATTCCATCAAAGAAAAGATGAGAACATGGTACTGTAATAGACAATACAAGCTAACAACAAATGGAAGATACTCTGTTACCAAAAGTTATCTCAGCATGATGGGCACAATGACAAAGATGGAAGAAGCTGACCTAATATGGAACTCCATAATGCTACCAAAGCAGATATTCATATTATGGTTAGCATATAGAAACAGATTACAAACAAAGATGAGGCTCCAGAAATTGAACATACCAGTGGATGATACAAAGTGCAGCTTATGTTCTACATGTACTGATGAAAACCAAGCACATTTGTTTGGAAACTGCAAATGGAATACAACATTACAAGAAGAAGTTGCAAAATGGCTGGGCATAACAGTCCGGCGGAATGAAGTGAAAGCAGGAATAGATTGGATAAAAATAAGACATTAGAGACAATTCAAGAAGAAAATTGTTGCAGCAGCATGGGGGGCCATGATATACTATACATGGCAAGCAAGAAACATGAAGATATACAAGAATATAGAAACTGATGTGAGGGTTGTAAGCACCCAAATACGGTCTGAAATTTGTATTAGGATTGAAGTAGTTAAATGTTCTAAGAGGGCACTTAAATGCAGATAATGGATATAGAAAATATGTAAATACTCAAATAGCTGATAGATGCTAATTGTTAAACTCTAGATGATTAACTATATCCTTAATAGAAAGGGTAGTAGTTAATTGAAAAGTACTATGTAAAGTGTAAATATTTTGACATTAATGGTAATACTTCACAACTGTTTACCAAAAAAAAAGGTTGAGAATTATATAAGTAAAATTACACCCGAGTCGAATGTTTTCCAGGTGGGTAATTTCCTAAATCTGTTTTTTTAGCATTTCCTAAATCTAAATGAGGGATTAAAAGGGATATCTACATAAATCAGCATGCTTTGAACAAATAACTTGATGGGTCATTTCGCGTTCAACCGATTTAGTCAATGCAACAAACGAGACATAACTCAAATCCGTTTAAACTTGGATAGATTGGACGGGTTACATTTTGCCAAATCCAAATATTTTTGAACATGCATGCTAATTTTTTATTTTCTTATGGTGCAGTCGAGTTGTTGTAAACCACCTACTTACTGCGGCTTTGAGTTCACAAATGCAACATACTGGACTATGCCAAAAGCAGGACCAGCCGTGCCAGACAGTGACTGCAAAACTTGGAGCAATTCACAGAATGAGCTCTGCTTCAATTGCCAATCATGCAAGGCCTCACACATCGAAACTATCCAGAAAAATTGGAACAAAATGGCACTCTTTAACTTTTGTATATTCGTTTTTATCATCATCATTTACTCTGTTGGTTGCTGTGCTTTGAGGAACAACAGATCAAAGGGATACTCCTACAAACCCTACCCGTAATTTTTTTATAAGTGATAAGAAGGAGCTTAATTATTATTTGGCTTGGCTAATTACTGTGACGTTAATGATGCATTTTTGTTTGTGAGAAGGACTTGAGGACCACTTTGTTAAACAATCTGTATATTCCAATTTGTATTGATTTGTAAAGTTTTAGGAATTTTATACAATCTCAACTTTTGTACTGTTACCAAGTCTTCTCATCAGCAAATAAATATTTCCTGAACAGGGTAGTTATATACTTAGGTTTTGGCGTTTCACTATTAGTTGAATTTAGTCCATTAAGGGATTCAAAAAGATACTCTATCAAAGTGTAACAAATGAGGCTTGAGCACATGACCTGATGCAAATCTTGAACCTCCTTTACCAGTGCTCGAGATTAGCTCTGTAGGGAGAATCAATAACTATATTACTCTTAACTAGAGGTCTTGGATTCGAGCCCTGTTGGGTATGAAATTGGCTTTGCTAAGGAGCGTTTTACCTCCAATGTAGAACTTTTTGGCGCGAGCCCAAATTTAATTAGACCTCAAGGTGGATAACGAACGATAGGTGGAAAACCAAAAAAATACTATAATACTATATAAACAACAATTTTTTCGAATCAAGATTTAACCGCCCTTGGGGTAGAGTAGGTCCGCCCCTAATGGCTATTATTTTTTTAAAAAAAAATCACTCAAGGGTGTATCTCAGATTCATTCGAATTCAATAACTTTTGCTTGATTAAACTTTATATGTGTTAAAAATCGATCAAATAAGTACAAATATAAATTAAAATTCTGAATCAGTATATGAAAACATTAAATTTAAAAGGATGAAATAAATATTATTATTTGGATACAATAAAATCCGGTCTCCCTAGAGTCTATTCTCCCGCAATTTCACTTTCTCAACGGCTCTGAAGAGACAAGAGGACATGAGGCTTGAGCACATGACCTGATGCAAATCTTGAACCTCCTTTACCGGTGCTCGAGATTAGCTCTGTATGAAGAATCAATAACTATATTACTATCCACTAACGAGGGATAGTGTGGATGATAAGTATACCTTCATCCTTAATCAGAGGTTTTGGATTTAAGCCCTGTTGGGTACGGAATTGGCTTTGTTAAGGAGTTTTTTGTTGGAAATTTACTAGTGTGAAATTAAGTTTATCCCATTATTTATGACTCGAACAATTGGGGCCCCGCACGTCAGAAACGTCGTTTTCACAAACGTGCAATCTTAGTGCCAAGTATCGTAAATTTCGTTAATGAAAGAGATATTGGTACGTAAGTGAAATGTTTGAGACATAGAATGATGGACGGTTATTGGATAAATAACAAGTATTCAACGTTGGTAAACGAAGGAAGGATTGTGCTAGGTGTAAGATGGAACGGGTCGCGGAGCTGAGAAGGGCCGCGCCGCCTCCCGGACTGGGCCGCAGCGCCGCGGCGCCCCCCTTGCAGTGCCGCAGCGCTAATTCTCTGTTTGACATTCTGGAGTCGCGGCGCTAAATGCTGCAGCGCCAAGGCGCTTCCCAGGCAGTGTTTGTTCGACGGAATCCCAAAGGTTTGGCTGTTGAGGTGGTTTCAATGGCATTGAATCCACCCAATAATGGTCATTACTTGGACCATTATGTTGATGCATTACTTGGGGGTCAAATGACATCCATTACATGAAAATTGAATGTCATTATAGGGCATTTGAAAGGTCATCTTGCACACCTATAAATTGAGGCATTTGGCTTAATTCTATAGATGAAGAGAAATGAACAAGACAATATACATACAAGTATACAACACCATAAAGAGATCAGTTTTCCTGATAAGCAATCCTTCTCTTAGCAATCTTCATTGTTCGTGTTCTTCGCTGTGGTCATTTGTGTAGGCTTTGCACATTTGATAGTTTGTCGTTTCATCTTGGGAGACTATTGTCCACACTTCCGTAAAGCCTATATACGGGGGCAATCTTGTCTTAAAGACAGAGAGTCATCTCTCGACTCAGCCGGTGGTGTTGTGATTATCTAATTGGTTGTTAAGTGTTTCAGGTGTGAACTAGAATCTCAAAGGACTCTAACCGTTCAGATTCTCAGCGGATCTACAAGCCACAAGTGTAACAGTTGTATTTCCGAATACAAGATCCATATTCGAAGTTCCAATTCAAGATCAAGACATTGACAACTTGTTGTTGTAATCTTTGTTGTTTATCCTTTCGATCACTGTAATAGTTATTTACTATTTTCGTACGTGCTTTACATATCCAACACGTTTTACCCCCAATGTAGAACTTTCTGACGTGAGCCCGAATTTAATTAGACCTCAAAGTGGATACCGAACGCTAGGTGGAAAACCAAAAAATACTATAATACTATCTAAACAACAATTTTTTCGAATCAAGATTTAACCGCCCTTGGGGTAGGGTAGGGTAGGTCCGCCCCTAATGGCTATTATTGTTTTTTTTTTAAAATCACTCAAGGATGTATCTTAGATTCATTCGAATTCAATAACTTTTGCTTGATTAAACTTTATATATGTGTTAAAAATCGATCAAATAAGTACAAATATAAAAAAATTGATTACCAAGAAATAAGACGGAACGTGATAGTATTTCTAGTTCAAACCCATATTAAAATTCTGAATCGGTATATGAAACATTAAATTTAAAAGGATGAAATATATATTATTATTTGGATACAATAAAATCCGGTCTCTCCTAGAGTCTATTCTCCGGCAATTTCACTTTCTCAACGGCTGTGAAGAGACAAGAGGACATGAGGCTTGACACATAGTACGCATAAACTGTTGTTTTTTAATGCAACTCCTTTTTTTTTTCTTATATTCTTAATGCAACTCCAAGTACAAATGGAGTAATGACAAAAAAATATGTCAATTTATGCCATTTTTGTATTTTATTTCCTTTTTGTTTAAGATCAAGCTTGACGCCGTTTGATGTGAAGTGACTCCGCCCTTACGCACCAATCACTACGTATTAATCATTGACAATTGCTAATTTGCTACCATTCCCTAATATTTATCGTCTTGCATATGTTTGTATACAGCTAGTAACTCACCATCTGGAAGCCACTATACTGTTACTATGCTACATTCAATTAAGGGAATCATTGATTGCTTAATGTCAATGTGGTTATTATTCTTATATTTATAGTCAGTTTTTTTAATCAATGGCATGAATGCCGCGTGATGTAGTTGGGGGACCAGACATCAAATTAGGCTCCTTTTGAAACCAAAATCTTATGCTCGTGAAATGTCTCCATACTCAGTACTAAGTTTCAATTTGCAATAATTAAACAATTACCAAGTTTAATTTTAATAGCACTAAAGTAAATGCTTTATCCATAAACTCTTTGGGGTCGTTTGGTATGATGAATCGGAATAAGAAAAAATAGTCATGAGATAAAAATTTAGTACCACCTTGTCTCTTGTTTGGTTACAAGTTATCCTAAGATAAGTTTTCTCTCGCAAAGGGGGAAACAATCCCATAATTAGTTATCCCAGGATAAAATAATGAAAATGACAAAAATAGCCCTAAGGTCCCTCAAAGTCTTTTTCTAAATAAGGTGGAGGGTATTTTTATAAATAAATAACTTTTTCTTAGAAGTTATGAAATACATGTTACTTTTAATATAATAAATCAATAACTAATAAAAATAATATAAAAATAATTAATTCCCACCTAACTAATCTCAATATAAATTGTATTCAAACCAAGCAGATCACTTTATGTTTGAGTGTATTGCAGAGGAACCTGTGCGGACACTCAATCTTTATGTTGAAAGTGACCGAGACCCTTTATCTGTTTTTGTTCAAGTAAGACATTCTGATTGCTCAATCTGACCTACTCTACTAGTCTCCCTCTTTATTGATGTGATTATAAATAATTTTATGATGGTTAAGATGAATTTAAAAATAAATTATTTTTAAATATAAAAATATAATATTTTTTCTGATACAAATTAAAAAAATGCTATTACATAAATTGAAGAAGGAGTGTTATATATCTTGACTAGGTTAGTAGCTTGGCAAAAGGAATACGATACCAGATGTGCCTAAAAGTGATGTATAGATTCTCTGGCAATCTTGGTACTTGACAACTATGTTTGCCTCTAGGCAATGACTAGAGAACATGTTTACCACTACAAAACTTTCTTTTGACGGTAACTTTTCTTTACTAGAGCAAACAACTCTTTTGACTAACTAATTAGTGATAGTAAAAGGGATTTGATTTTGTATTTGTCATCTGAAATTTCATCCATAGTGTTGACATAGCACTCCAACCAATTGGGGTAATTTTTGAAGTCACCAAGCAAATGGGAATCAAAGAGCTGAATTAATTTGATTGACAGAAAAAATAGGAAAATTACCATGTCAATAGAATTGTGTACAATTAGAGTTAAGGGTTATCTGAATTTATGCTACTAGTGAATACCTACCTGGATATGTGAAGCCGGTGTTATAGCAGTGTACAAATTAAGGGCAAGAAAAGACAGCACAAAGCATTAGATTCACAAAAAAAATGACAGTAATTCACATTTTGACAAGGAAAAAAAACATGATAGAAAATACTTTCAAATAAAAAGAACAATTAAATAGTTCCTGGCGAATTCCGGATGAACACTTTGGAGAAGGAAGATTAATAGAGGGGCGAATCTAGCATGTAATATATGGATTCACGTGAATCCAATATTTTTCCAAACTGTATATTAAGAAATTCATTAATTTTCTATAAATATTTAATTACTCATAAACTTCAAATTATTATGCATCTAACCCTATTAATCAGGGGGTTAAGCACTGGATGCAGAGGTTTATCGATCGATTTCCTCTTGCTGTATATCAGTATTCAGGGAACAGATCGATGAACCGCTGCCTCCAGTGTCATCAACCAACTAAACAAACACAAAAACCAAACAGAGGATGATGATAAAAACAAGAAATATTCAATGATAAAGACCGCTAAAAGATTGAATCACGTAGTTTAAATTCTGAATCTGCTTATGATAATATCTACTGAGAAACTTCTCCAAATAATCAAAGTTCTCAGCTATATGGCGTATCATCGCAGATCTGATTTTCACATATTCAAAATACAATCCGCCGGACATTGTAGATAAACCATATAATATACACAGATCTCGCCAAACTCATAGAATACAAGTTTGTAATAGTATATATATGCTATGTATACGTATAGATTTAGTAGCAAAAATCTACCGAAAGATGGATGATATGAGAGATGGGAGATAAAACCAGAGATAAACTCTGTCCCGCTTCTCTCTCCTTTGCTACTGTGTATTCTTGGGAGAGCAGCTGTCGGGTTAATATAGACAAACTACTTTAGGTCGATTGCTAATTTACTTCTTTACCTCTCATCATTAAATGCGTCCGCTAATCATATATCATCCTTTGTTTCGGAAATGAAAGGTAATTAGTCCAGTGAATTGGAAGAAATGAAAACTATTTATGGGGAAACACGAATGTAAGGCCGCATTTATTTTCATTAAAATTAAGTTATTTAAAAATATATATTTAAATGATTAAAATATACTATTGAAACTATTTATTTTTAACATCTAAACGTATAATGTATTTATTTTAAATATAATAAATATATAATTTAAATAAAAAAATAATTAAATATTAAAAAAATAATTTTAAAATAAAATTATTATTTTAAAAATATAAAATATTTTATATTCGCTAGTAATGATGTCCTTTTCTCACGCCCACATTATTGTGACTCTCCTCCCACTGGATATTGTAATTTAGATGAGTTAGGTGACTCTTCAAATCTCTATCCGTGAAGAAATTGATATATTCAACTTTTTAAGAATTTTCTGTTATTTTTTATTCATTTACTATTAGATGAAGAGAACACGAAGAATGGCTTGAGATATCACTATCTCAAAAAGTGATTGCATGTTTATGGAGTTGCTTAACATGTTTATTTGGGATACAACAAGCCTATTATTATTATAATAATAATAATTATTATTATTATTATTTGAATTGCATTATCTATTTATAGAGAAGTTAAGTAGTTGAAATAGACACATGTTATAAAAAGTTGTGTCCTTTAGCACAATAAACATTGGTTGGACTATTTCATGAGTGGTACCTATTAGAATACATTTACGTGAATTCACGAGTGGTACCCTTTTCAACAGTGTTACCCAAAATAAGTTTTCAACTATGCTACCTATTTCATCTGTCGTACCAAATTAGTTATTTCAATTGTAGTACCTAAAATAATTATTTAAATAATTACTCTAATATTACAAATTATATAACAAATATTCTTACAAATTTCGATGTATGTTTGCCGACAATTGAAGGAAGAATGGAACTCATGGCCACTTGTAACATCCGATTGCTTATCGTAGATGATAATGATACTTGTCTCAGGATTAAGAATGGACGTATATCAGTTTATATCGATTTTGTATTCGAAAAATATAAACCGAATAAAAATAGTTTTTAAAAAAATGAATCTAACTTTTTTTTTAAAAAACCCCGATATGTTTGGTTTATATCGCCGAACGTATCGAATTATATCGGTTTTTTCTAGTGGGCCGGGCCGGGTTGGGTCGAGAAAGTTTTTATTCTTTTAAAAAAATTGAATTTCCAAAACTAAAATTGGCATTCACCTCTACATTGCCACGAAATTTCGACGTTGAAATGTATTGTATATCGTGAGATCTTGACTAAAGAAAAAGAAAATTAGGAACCGATTTGAGGGAAACACAAATTGATTGGAAAAACAGACGTTTTTCTAAAAATTAGCTGAGGCGGTTTGACCAGCCCCGTCTCGAAAAAATACACAAAATCAAAAAAAAATCTGGTAAAGCGGACATCCGAGCGCAGAGTTATGATCATTTAAAGTTTCACCAATTTACAACTATTTTCTCTTCCTACATTTTATGTTAATGCTTCCGTGATATGTTAATCAAGTTCATGCCGCATTCGACTTCCATAAAAGCTTCATAGATTGGCTTCAATGGCTATGATTCAAGAGATAGTAATAGCCTAAAATAAAAAATAAGAATAAGTATATATTTAATTTGGTTTTTTCGGTTCGGTTCGTATCCAAAATTAAAAAAACCGAATCACTAAATCCTGATTTGGTTCAATTTTTTTAAAAATCGATTCGGTTCGTTTTTTCGGTTCTCCGGGGTTTTTGCCCACCCCTACTCAGGACTTTGAAAAACATTCTTAAGGAGTGCCAATACTATGAAGTTATTCAATATCAAGGATAGCTAAATAAAATTAGCGTCCTAAATTCAATTTTTAATAAGAGGATTATGTTCTTTTTTTTCTTCAAATAGTGTAGTATTCTTGAAAGATATAAAGTCTTTAATTTCATATGGTAATATTATTGCATTATTTATATTAGTAAAGATTAATTCAAGCTAATAAGATGTTAGCCAGGTATTTGCAATATAATCTATTGGATGTTATTTAAAAAATTATTTACTAATATGAAGATGTGAGTAGTTTAATTTACAATTATAAATATCTATATTATTTTAAAAGCATGAATATAAATGTTGATTGACGAAAATATCTTTCAAATATTAAAAAAAAATTACACCCTTTTAGTTTAATTTTATAATATATTTACTGGATATTTTGGTAATGAAAGAATATCACATCGAGTACTTAATAGTTTTGGCTATGTGAATTTGATTCCATTGCAAATTCTATATGGTAAGACTTCTATTAGGAAAATGTGACTATTCTTACGTTTTACTATAAATTTAACAAAAGCATGCACATGCCTTCCTCGAGAGCTAATAATCCGGCCTTTCCATTTAAATTATGTAAGGTTTGTCTTATTTATTTACGTTAACTTATTCTTCATGTGTGCATATTGGTGTATTGATATATACTTATTTATGGATTGCTTGGATGTATTTGTAGGTATGTACTTGATTTTTTTAATAGGATATCTTAGTTTTGTGATTATCTTAATGTTTTAAAGATAAATAATTAAATATTGTTAAAAGTGATTGATATTCTTATAATGTAATTTTGTTTAGGAAAGATTTTCAATATTTTTGTATTTGTAAATGGCAATAAATAAATATATAATTACTTAAATTTTAATATTAGATTATCTTAATCGTAACATATTTTCTATATGGGAAAAGGAAAAAAAATAAATACCGAGAACATCAATTTCAGAAAAGTATTAAATAGATACAATCCTATACTATAATAATATTTTTGTAACTCATATAGTAAATATATATATAATTATAAATAATACTATCTAATATTTTTTTACTATGATTGAGATTGATTGGGAAAAACATATAACTTAACATTGAAAAAATAATCAAATGAGCCCCAACATTTGACCTAAGTCCCAACTACACATCAAACATTTAATGGAGTCCTATTACGCTGAATTGTTTACAAATGAAATATTTACCCCCTTAAATGCGTAGTGGCAAAGCGAGTGTATTTCACCCTAGTGAGAGTGAGCACCAAAAATAAATATTAAAACTTTATTTTAATTTTTTTACGTAAATATTAAAACCTTATTTTTTAAATCTGTGAAAAAGTTCTTCACAGACGACGCCGACGCCGACGCCGACGACGACGCCGACGACGAGCCGACGAGCTCATCCATCTACGCCGCCAAAACTTCTACCACCACCTCGTTCATCTCCTCCTTCCGCTCTTTACCTCAGTGCCTTGCGATCCAAAAAACATGGTTAATTTTGCATCCCTTCACTTCGCCACTTCCTCCGCCAGAACCGCTCCACGAGACTTGCCGCCGGTGCCAAGCCCAAGGCCGCTCCTTCTTCCTTTCGCATCCCCACTCAAAAATCCCTCACTGTAAGTTTTTTCAGGTTACACAGTAAACACAAATGTTATACTTTTTATATTTCATCGATTAGCCTTTAACCCACACCCAATTTGATCGACCCGATTCGTCAATCTCTTCTACAGTGCATTACCTCGACGTGGGAATCTAGGAGAATTGGGCCGGAGTTGAAGGATGATGGCATGGCGTGACGAAGCTGAGGAAAGACGGCGACGTACTTGAAACATGCCTTGTAGTATATTTCGAATGGCTATGAAGATTTCTTGAACCCAAATAAAATTGTACCAAAAAGGAAAAAACCAACACATGTTGATTTATTAAAAAGAAATGTATGATTGAAGATGAAATTGAATGTGTGTATTTTAATGGAGGAGGAAAAGGTTCTCATCTATGGCTTTGGAGTTGCAGAAGAAAGACCGTTTTAAGGGAGGACGATAAAGGAAAGTAAAAGCAAAAGAATGTAGAATAATAAATCAAAAAAAAAATTAAAAAATGTTTTTATTTGGAATTTCCAGGTGTCAAGCGCGTGCCCTTCACCAACAAACATATATGTAGCAGTGACGTTTAAAGGTGTAAATATTTCTTTTTTAAACAGTTAAGGAGAGTGATAGGACCTGTGTAAAAATTTAGTGTGAGTTGGAATTTCGGTCAAACGTTTCGGATTTATTTGACCATTTTCTCAACTAGTTTTACTAAAAGTAGACAACTTTTTTTCTTTGTTTTTATGAAGATTTTTTACTTTTTTCTACAAATTTTAATATTATCCCAGCGAAAATAAAATTATAAAAAATGTTTAATTAAAAGTCAAGGCCTCACAATTTTATGGCGTGAAGAGACTTTATTAGCTTTCTCCTTGAGCGACATATTTTGCTCCCAATTTTTCATGCACTATTTGTATAAAGTTCAAGTCCTTGTTTTTTTTGTGTTATTTTCATTTTCAGTTTGAGTTTTACAGATGAAAAATGTTGAGTCTGCTTAGTACGGGTTCTTTTGAATTTTTGGAGTCCTCGATCTTCTTGAATTAATAAATTGATGGACGGTATAGGTAGAGAATCAGTCATGATTTGAATTTTATGAATTTTGAATTTGCTATAATAATTTCAAATATTAATATTTGGGTCAAAATTTAATATATACATATAATTTCAATGAAGTGCTTAACACAAATATATTATTTAAGCAAAAATTAATGAATTCAGCTGAAATTGTATATGTGCATCTACCTCCATAGCCTCCAATAAGCCTAAAATTACTACATGCCCCAATTCCAAACTAATAAATTGTAACATTCTATCATAAAATAATCAATTTTAGGCTGGTTGTCCATCTACTACACTTTTATCAAGGTTTAAGACCGGCAATTTTGAGGAAGCTTACCGAAAAGTAAATCATAAAATTACCCTTTTTGTTTTACTTTATGTGACACTATTACCATTTGAAGAGTCAAAAAAAAAATTATCACAAAAAACTTAAATATGATTAATTATTATAACTTATCGTATCTTTTATATAATTTCTAAATATATGAATTCTGTTTTAAATAATTTAAAGATATTATGTCTAAATTCATGCTGAAAATTAAGTAGTGTGACCCTCATACTCTAGACCTTACCGCATAATAACGGAATAGAGTACAAGTTTTTAAAATTCAGATTTTAGGTGATCTAAATAATATAAGTGTCCGTTTGATCATGAGAATTATTTATTTTTATATGATACTTTGTTTTATTTTATTTAAAAATCAGCCTTTTGGTCATAAAAAATTCAATTCATCTAAGTAGGCGTTTGGACATGCGATTTCATCTCAGGATTTCATTTCATGAGATGAATTCCCAAATCATCCATAAAGACATGATTTGTAATCCCAAATCATGATTTCAAATTTGAAAAATGTAAAAGTTGACACATAAGTTTATATGTAAAAATAGATCAATAAGTTGATAGATATATTTTACCAATCATGTTACCAACCATTTATATCAAATATTAAAAGATCTTATATTTATAACAAATTTACACTTACCAATCACGCGGGATGATTATATTAAAGAGTAATTACACTACAACTCATGATCAATTTTTCATTTTATTGAACTAAAATTTGATCAATTGATGTTGTATTTTTTAGAAATGTCTTCTATTAGCATATTAATTTTGTTATGAACTATGACTTGCTCATTTAATAAGATTATATAAAAATTGGAAAATTTTTGATGGTTTTCACAACTTGTGATTTTTTTTATGTCTATAAAAAAATATAATTTAAGAAATCGAAATTGCATGGCTAAACAAAAATTCAACTTCAAATCATCATAATTTCATTTCATGATTTCATCTCATCATTTCAAATCATGTCCAAATGGCTTCTAAAACTTTCTTTTCACTTTTGATATATTTAAGTAACTAAATATTTTTTACAAAAAGCACCCCTTTTTTCAGCTTTAACTTCAGAAACTTCAATTAAAGTAAAATATATTTAATTTTTATGATGAAATGCTTACTAAATTTTTAAATATATAATAGACTTGATTTTTCCTCAAAGCCTGCGCATAGCTTTACCTCAGTGTATCGGTTAACTTTATCTAAATACAAAAGTTTTGTTTCTAAAAGCTCGAAGATTTTATGTCTAAGTTCACCCCCGAAATCAAGTAAACTGAGTCACTCAATTAGCAGATCCATTAGAATCGGTCCCATTAGCAAATTCATCAAATTACATGAAACTTCATCCATTGCCTTAACTTAAGATGAATTTTAGGAGTATATAACAACATATGGTACTCTATATTAATCTTCTCACACATTCCCACACCCTTAACTTGTATGTGCAAACCACTCCACAACTAGCATTCACGACCCGTTTCTTTGTGAGCCACACGTCACTACTTGCGCGTGGAGATCCCTTTGTTCAACGCGCTTTGCAGGAAAAATTGCCCTAGACCACTTCCTTCTCTATATCCACCATGAACAACCACCGTCTGCGACTCCGATCTCTTTTCGATCATTTCCAATCGGCTGAAATTGCCACTAATTTTATATAATTCCAATATCGCCTCTCAGTTTTCCAGATTCTCGATTTTCTCTTCGTAAGGTCAGTATAATTTATTTATTTTCTCTTCGTCGCTCTAGATCTTTTCCTTTTTGTTTTTTTTTCCTGCAAACTTGAAGAATTTGTGACTGATTTTGAAGAATTTGTTACTACGTCTATTTTAATATATGTGTCACAGTTTGAATTTCGCGAGTCAAACGGTATAAATTCGAACATAAAATCAAGTTTTTAAAAATAAAATTTACATATTTAGAAATTTGGTAAAACGTACTATCAGTCACAATGATTGCCCAGTCAAAATATTTAAATGATATATAAAAAAGGTATGGTCAAAGAAAGACTTGTTTAATTTCAAAATTCAAAAATTGCCACATAAATTTGTACGGAGGGAGTACTTTTTATTTTTCGAAGCTCTAGATCTTTCTATTTTCGTTCTATATGCAAATATGAGAATTCATAAGTTTAATTTTCTAAGCGTTTATGATTGTTAAATTTGTATTCAGGATTTTTGAAGGGTTAAAATGGAAACTATGGACATCGTTGGTAAAACAAAGGAAGATGCTTCACTTCCCAAAGGTTTCTTCTTATCTTTCCCTTGTTTTCCTTTGTACTATGTTTTGTTGCCATTCGTGCACATCATATTCAGATTATTAATCTGTAGTTTTCTGTGGTTGGGATTTTTATTTTTGGTGTATTTTCCTTTGCTACTCTTTTCATATATGGTTGACCTAATTATGGAATTTTGAGCGGTTGAGCAGATAGTAACCTCAGACTGCTGATTAATTACTTCTTAGGTAGGGTTTAGGGTACTAAATGCTAATTAAGTGGCATACTTGTGGAACTATTTCACGAGGCAAGTGAGGAGACCTTTTATCCGGAATTGGAGAAAATGCATTTTGTACATCTTTGAAGAGGGTAAAAATCGATTTGTGAGTGATTGAAGCAATGGAAGTGTGTAGATATCTCTTCTAAGTGATGGTTGGCAGCCAAAGTATCATGTTGTAGCCAGCATATCTAGACTTAATTACTGTTACTTGATTGCTTCGCACCAAATTGAACGAGTTTCTTACGTTATTTGGTGAGGAAAATTATATTTTAGCTTAACATATGATTATCCTGTCCAAGATATTACAGCTCTCATGGGATATTAGCTAGGACAAGGCGTGTTAGTCACCATCCTTCACGTGGCTTCATTTGCATGGTGCAGTTTAGGGTTTTTGATCCTTTTTCCTTGTCGGTTATCCAAAAGATGACCTAATTAGCAGGGTGGTCATCAAAATGTTTGTCTCACGGTTGAGTTTTAAGTCGAAAAATAGGGTTGAGCAGTGCACAACCTCCTAAATTTCTAAAATCAATTTCAGCTAGCTAATAACTTGGTTCTCTGTTTTTGTTCTACCTCTACATAGTAAGTAGGATATTTGGTGTGAAATTTCTTAAGTTCTCCGTCATATCATGTATCAATAACCAGAGTAACATCAGTCTATCTCATCAGCGAGTAAATAGAAAAGGCTGCTTCTCATTCTTTATCTAATGTTATGTTCCCTCTGAGAGAAGATCTTTGACATTTTGTTAGAATGATTCCAAATGGAAAAATGATATTGAAACTTTGGCTGGATGTTTAGTTCCTTAAACTCTGAAGCTCATTTAGTTTTAGCAAATTTGCTATTTGATTTAAAGGACAGTTTCATTAATGGTTTACTTTCTATGGCTTTACTGACCATCGTATCTCTTCTCAGCAACAATGACAAAAATTATTAAAGAAATGTTGCCCCCAGATGTTCGTGTTGCCCGAGATACTCAGGATCTTTTGATTGAATGTTGTGTAGGTGAGTTGATTTTAATTCATCCAATTAGTTTTTTTCAAGTTCAACTAAGTTATCAAGTATGATTATTGTTTAGTACTGTTTGTTGGTGCTGAGCTGCTGTTTCTGTAGATGTTCTGGCTGGTGATGTGCCTTTTCTATTTGAACATGCTTAAACTATCTTGCCGTTCCTGTTCTCCCTCTATGGATAATTGAATATCACCTTTTTAATTATATTAAGTAAATAGAAATATCATAGCATCTACTAGTAGTCTAGTACTCAAATTAGCTTCAATTATTATTTAAATTAATGTCATAAGGTCGTTTTCCCTCTTTCTCATTTGCGAAATGTTTGTGACTTTTTCTATGTTGTGCAGAGTTCATTAATCTTATCTCGTCAGAATCCAATGAAATTTGTAATAGAGAAGAGAAACGAACAATTGCACCAGAACATGTACTCAAGGCTTTACAGGTGCTTGACCCGACCTTGTAATTCTGCTTCTATGTATATCTGCTTCAAGTTTCAATTCTCTGCTGGTACTTTTTACTGTATGATTTATCAGTTTACTCCAAGATGAGAAAGGTCAGCTCAAACGTAGTTTACCTCTAAGCTAAAGTTAGGCCAATAAGCATAACGAACTATTTGCTTCTTGACTTTGGAGTCTGTTTTCTTATGCCCTAGAAGTGATATCAGGTGTTATCAATGACCAATGCAAATACTCTTCATGATTTTAACTGATGTCTGCAAATACTCTTCATGATTTTAACTGATGTCTGCATTATATGTAAATCATGGTTTCTCTCTGGGTCTCAAGGAATATATTCACCACATAAATCAATGGAACCAGTTTAAACTATGGTATATAATGGCAAACAATTATTTTCGTCACTGACCATCCAGAAATCTTTTGTTCTTCTACTTCAATAAATACCAGCAGAAATTTTAATCTTGTAGTGTCCTTCCCATGTAAACCTATTGATATTATCTGCTAGTGAATTTTTATGATGTCCTTGCTTTGACTTGGGAGTGAAAAATAAAGACATGATTTAGTAATCAGAACTTGCTTGTATTGTGTTTGCTAGTGGCAGCTTATATTAAGTGATGATCTTTCAGGTTCTTGGATTTGGGGAATATATTGAAGAAGTATATGCTGCATATGAACAACACAAGCTTGAGACCGTGGTAACTTCTCTTTTCTTTGTTGTCTTACTTTAGTTTTAACATATAGACAGCCTATTATTCCAGCTTCTCTGTCGAATAGCTGTATCATCTATTATAGCTACCATCTCTTTCTAATTTTCATAGAGGTCTTTTTTTATCGGTTTCTTTTCATTTGTATTTTTTTCTCCTAGTCAGTTTCTCCTCCCCTTGACTCCACACCATGTTGTAGCTAAACCATCTGAAGTGATTTCAAAGTGCAATAGTTTCTACCATCATTTTTATTGCCTCATGGTGTATTTTTCTACACAGGACACTGTGAGAGCTGGGAAGTGTAGTAATGGAGCTGAAATGACTGAAGAAGAAGCATTAGCTGAGCAACAGAGGATGTTTGCTGAGGCGCGTGCAAGGATGAATGGTGGTCTTACAGGTCCCCCCAAGCAGCAAGATGCAGAAGCAGAGCAAACCTTGAATAGCTAACTTCACTTTTTTGCTGTTCTGTAGGGGAAAAAAAGCATCTTCAGTCTGTTTTAGTAGCAGGATCTCTTTGATTATGTACAAAAGGCCCCCGGTACATGTGTCGGCTTGTGAGGGCTCTAGTTCAATTTGTACTCAGATGCATTATGTTCATATATGCTGTAAATTAGTAAGAATTTACTTCAGAATGTCCTCTAAAGTCTCATGTCAGTGTTTCTGTCATAGATTGATATCTGTCTACCACGTGCCAATTTTGGATGTGCCTCTTTCTAATTTGCCCAAATAAAAAATACTCAACATACTGAAACCACTGGGGAAAAATTGTACTTTTACCCAAATAAAAAATTGTGGCAGACTGAAGTCTGAACTAGTGGGAGAGAATGATGACTGATGGTTGCTATACAATTAGTGCTCTATGACTACGACTATAGGGGTCATTACAAATTGCCTAAATGGGCATTCCTTGTTTAATTTGGATGCACCAGACCACTATTTGTTGATGGTGCAATTCCTTTCTTTCCCTTTTCGGGAAATTTGAATTTAAAATGGCTCCTCTGCGTCCTTTAGGCCCACAATCACTTTTCCATGGCCACCTTTGTGGCTCTGTTTATTGCAAATTATTGGTGTCTCGAGTAGAGAGAATCTTAAGTGATTTCTGAGCTAAGCCCAACATCATCACGGGATCTCGTCCTCTAGGTAAAATTTACAGTGTTATCATAAAAGACATCAAGCAGAATGTTATGTTGGGAGATGTCTAATGTAAATAAATAGCAATGGTTCTCAGTAACTTTGTGACCACCTCCCTTCTTTTTTTTTTGATATCCAGTTTTCCGGCTTACGTCAGATTATTCCTGAAGATAGTAGTCCCAGTCTCTTAGCACTACTACCAGTAAATCGCGGTTTATTCATCTGTGTATGGGTAGAGACAAGAAAGAGCTAGTCAAGCCATATACCCCACAAGAAAGTGAAATAACACTATCCTACGTTTCTCTGAGATTCCTTTAATTCAAAATATTATTCTGGGGATATCTCTTACCTTAAACCTCTCCTTTTCATGTATTACACTTCCAGTTCCCATGACAGTTGGTGGGGTAGCTTAAGTTATCTATTTGTCAGATTCTTGTACTAGAAGCAAAACAAATTAACCAAAAAGAACCATTATCCTATCAAACAACACTTCAAAGGTGCAGCCTGCTTTGCTTTACTTTCTCACATGAAGACAATCATGGCAAAGAGTTTCCAAGACTTGTCCTCTAAGAAGCAGTTCAACTGGACAACTAAAGTCAGCAGTGAAGAACAAGAAGAAGAAGAAGTAGCAGCAGAAGATACATCCCTTAAAACCTCCTCAAACACAAACAACACTCAAGATGGAAAAACAGACAACATAAAGTTATCTCCTTTGCCCAAGTCTTCTTCCTTAAACACTAATCATGAAGACAAGAAAGAGGACAAAAAGTTAATTCAAGAATCAGTAACAGCAGCTTCAACATCTGCCTCAACAAAGAGGAAAGCATTGGCCAAGCTGAAATCAGTACTAACCGTAAGACTTTGAAAGTATTTTCCTCAATGTATTCATCCTTAAAGGGAACAATAAATACACCATATACATTTAATTAGGAAGAGTAAATCATGCCTAATCTTCCTAATCAATCCCTAATAATCTTCTACCTAATTAACATAATATTCCTAATTAATATTTTACTACCTACCATATATAAAATGATACTACATCAATACATAATAATAATATGATTTACATAATATTCTAACACTCCCTCGCAGTCGAAGCTGGAGGGCGGTGAATGCTGAGACTATCCCTAAAATCTTCAAATAATATCAGCGGAAGTCCTTTTGTGAAGATATCTGCGATTTGATAACGCGTTGGGACATGTAGCACTCTTACTTGTCCGCGAGCCACCTTCTCGCGTACAAAATGAATATTTAACTCAATATGTTTAGTGTGTTGATGGTGGATGAGATTCCCTAAGAGATAGATTGCACTAACATTCTCACAGTATACTATTGTTGCTGTCGAAATTGGGCAATGAAGTTCAAGTAACAAGTTTCGAATCCAACATGAGTCAGATACAACATTTGCCACAACACGATATTCTGCTTCAGCACTTGAGCGTGATACTGTGGCCTGCCTTTTTGAGGACCATGAGATTAAATTGTCACCAAGGAAGACGCAATACCCGGAGGTAGATCGTCTTGTGTCCGGACATCCTGACCAGTCTGCATCATTGTAAGTAACAAGTTTGGAAACAGAGGACGGGTATAGATGTAATGCATACTCCAGAGTGCCCTGAATATATCGCACAATGCATTTCAGAGCATGCATATGTTCCTCCATTGGATTATGCATGAATAGACACAATTGTTGTACTACATAGGTAATCTCTGGCCTGGTAAATGTGAGATATTGTAAGGCTCCTTCTAGGCTACGGTATAACGTCGGATCAGCAAAAGGTTTGCTAGAGATGGCACTCAATTTTGACTTTGTGTCGACCGGAGTTGCCGAAGGTTTGCAGAAAGACATTCCAGCTCGTTCCACAATTTCTGATGCATACTTCTTCTGGGAGAGAAATAATCCACATGTATGTCATGTCACAGTAATTCCTAGAAAGTAGTGTAGTGGGCCAAGATCTTTCATAGCAAATTCAGAACTAAGCTGTGACATGATACTCTTGCGAAGAGAGTCTGAAGATGTTGTTAGAATAATATCATCCACATATAGAAGAAGATAAGCAGTATGATTACCCTGACGATAAATGAACATGAAATTATCTGAACGGCTGTACGAAAAACCCATGTGTGACACAAAATCTGCAAACCGCTTATACCAAGCCCTGGGGCCTGCTTGAGGCCATATAATGATTTGTTGAGCAACACACATGGTTGAGATATTTAGGATCTCTGTATCCCAACGGTTGGTGCATGTATACAGTTTCATTGAGGTGGCCATGGAGGAAGACATTTTTTACATCCAATTGATGAAGTGGCCATCCTTTTGAGAGAGACAGGCTGAGAACTGTTCTGATAGTTGCTGGTTTGACCACTGGACTGAATGTCTCCCCGCAATCTATACCAACCTGATGTGTCTTCCCATCACCTACAAGACGGGCTTTATGCCGCTCAAAAGTTCCACCAGATTTTTCTTTATGGCTGAAAATCCACATAGATCGAATTATATTAGCATTAGATGGATGAGGTACTAAATCCCATGTCCTATTTGTAATTAGAGCATGATATTCATCATCCATGTCCATTTTTCAATTCGGGTTTTTTAGAGCAGACACTGAATTACAAGACAAAGGTGATTTCGAGACCTGGGTGTGAAGACTATATTTGGTATTGGGTTTGATAATTCCATGTTGACTACGGGTGACCGGACGATTTGTTGGGCCAGTGGACTGGACGCCACTGACCGAGGGGTGAGAAACCGAGGGTCCAGTGGGATGTATTGCTTGCGCTGGAATTGGGCCCGTAGTGGTGGACTAGCCCAAGCCGCTGGACCGGGCAGATTGTGCGGCAGTGGGACTAGGCCTCAGAACCGAAGGCCCAAGCTGTTGCATTGAAATGTCAGTCAGTTGGGCCATCGATCTTTGGCCCAATGGGCCTGAATTATGGTTTCCAACACTAGCAATAGGTACCGAGCTGTGAAAAAAATGTGTTAGATACGAAAGCTTATCATCATCCAAAAAATCATAGGTATGAGTCCCGGTGGCATGTATCTTAGCAAATGGAAAAATTATTTCATCAAAAATTACATGACGACTTATAAAATTCTTTTGGAAGAAATGTCGTAACATTGGTAACCGCGATGATGAGTAGGATATCTCAAGAAAACACATGGAGTAGACCGGGCTTGGAGTTTTGTGATTGTGGTGGATGGAAAGAGGGGGTAGCAAAGAGAATCAAACACTCTTAAGTGATGATATGATGACTCTCGTAATAAAGCATTTTAGAGGAGCTTGGTATGATAGGTTTTTATGAGGAAGGATATTCAACAGGTAAGTGACCATTTGGAGTGCATGATGCCAAAATACAGGGGGAAGTGAAGCATGAGAAAGAGATGTTCTAACAATATTATTTATGGTTCTAATTTTGCGTTCCGCCTTCCCATTTTGTGATGAAGTATGAGGATAAGACAGACGAAATTGAAGACCATTTGTTTTGAAAAAATTCCAAAACTGTTTATTGTCAAACTCCCTCCCATTGTCACATTGAATATTTTTGATATCACGTTTAAATTGAGTTCGGATGAATGCTCTAAATGTGAGAAAAGTGGAAAATACTTGTGATTTCTTCGACAAAGGGAATGTCCACAAATAATTAGAGTAGTCATCAAGTATAAGCAAATAATATCTATGACCAGAAGAACTCAAAACGGGTGATGTCCAAATATCACAATGTAAAATATCAAATGGCAAAAGGGTGCATGAAGTAGAGGAAATAAATGGCAACTTAACATGTTTACAAAGTGTGCAAGAATGAAACTTATTTAGAGTCTGTGTTTGGGTACAAGAAATAAGATTATTTTGTTTAAGAGAGGCCAAAACAACCTCTCCCGGATGTCCCAAATGTTGGTGCCAAGGCTGCAAAAACATAAGGAAACTTGGATTGTTGTGTTGACGGATTTATTGGATAGAGCTCCCCTTGCTATCACATCTCATGAGAAGCTTCCCCGTCTGAAAATCATGCACGGAAAAGCCAAAGGGGTCAAAACGAACATATACCCAATTATCAGTTGTAAACTTTCTAACAGAAACCAAGTTTTTGATTAATTTGGGAGCATGAAGGACATTCTTTAAAATTAGGGGTGGGTTTGGTGGTGACAGTTTGCTAGAACCATAACCTTTTATTGGAATTTAATGGCCATTTCCGACAATTATTCCATTATCGTTGCTCAAATTAAAATAGGACGAGATATTACCTTGGAAGGACGTCATATGGGACGTCTCTCCGGAGTCCATATACCAATTTAAATCCGGTGGATTAAGTCCAAGAGTGTGCATGACAAACTCAATTTCTGTGGGGTGGGCCCCTGTTGAATGTGCCTCATGCCACTGGGTCGGATGAGGCCCACTGCATGTGTTAACAGATCCAGTGAAATGGGCCTGCTGGGCCTGTTGCTGCTGCTGGCAATAAGGTGGAAAATATCCTTTGTTTCTTTGGTGGCGATGAGCCTTTGAAGTCGCTGGCCCTGATTACTGTCGGGGTTGAAATTTGGGTGGTATAGCCCGAGGCCACTGCCAGCCATTGGGCTACTGTCACTGTTCGCCACCCCTGCCGTCGTGCTGCTGCCATTGTCCACCACCGGAGTTGGTGTTACTGCCATTACCACCGCCACCGGAATTCCAGTGGCCTCCACCTTTGTGATTTCCGCGATTTCCACCCTTATTTTTATTGTTATTACATCCTTTTTGTCCCTTATTTTGTTGAGAAGGGTAAAAAAAATACCATCATGTGAATGAGTGCCAATCATGGCGAAATTTGAAGTAATTGAGGCCTTTTTCACCAAGCCCGACTCTTCAAGCACAAGCATGGACCTTGCTTGATAAAATTGTGGTAGAGGATTACTTCGACGGATTAGAGTTCCCACGCCGCTATACGCATCGGTGAGACCGACGACCAATTTCAAGACTAATCGGTTATTAGTAACCGGTGAACCAACGTTTCTTAATTGATCGACCAACACTTTGAGTCGTTGACAATATGTAGAAACATTAGGAAAATCCGCCATGTCAATGGTTGAGAACTCTTGTTCCAATTTAATAGCGCGAAAGTTTTGGTTATCTTGAAAAATATCTCGCAAGCGTTCCCAAGCCGCCATGGCTGTTGAATCCGATTCCATTATCGTATGCAACAAGTCAGTAGAGATTGTTGCATAAATCCAACCAAGGACTGTGGCATCAAGTGTATCCCACAATTCCTTGTCTGCATCGTTTGTTATGTCTTTCCCTTTTCCATCTTTTGGAGGAATTATATGACGAAGACTTTGTGAGCACGACAACATATTTTGAATAATTCCGCCCAAGTCGCATAATGAACGGTTTCCATTTCTAGTTTGATGGAAACATGTGTTTTGATGTTTGAGACAACAAGGGCAGGGTGAAAGGATGTTTTGGTTTCAGACATAATTGGTTGTGATGAAGGATAATCAATAATGGAGTAAGAGAAAAAAAATGAAGAAATTTTCGGCCAACTAGGGTTCTAGGGAGGAAGAGGACCGAAAAATTGGAAGAAAATAAAATAATTTTGGATCTTTCATTAAGCTCCTGATACCATGTAAGACTTTGAAAGTATTTTCCTCTGTATTCATCCTTAAAGGGAACAATATATACACCATATACATTTAATTAGGAAGAGTAAATCATGCATAATCTTCTTAATCAATCCCTAATAATCTTCTACCTAATTAACATAATATTCCTAATTAATATTTTACTACCTATCATATATAAAATGATACTACATCAATACATAATAATAATATGATTTACATAATATTCTAACACTAACATCACTTGGTTTAAACAGAGGAAATTTCCAACAAGGCCTAGGAACCAAAGTTGTGGGTACCCTTTTAGGACACAAGCGCGGGTATGTACATTTTGCATTTCAGAAAGATCCCAACTCACAGCCAGCCTTCTTGGTAGAACTAGCGACCCCCATAAGTGGATTAGTACGTGAAATGTCATCGGGCTTGGTTAGGATCGCATTGGAATGTGACAAGGAAGAAGAGAAGAAGAAATCAACTAGACTCATAGATGAGCCTTTGTGGAGGACTTACTGTAATGGGAAGAAATGTGGCTTTGCAACAACAAGGGAATGTGGTCCAAAAGAATTGCAGATTATGAAAGCTGTGGAGCCTATCTCCATGGGAGCTGGTGTTTTGCCGGGGAATTCAGAAGAGTGATGAAGGTGATTCAGATGATGTGATGTACATGAGGGCTAAGTTTGAGAGAGTTGTGGGGTCTAGAGATTCAGAGGCATTCTACATGATGAACCCTGACTGTGATGGAGCTGCTGAACTTAGTATCTACTTGCTCAGAGTCTAATTAAGTAGACTGAGACGGACTTAAATGAAGCGACCTTCATGGTAGGATTCATATAGCTTACCGTAACTTCTTTGTGATTGAGACGTACTTATTGTTTAATATGTAGTCCTTTCTTGAGCCAAATACATGGAGGTATTGCCATGATATATTTTTACATTTTGTTTCTGTTTTCAAAAGAAAATTCCGTAGGAAGTGGAAACTGGTTGATGTATTTCCTTTTTCTTTCTTGGGTGGAATGGAAGATATATATTACTGATATAACCAAGTTATACTCGCAGTTCACCAGGCATAATCTGTTCCAACCACTGCTGGATGTGATTCTGAAATCCCATTCTAGATAATGATTTACTGCATAATCAGAGATGACATGAACCTACTTTCTCCCAATTCTTATGTTGTCATGATTGCTTTAGAGTTGTTCATTGTGTTTGAATTCTTTATTCTCAGTTGATGTCAGTGTTATTGGCTTCATAAAATTGTATATTCACCAAAGTTGGAATTTCCCTACTGCGTATCTTCCCACATATTGTTATTTGGCTTGGCCGAGTTTGTGGATTATGGAAAGTTCTTTGCAGCACATTCTGATCATTAGAAGAAATTGTTGTTTTCTGTCACTACGCACCACTAAGAATTGATGGATCTTTATAACATCTCGTTCATATTATAACAGTAACTGTGTTGGTAGGAGATAATAGATACATAATGAAATAGTTGAGATAACCATTGTTATAATTAAAAAAAAGGTGCGGCTTGTGTGTTTAAATGTGTAAAATGGGGCAACGTGTTTCCTTTTGCAAATGTGAACCATGGTCATTTTTGAAACATCTAAACAGCTAATGCTTGATGCTTTTCTTTTTCCTTCTTTTCTTGACTGCTTTCCTCTAATTTTGAAAGATTAGTCACATGTTCCCATCATTGGTTTTGGTGCGTATCTTTGGTCTGAGCTTGATCAAACTGACAAGAGAATCCCAAGAAATAAACTACTAAGTAGTAGTACTATTATAGCTTTAATCACAAAAAAGTCCCTAAAAGCAAAAAACAACAAAAGATTCGTTTGCCTCACAGACATCTTACTCAGCTGCAGAATTTAACTTTCTCTTTCACAAGTAGTTCTGAATTACAGATTTCTGAATCTCCTATCGACTCATAAGTCATATTCCTTACTTTTTATTTTATGTGTCTTAGTTGACTGAGCAGGAAATTTTAAAAGAAAATCATTTGAATCTTGTGATCTTAAATTAAAATGTGTGCCGACCATTTACACAACTTTAGAACTAGTTGTAACTGAGAGTGATTAATTACACTTTCTAACTTGGAAGGAGGGTGAGAATTGTAGGTAATTACAGGTAATTTTTTAAATTTTATTTTCTTTTTCTTTTTAAAGTAAATTATAACCTTAACTCTTTCTCTTTCATTTCAAATATATGAGGAACATTTGTAAAAAGCAATTTCATATTTTACTAGCTTTGTTTTCTAGTTCATATTATATTCATATGATTTAGGAGCTATCAATTATTTTTACAATTCTTTTACTGACATTTCAGGTCTCTTTCTGCTTATATTAGACCGCTTAGTTACAAAAATCCAGACTGGCAGTACTAATCGTAAGGACTCAACTCAATACGCACTGATAGAGCAGTGCAAAATGAAAATTTGCTAAATTAGTGAAGTTTAACCTTGCTATAAAGACTAGATTTGTCTTATTGTCAGGTTATCAGTTCCACTGATTATGGGCTGACGTGTGTGGAGGGCACTCACAATCAAATATTTATGATAAATCAATAAATTCATGGTATGTGTTTGTACGTACACTTCTATCATTTAATTACGGTTAATGCATGTTTTTACTTCATCAACTCACTTAATCAAGATAAGTTGAATTGATTGGTGTAAACATTGTATTTCCTGTGTGGGACAAATCGTTTGAACTCGTCAATGAAGCTTAAAATATACTATTAGCAAAACGCAATACACCAACAAAACCGTAATTTCCCATGTTGAATCTGATAAAATAAATAAACACTAAAACCCAAAAAACAAATTGCATGAGTTCATAATCACTAGTAAAAACAAGATGCACAACTCCAAGTACCTAATGAGAAAAAAAAACCTAACATATTCATCAAGATTCATAAACTACATAAAAAGACCTAAAATAAACCCCATTACAAGCACCACTCCATTGATAACATTAGCCACGTTAGCACCAGCAACAGTAGGTGTAGAAGTGTGATTAGCAGATTGAGGAGGGGCTGCTGGTTCTAAAACTTTGATTATCATCTTTAAACCCCTCTCGCAGTGTCCAGATACACCACTAATGAAGTAGTAAAGCCCAGGTTGCTCCAATTTATAGATGGACTTTCCATTATTGGAGAAGAAAATTGGATGACTCGACTTGCATTTCTCGTATTCTCCTTTAGTCACCACCAGAACTGAATCTTTCTTGTACTCAAACCCTACGTACACAAACACAGAATTCATGGGTGATATCACCGTATATAAATATCATGCAACATGAACAGGGATGGACGTAGAAAAGAGTTTATGTTAAATGCATTGACACTATAAAGAATTTTATATTATCAGGCTAATAGCTTGGTTGGTCAAACTTTCAAAATTTGCTTATTTTGAAAAAAAAATTACAGAGTAACAATTTATGTTTGGTAATTGTTAACATCATAGGAGTTACTCTAGAATATTTCTTTTTATTTGTTTTGATTTATTCCCTTTTATAGAATTCTTGTAATTGCCTTTTTTTTATATATATATATATTCATGATTAGAGATATTAGTTCTTCCATTCGATTACGTGGTATTAGAGCAAGGTACTCTGTCTTGCCGGAGTTAGGTCGGCAAACTGACCGAACCTCGTCGGAGTCCGTTCACAGTACTTAGTAGAGATTTTAAAACTGGTGTTTTGTTCGTCACCACCAACTTAGGGAGGATCGCATCCCTTCGATCTATAAAATTCGGTGACCAAAAGAGTGGCACGTGAGTCTCACACGTCGGTGCATTTTTTTCTGGTAGATCTACGAAAAGGGCGCGTGGAGGCTCATCTGGGATTAGAATCTGGCCAGATCTTTAGCTTCGTAATTGGCTCAACGTTCTCAACCAAAATCTGGTGGTTGCTTGTTAAGCAGACCACTATTTGAAAATTTACCTGCTCTGATAAAACATTCGGTGACTATTTGAAGTTCCTCTGGTGGTATTTTGTTGTTCCGATCAGTTTTGTGGGGGTGGTTGCCTACTAATTAGATCTTCAAACCAGGTTTCATCATGTTTTTGAGTTATTGTGGATTTAGATTTTAAAATTCTCCTAATTCGGTTGCATATGATTTGAGTGAAGTATTCTTGGATGTTCTTGCTTCTGTGTTGTTCCAAGTCTAAGGAAACCTATATTTCTGGGTTTAGTCCATTGATTCTATCTGGGCACTTTGTATCTCTGGTTGCTGGATCTTATTTGTTACGAAACAAATTAATAGTGAGGAAGTAATTTTATTGCACACTATTAATTCAATACTTTGCTTTTGGGATTTTGTGCTTGGAGATAGTATTTTATTTGGGTATTCTTATTGATATATATTGGTGGGATCAACACATACAAATTTGTATCCTCTTGTTAGTACACTTTGTGATCACTAAGGTAGTCTTTTGAATATTATTTGTTGGGTCGTTGGTGTTTTCTCGTATATTTGATACTTTTGATATTTGAGATTGGAAGAACGACTACAGATCATAGGGGTAAAACAATTCTAATTTCGGCGGAAGAGTTTGTAAAATTCTCTCAATATCGAGAATTGCTTAAGAAATTCACTTCAGTTAATGTATTTGGTGAGTCAGATAAAACATGTCTTGTCACCTCTTCAAATAAATGGGTTATTGATTCAGGTGCCACAAATCACATGACATATAATCCTAATGTATTTTCCACCTTTCATTCACACAAAGCACACTCGCCAATTACTGTAGCTGATGGATCAACTTGTAATAGTGTTGGATATGGGACTGTTAATCCAACGTCCTCTATTACCTTGTCATTTGTATTAAGTCTTTCAAAGTTGGCTTTTAATTTAATTTCTGTTAGCAAAATTATCAGAGACCTTAATTGTTATATTTCGTTCTTTCCTGATCATTGTATGTTTCATGATCTTAAGATGAATCATGTTATTGGTAAAGGACATTTACCGGGTGATCTATATATACTTGATGAATGAGAGTCTCAGTCTGTTGTCTGCGCTAGTGTCGTGTCTCCATTTGAAGCCCATTGTCGATTGGGACATCCTTCTCTACCTCTGTTGAAGAAGTTTTGTCCTCAATTTCATAATATTTCTTCATTAGAATGTGAATCATGTCAATTTGCAAAACATCATTGTAGCTCATTAAGTCCAAGGGTTAATAAGCAGGATGAGTCACCTTTTGAGTTAGTTCATTCTAATGTTTTGGGACCATGTCCAGTCGTTTCCAAAATTAGGCACAAGTATTTTGTCACCTTTGTGTATGATTTCTCTCGGATGACTTGGAATTATTTTATGAAGAGTCGCTCGGAAGTGTTCACTCACTTTTGTGCCTTCTGTGCTGAAGTCAAAACTCAATTCAATGCTTCGGTACGTATTCTAAGGAGTGACAATGCTAAAGAATATATGTTGGAATTATTCTAGTCGTATATAAGACAACATGGTATTCTCTATCAGTCTTTATGTGTTGATACATCCTCTCAAAATGGAGTTGGTGAGAAGAAGAATAGGCATCTACTTGAGATAGCTAGAGCACTTTTATTCCAAATGAAGGTTCTTAAATAATTTTGGGTAGATGCGGTCTCTATGACTTATTTTTTGATTAATCGCATGCCATCTACTGTGGTTGTTGGTAATGTGCCTTACAATATTCTTTTTCCAAACAACTCATTATTTTCGGTGGAGCCTAAGGTGATTGAAAGCACATGTTATGTTCGAGATGTTCGACCATCTGTTACTAAGTTGGACCACAAGGCATTGAAGTGTGTTTTTCTGAGCTATTCTCGCTTTCAAAAGGGGTATTGATGTTATTCTACTAAACTTGGCAAATATTTAGTATCAACTTATGTGGTCTTTTCAGAGACTACATCGTTTTTATATGAACCTCTCATTTCTATAAGTCGGGGGGAAGAAGATGGTTAGTCTATCAAGTCACCCGTGTTCTTCTAGAAGAATCAAATGATGTCATTTTTCCATCTCATAGTTCTTCTATTGATCACTAATTGACTATTGCGCCTTCAACACCTGATTCAGCAAGACCACCAATTATTCAATTATATTTGAGGAGACAAGAGACTAATGATACATATTATGCACCAGTTTCTTCGTCATCAGATCTTCCTCCGTCTGATCCTCTAAAAAATCTTGACCTCCATATTGCTCTTCGCAAAGGTACACGAACTTGCAAATCCACATATTCCATTGCTAATTTTGTTTCTTATGACCGCTTATCCTCTACGTCTAGATCGTTGATTGCTTCTCTAGACTTTATTTCTGTACCCAAAACAGTGAATGAGGATTTGAATCATTCTAAATGGTCTGATGCGATGCTTCATGAGATACATGCCTTAGAGGAAAATCACACGTGGGATTTGGTGAATTTTCACGAAGGAAAGAAATGAGTGGGATGTAAGTGGATCTTCACAGTTAAAGTTAATCCAGATGGTTCTGCGGCAAGGCTTAAGGCCATACTTGTGGCTAAAGGATATGCTCAAACTTATGGGGTGAATTATTCAGACACCTTCTCGCCAGTTACCAAACTCACTTATGTTCGCTTGTTTATTTCTCTAACTGCTTTCGAGAATCGGCCTTTACATTAGTTGGATATCAAGAATGCGTTCCTTCATGGTGATCTTCAGGAGAAAGTGTATATGGAGCAACCACCTGATTTTATTGCTTAGGGGGAGTATGAAAAAGTTTGTCATTTGAAGAAATCCTTGTATGGATTAAAGCAAAGCCCACGGGCTTGGTTTGGCAAGTTCAGTGAGGTAGTTCAGGATTTTGGGCTGAAAATGACAAAATGCGATCACTCAGTCTTTTATCGGCAATCAGCAGCTGATAATATCCTCCTTATTGTATATGTTGATGACATTGTCATCATAGGAAATGATTATGCGGGGATCTCTTCCCTCAAGTCTTTCTTATATAGTATGTTTAATACGAAGGACTTGGGTCAGCTGAAATACTTCCTACGAGTAGAAGTAAATAGAAGCAAGAAGGAAATTTTTCTGTCTCAGAGAAAGTATATTCTTGACTTGCTTGAAGACACTGAAAAGTTGACAGCCAAACCTTGCAGTACTCCAATAATTCCCAATATACATCTTATAAAAGATGATGACGATTCTTTTGATGATCTAGAGAGATATAGAAGGTTAGTTGGGAAGTTAAACTACCTTACTGTGACTCGTCCGGATATTGCTTTTGCAGTAAGCGTTGTTAGTCAGTTTATGTCCGCACCTACAGTCAAGCATTGGGAAGCTTTGGCACAAATTTTATGTTACTTGAAAGGAGCTCATGGACTTGACATATTGTATAGAAATCACGGCCATACTCGTGTTGAGTTCTTTGCAGATGCAGACTATGCATGATCCAAAATTTATAGGAGATCTACTACATGATATTGTGTCTTTGTTGGAGGGAACCTAGTTTCATGGAGGAGTAAGAAGAAAAATGTTGTATCTCAATCTAGTGAAGAATCCGAGTACATAGCTATGTCGCTGTCTGCGTGCGAGATTATGTGGATACATCATCTTCTAACTGAAATTGGGTTGAAACATCCTACTCCATCAAAACTCTGGTGTGATAATCAAGCTGCTCTTCATATTACTTGAAATTCGGTGTATCATGAAAGGACTAAACATATTGAGGTCGATTTTCATTTTATTCGTGAGAAGATTCAGGAAAATTTAATTTCCACTAGCTACGTGAAGATAGAAAAGCAACTAGCTGATTTGTTCACCAAGACGTTGAACGAACCTCGAGTTAATTATTTTTGTAACAAGCTGGGCATGATCAATATCTATGCTCCAGCTTAAGGGGGGAGTGTTACAAAACATGGTAACCAAATCATAGGAGTTACTCTAGAATATTTTCTTTAATTTGTTTTGATTTATTCCCTTTTATAGAATCCTTGTAATTGTATTTATACCTTGTATATTCATGAATAGAGATATTAGTTCTTCCATTCGATTAGAGTAATCAAAATAAAAAATATTTTTGTTAATATTAGAGTAACAATTCGTGATTGACCAAGATACCAAAAGTATTTTTCGAAAAAACTACTTTCTTTCATTTCTGAAAACAACTTTTATTACTACTCAAAAACACGTTTTTACCATAAAAGCTTGACCAAATAGCTAAACTTTCTAAAATACTCGGGAAACACTTTTTTAACAAAATTATAAGCATATTTGACTTCTCAAAAATTTGGCTAAATAGGCTATAAGTTTATCTACAATAACAAGTAATTTTCATATCAAACATGTTACGATAACCTGGCATATAGCTTTAGTAATATGCTATAGTAAGTTACTATTATGCATGGATACTGTAAACCTTATTTATACTGTCGGGGTATATAATTTGGGTGTGCTTTCGACTTGAACAGTAAATAAGTAAAGTTGAACAGTGTTTAGACAAAAGTATAAGTTTATATTATGTTATGATGACTAAATTAAATTTTAGATGCCTCTGAACATGAAAATATAAAATAAGGATTATGCTTAAAGTAAAGGAGCACTTACTTAAGGTGTCGTTAACCTTAAACCTATTTTTTCCAGCCCACTGGTTATACAATTGATCATCTTTTACTGTAGAGACAACCCATCTTTTGTCACCTCCAACATTGAACTCAGTCGCAAGAACCGCGAAGATGTTAAGTGAACAGACGAAAAAGAAGAACAGTAACCACATAAAAGCTTTAGATGAAGCCATGAAAATGGAATTTGTTTGTTTTGGATTTGAAAGAAGGGAACTCTGTGAATGCTCTGTTATGTTATAAGGAGGCAATGTAGATGAGAATTTTAGTGGTTTTTGGTTACTTAAAAAGATGAAATTTGGTTAATGGGGGGAGATGTTGTGGTGGAGTGTGCCATCATATGAGGAGAGAAAGATGGAGAATTGTGGGGCGCATGTTGGCATCAGTTTAGGGGAAGTTTTATGTAACTGCTTATCAAATCTTTTACCGGAAATCGCTGAGAATCACGTAGTTTAAAATATTTTTGAAAATGTGATCATTATCTATCTATCGATCTATCGATCTATCTATCTACGTAGGATACTCATCATTAATCTTTGATTCTAATTGGTGAAAAACAGGGGATACATATTAGCGGCACAAAGAGAAAAAGCTCCGTTTCTTTAGTCATTTTTTTTTAATCCAGGTCTCCAAGCTTGCGCCTGACTACGTCCTGGAGGTAATATCACCGGTCCTTCAACACTATTACCGGGTAAATCGCGGGATGTGCTCCGGTGGCCAGTTTTCTGGAAGCGTACAACTGATCAATGAGACAAGGTCAAATTCCCCAACATGCAGAGTTTCTTCGTGCTTGCGGGAAATCGAACCCACGCTGTCCCATGTCAGAGCGCCTTATAGCGTCCAGACTTTGCCACTGGACTATGCCCCGGAGGACCTCTTTCTTTAGTCATTTTCGTTTGGAGGGTTTTGATGGAAAATGTTAACCCGGTTCTTCAATGACTTCAAAAAGTCTAATACATAAATACTTACCTTTTACCGTTAGCCAAGTGGAGTATATATGCCTCTAAGTCTAAACTATTGAAAATTGAGCAATTATGTCCTTATCTGTAGTCAAGTGCCAGAAAGCAAATGAAGGGCACAATTGAATTATTTTAATAGTTTGAGGGCATTTTCGGCTATTTTGCTTATATTCTAGTACAGTGTTACTTATGGAAATAGTTATGCCAAAGCAAGCAAAACAAATAGCCCCTCTTTCGCTAACCAAGATAGCAAACCAAAAATCTAATTTTATTTTATTCTAATTGCTTTTCATTAGTGTTCATTGTTGAGTGATCACTCGTTATCTAACTATTTAAGATGGTCCGCATGAGCCAGACGAACTAAGACCATAATGCGAATTTCTTCAGATTTCTTGTTCCATTTCATTAGTCATGTATAAAGGTCTTCTTGACAGGGTTATTTCCTTTTACAAATTCATCATTAATGTTAATCCTGTGGTTTTCTAAATCATAACAAAAAAATAGGACATAATAATCCAACTAGCTTCGTCAATTTGGTTAACAACTATTCCTCCATTCTACTCATATTGTGAAGAATCTATGCAGATCAAAGTTTCTCTCCAAACAACTCAAAATTCTGGTAGAAAACACTAAACTACAGGCAGAGCAAAATAAGAAAGAAAAAATCAAATTCTTTCCATAGACTGAGGCAAGAAATTTATTCATAAAAATATCATCCATAGAAGAGCCATAAGTATCATCTTTGCAAGTGCAACAAAACAAATTGTAACACGACTAACATTGCCTGAGTGCCCCAAAGAAGCTATAATATGGTGGGGATTCTGATTCAAATATTCATTCTTTAAATCTTTACTAGCTATGGTGCTTTCTTGTTCACATTGTTTCACTCCTTCTGGATCATGCCTTGTTGACATTAACTCGAGGGACGAACAGAGATTCATATTACCTGAAGCTCGAAAACGACACCTTAATTTTGCATAGAACCTTGGTGAAAATTCAAGTTTCCCTGTGAAACCATTTCCATCCAAGTACAAAGCATTAATAGTTGGTATTTTCTCAAAGTCTGATGGAATAATTCCTGAAATGATATTATTGCTGAGGCTAAAAAACCTCAGGTTCTTCATCTCTGTCATAGAATTTGGTATTCCCTATCAATGCCATGTTTGAAAGATCCAACATTTCCAAGTTTTTCAGGTTGTTCCATTGAATTCTTGTAACATAATCACCTATCGGATTGTCAGATAACACAAGTTCTTCTAAGGAATCCATTTCTTGAAATGTCTCTGGCAACCCTCCAGAAAAATTGTTATGGCTAAGATCAAGCAGTGTTAGACTCTTTAGTCCTCCAATTTCTCTAGGCAATTTTACGTATAATTGATTGTTGCTCAAGTCGAGCTTTATCATCGAAGTCAAATCACCAATTGTCACAGGTAATGCACCAGATAGAAAATTCCTGCTAGTGTCAAATATCAAAAGATTTGTCAATCTTCCTAAACTAGCCGGAATTGGACCAACAAAATTGTTGCCTGCCAGAACTAGGCGCTTTAGTTTAGTTAAATTGCCTAAGCCTTCTGGTATTTCTCCTTCAAGTCCATTCTCCAACAGCAATAATGATTGGAGATTCTTAAGGTAGCCAAAACTTGTCGGAATTGTTCCAGTAAGACCAGGATTTGATCGAAACTCTAACGATTCAAGGCTATTCGCAAGACTATCCCAATTTGATATAGGAATGGTAATTGGTTTGTTCTGATCTGAGACAAAACAATTTGAGAAGGAAAGTCTTTTTAGATGATTGAGGTCAAACAAGTGTCTGTGAACTCTGCAGCTTGGGAGCATCGAAGGGAATTGTCGTATAGGTTTCCAATAGTTAAATCCGTTACGTGCCAGAAGCCATTGGAGAAATCACATGATACTCCCTGTGGATTATAGTAAAAAACAAGAGTTAACAGAGCTGATAAAAGTATTTAAACTAGAGTTTATGTTACAGTACTGTTAGGTTAACCTACAAGAACAGAGTGACTCTTTGTATCAAGCTTGATATGTCTACTAGAATAATAGATTAATAAGCTACTATAACTGGTTAAATTGCACTGAATTCAATGCATATAACTTAAACTAAATCATGTTTCTGGTAAATTAGTCGTTGCGTAAAACAACTTACAAAGATGTGTTAGATGAGAACTTAGGAAGTGGAAACTACTTGGTTTTAGGAATGAATTACATCGAAAGTAATGAACTAGAGACTCTGAGAGAGATCATAAGCAAAACTCAGCAAGGTGAAGGCGGAATCCATGTGCTACACCAAACTAGACGTTACCTGGGACAGCACGACTCGGGCAGAATCTCTATCCGTGCGCGTGCGTCGTTTTACGAGTTATCGGAGCGGAGATAAAAACCTTTCCGTTTTTGCTAATTCAAATAAAGCCTAAAGGAAATCACTATAAGAAAGTGATAATATTGAAAATTACCAATAAGACATTAACAAATTTACTTCAGTAGGATACAACTAACAGAAAAGGTGTGTTAGAAATTGGAAATCTCCTTAATGATGTCTCTCTCTGACATACACTCACATCACTGATTGCAAATCCAGAAAAAAAAATAGTAAAAATTCGGGAAGTCTTTGTCACTTTAACTATGAGTAACATTTTTGAGGAAAGAATTAATTAAAAAAGAAATACATGCATGGCTTTGTCACATACTCTACTGAATTACATTACTGTTTTCTTGATTTTGAACTAGAAACAAAAAAATCAAACAAGAATGGTAAGAACATACTAGAATTAACTAGCAAATTATCAAATGATAAGATTAATACCTCTATAGTTGTCCATCCACAAGGATCAGGATAAAGAAATGAGTCATTTCCAACAAAACCTTGAATGGCAGAGTACAGTGCCTCTTTCTCATATTTCTCCATTAGAGCTATTGAAGCATCTGATGCACCCTTGCACATAATAATATAGACCCCAGCAACAACAAGCTGAAGAAACATAATCTGAATTTTGGTAAACAAGTTAATTTCTATTGATAGCCAAGAATTAGCAAACATGAAACAGAAGAGTACTAGAAAAATAACACAAGAAGAAATTATAACTAATTGTGGACTTCGATGAAGGAGATACAGAAACCAAGAAAATAAAGAAACGGTTCAGTCTGGGAATCTCTGAATCGGATAATAAATATAAAGGAAAAGAAGAGGTTAAAGAGAATGGAGCACAGAGGATGTTAAGAGTCCGGGTTATGGAATGAGAACATGTACTACTTATATGTACTTGAACAATTATCACCTTACAAGCTAGTTTTTGAGATTGAGTTTTGCCCAAGATTCATTATTTATTGAGATATGAAACTGTCCTGTTTTGTGTTTATTTATTGCTACAGCAGTAAAGCAGAGAGATAAAAGTAGAATAGCAACAAAAGACAGAAGATCTACAAAGCCTTACAAAGTTGCAGCCAAGTACAATAACAAATGTGGCTCGAGGCTAAAAAGACATAGAAGGTAATAATCACAATAGTATTTACTATACTCACTAAAATAGCATAGCTAGCAGCCATCAGTAAAAAGGAACTTTTAAATCTGGTTAGGACCAATTACAGCTTTTATTAATTGCTGGTTCTGTTGTCTGTTTTTATGTTTAACGATTGAGAAATCATTCTGCTACTTATCCGTTCATACTACTAGTCGTAGTATTACTTTTATAGTTTTTTGTCCTTCAATTTTTGCTACTATATGTTGCTTCTTGTACTTCAATTATCGTATTAATTTATGGTAGTTATTGCTTCGTTTTTTCCGGACTGCTTTATTATGCTTTTATCATATTTTGTCATGACTTTTTATACTGTTTTGATTTATTTGGCCTTATGCCGAGGGTCTACAGGAAATAACTTCTCTACCTCCTAAGGTAGGTAGGGGTTCCGTTTTTTCCAGACTGCTTTATTATGCTTTTATCATATTTTTGCCATGACTTTTTATACTGTTTTGATTTGCTTGTCATTATGTTGAGGGTCTACCGGAAACATCCTCTCTATTTCCTAAAGTAGAGAAAGGTAAGTACACTCTACTCTCTCCGGACCCCACTTTATGTGATTTCACTGGATATCTTGTTATTGATTGAGAAATCATTCTGAGACCAATTTTTAGGACCAATTACAGCTTTCGAATCTCTGGAATAATGAATTCGTCCTTTTATCTTTCTTCAATTTGATTTAATTCGCATGGCACATTACTTCAACCTATGTACTGTCAAAACTCAGAAATTCTTCGACCTTTTGTCACTTGAACTAATTTCCGTGGGCTTAAATAGTCTTGTGATGTTGCTGCGTCTGTTGTCTGTTTTTATTAGTGCCAACGTTTATAAACAGAATTAATGAGCATAGGTTAGTGGATTTATTTTGTGAGGTTACGAGAATTTGAATATTTCATGGTTAATGAAGTGTTGTGCTTTGAAATGGGGTTAAGTTTTGAAGGGGGCCAACTTAACATCATTGGATTTTGGACTATCTTCCTTGCAGATTGCAGAGACGAACTGAAAGAAATAATCCCCTTGATTATTTTTATTGATTGAATAGATATATATACAAGTTACATATTTCCATAATAGGAAAATCCTTTTCCTATTCTACTTCTAAATCCTTATTTTACCATAATTCTACCTATAGAATTATGGTAGGTGTATAACTCTAATTAAGGTAACCTTTTATACTACAATATACTATAATATATATACCATATATACACTTATTTGTTTGGTAAGGTTTTGCCGAGAATATGGGCTGCTTTGTTTAACACACCCCCGCAGTCATAGCGGACGGTTTTCGAACGCTGAGACTGTCCCTAAAATCTTCAAAGAGAACCGCTGGTAGACCCTTTGTAAAGATGTCTGCAGTTTGATAACGAGACGGGACATGAGATACGCGAACTTGACCTTTTGCAACCTTTTCACGGACAAAGTGAATGTCCATTTCGATATGCTTAGTGCGCTGGTGTTGAACTGGGTTACCTGAAAGGTAGATGGCACTAATGTTATCGCAATATACCAAGGTTGCCTTCTGAATGGGACAATGAAGCTCCAAAAGCAAATTACGTAGCCAACATGACTCGGAGACCACATTCGCTACCCCTCGATATTCGCCTCTGCACTAGGCGTGGCGAGTTGCTTGACGCTTTGCCGACCATGAGACCAAGTTGTTGCCAAGGAACATACGATGGCTTAAGTCGACCGTCTGGTGTCGGGACAACCACCCCAATCGGCATCCGTGTAAGAGACAAGTGTGGATGTAGATGAAGGATACAAGTGCAAACCATAATCCAAGGTGTCCCTGAATATACCGTATGATGCGTTTGATTGCATTCATGTGCTCAACTCTGGGGTCATGCATGAATAAACACACTGTTGTCTTGCATATGTAATATACAGTGCGGTAAAGGTAAAGATCTTGGAGGGCCCTGCAAGGCTGCGATAGCGGGTCGGGTCCTCGTATGGTGCACTCTTTGTGGCACTTAGCTTTGGGTTTGCATCAACTGGCGTGGAAGTGGACTTACGGGATGACATCCCACTTCGATGATCTCGGCTGACATACTTCCGTTGAGGCAGAAACAAGCCATCCCGAATGACGTTTGGCGGCAATCCCCAAAAATAACTCAACGGCCTAAGTCCTTCATAGCAAATTGAATCGAGCATGGCCATGATAGACTGACGCAAAGCATCGGAGGAGGCAGTCAAGATGATATCATCCACATATAACAGAATATAGGCCAATGACGAACCACGGCGGTAGATGAACAAAGAATTGTCTGACCTGCTGTGTGTGAACCCAATAGTCGAAACAAAATCAGCAAATCGTGTATACCAGGCACATGGAAACTGCTTAAGCCCATATAATGACTTCTTCAAGAAACAGACATGATGAGGTCGGTTGGGATCCCTGAAACCCAACGGCTGATGCATATAGACTGTTTCCTTGAGATCTCCATGTAGAAAAACATTCTTGACATCTAACTGATGAATCGGCCAAGTCTTTGAAAGAGCCAAGCTAAGTACAGTGCGAATGGTAGCCGGTTTGACCACCGGACTAAACGTCTCACCACAATCAATACCAACCTGCTGAGTCTTACCATCACCAACAAGTCGCGCCTTATGCCGAGCAAATGACCCATCTGAATTCTCCTTATGAGCAAAAATCCACATAGACCTGATAATATTAATACCATATGGACGGGGCACCAACTCCCACGTCTTATTATCAATAAGAGCATTATATTCATCAGTCATAGCAATTTTCCAATTAGGGTCATTTAATGCGGACACAGGATTGCGGGGCAAGGGGGATTTAGAGACATCAGAATGTAAATTAAAATGTCTTTTAGGTGTAAAAATACCCCGCTGACTACGAGTGACCGGTCTATGACTCGAGGAAGAATTAAGGGAATTTTGGGAATTTTCTGGGCTCGGGGCAGTCTGGCCAGCAGGCAGTGGGCCTGCTGGCCCAAATCGGAACTGGCTGGACTCGGCTTCTGGACCAGTTCCAGAACTGGACTGGGCCGGCCCAGTTGCTGGAGCTGGTCGATGTTGGAATAATGGGTGTGGCGATCTTGTTGGGCGGTAGGCGGTGGGCCCGCTGGAGGATTTTGGGTACGGGAGATGTCCGAAAAATTCCGAATAATATACGGGGATATTTGGTCATCCAAAAAATTATATGACTTAGGTTCGGGAGTATGAACTTTCGTAAATGGAAATTGAGTTTCATCGAAAATGACATGGCGATTGATTATGATTTTCTTGGAGGATAAATCAAAACACTTATAACCACGATGATTTGACGGATAACCCAAAAATACACACGGAGTAGACCGAGCCTGAAGTTTGTTAATTGTGGTGGATGGGAATAACGGATAACACAAGCACCCAAAAATCCGAAGGTGATAATAAGATGGGTTCTTATTATATAGTATTTTTAATGGGGGAAGAATATGTCAGACCCTTAGAAGGAATTATGTTAAGAAGATATGTGGCCATTTGTAGAGCATGATGCCAAAAATATGGAGGTATGGAGGCATGTATTAGGAGAGTTCGGACAATGTTATTTATGGAACGAATTTTGCGTTCGGCTTTCCCATTTTGTGAAGATGTATGAGGACATGAAAAACGAAAATTTATCCCATGAGTAGCACAAAACTCTCGAAACTCCCTATTGTCATACTCTTTCCCATTATCACATTGAATATTTTTTATTTCTCTTTCGAATTAGTCTGAATGAACAGCTCTAAATTTTATGAAGGCGGAAAACACTTGTGATTTATTCGCAATTGGAAAGCGTCCACAAAAATCTAGAATAATCATCTAAAAAGAGAACATAATATCGATGACCCATTGAACTAAGAATAGGAGATGTCCATAAGTCGCTATGAATAATGTCAAATGGCATAGAAGTATGGGAATTGGATTCTACAAATGGCAACTTAACAATTTTTCCTAATGAACAAGGTGACAAATTGGAGTACGACTTGTACCCTTACAATAAATAAAGCTATTTTTATTTAAAGTCGATAAAATAGCAGATCGGGATGACCAGACGAGCATGCCACATGGAAGGAGAGATGGTGCAAAAGGCGATGGCAAGGTGGACTCGATGGATGAAACCGGGCATGATAGGATCTGATCCCCATACTATCACACCTCATGAGATGACTCCCGTCTTGAAATCCTTCACAGAGAAACCGAAAGGATCAAATTCAACAGAAGCAATTGTCATTTGTGAATTTTCGGACGGACACTAAATTTTTAATCAATTTAGGAGCATGTAAAGTGTTTTTCAAGAGGAGTGGTGGATTAGGAGGAGATAATGTTTTCGACCATACCCTAGAATTGGAATAGAGCTGCCATTACCAACAATTATCCCCAGGGTGCTCAAATTGGAATAAGATGAGAGAGTACGATTCGGAAGTCATGTGAGTAGTGGCCGGTGTCCATGTACCAATTTGGGTCGGTTGGGACAATCCCAACGTGTGCATCGCGGCCTCGATATCGATGCAGTGGGGCTCTTTGTATGATGGGCTTGCGGAGGGCGGGGCCCAGGACTCTGGCCGTCTTTGGGCGGGTTGTTCTGGCTGTAGGTGCCATTCTTTGGGCCAGCTGGCGATGGGCGCCAACTTTGAGTATTGGGCACGGGCTGGCTGGCGACCAGCGGCATTGGCGGTTTCTTCTTTGGAGATGCGGGTGCCATCGCTGCCCGGCCCAGCACTTTGGGCCCACGGTGGTGGTGGGCCATTGTACCCCGGATGGGACCCACCTCCTGTTTGTTGATCACCGCCACCCGAACCGCCTCGTTTGCCCCCGCGGTTTTTGTTATTTTTGCGATTATTCTTACCTCCACCATTAATATGGTTTTGGCCCGAATTATTAACAAAACCCGAAGGACTAGGAGAGGATGCCACCATGACAACTGGGCTTCCTCCGGTAGCCGCCTTTTTTTGCCAAACCGACTTCTTCCAACGTAAGCATGGAGCGGGCTTGATGAAAGTCGGGAAGAGGGTTGCTTTGGCGAAGGAGAGTTCCAACACCATTATAGGCCTCCGAAAGACCGGCAACCAATTGTAGAACTAGACGATTATTTGTCACCGGTGCGCCAACATTACGGAGTTGATCTGCCAATTCCTTTAGTTTCTTGCAATATGCGTAAGCGTTGAAATACATCCATTCGAGCGAGAGAATTCTCGCGAGTGTGACGACACGGGAATGTTGGTTGTCTTGGAGTATGTCACGCAATCTGTTCCATGCAGCCATAGCCGTGGTATCGGGCTCCATAATCGTCTGTAGAAGGTCCCTTTGAAATAGTGGCGTATATCCACCGAAGAACGGTAGCATCAAGTGTAATCCATACCTCGGGATCCTCCGCATGAAGGGTCTAGCGGGAGGAATGATGTGATGAAGAACTTGATAAGAGATAGCGTGAATTTTAAATAACTCCGCCCACGTTGCATATTGAACGTTTTCCATCTCAAGGACAATAGGGACACTGAGCTTGATATTAGAAACCGTGAGGGCAGGGTGAAAATTGTTCTTAGACATATTGAAAGAACAAAGAAGGAGGGAAAATTTAAGAGAGGTTTTTGAGAGCGGAAGACGAAATTTTGGAAGAGAAAAACCCGAGAAGGGGGGGGGGTCTCGGCCAAGGGGAGGCAAAAGTTTGAGAGAAAAACTTTTGTTTAGACCTAGTCTCTTGATACCATGAAAGAAATAATCCCCTTGATTATTTTTATTGATTGAATAGATATATATACAAGTTACATATTTTCATAATAGGAAAATCCTTTTCCTATTCTACTTCTAAATCCTTATTTTACCATAATTCTACCTATAGAATTATGGTAGGTGTATAACTCTAATTAAGGTAACCTTTTATACTACAATATACTATAATATATATACCATATATACACTTATTTGTTTGGTAAGGTTTTGCCGAGAATATGGGCTGCTTTGTTTAACACGAACTATTGCTTTCTTGTGATGCATGTTAGGATGATGTTTTCTGTTTGCAATTTGGTAACCGCTTTTGGGCCCGGACTAATTTAGAGTAGCACGGGATAAGGTTCATTGAAGAGAAATCAGATCAAAAGGCAGAGTTTGATTTCTTTGAGGTGATAGTGAACAAGTTGATAGATTAGTCAGCTCTACGTAATCGCACATGAGATTTTCACCTCATATGGTCATTCAATTCTTTTGAATTATTCATTGGATCTTTTTCGATCCTATCTATCCATCACAATTCTCGGTGAAATGTTAAGATAATTTGATTATTCTTCTCCTTCCCTTCTTATTTTATCATTAGGCATATGTAGACTTAATTATACAATATATCTCCTTTTTTCACTGTTATTCTTTGCAGCTCACTCTAATATAACGTTTAAAGTAGCTCTCCTACTCTGATAAATGAAAGGAGTAATGATTAGGTAAAGTATTATTGCATATTAGGTTTGAGCTAAATAATAATAATAATAATAATAATAATAATAATATTAGCACGGATGAGCCTTGGGGGCTGGGGCTATACTACATCTTAGAGGAGGCTGTGTAAATTATATACGGACTAAATAATGGGCAATCTTCAACTTTATTATTTACAAGGTTTCTCTTTTTGTTTTAGCAACATTGACAGCTCAGAAGAACTTTTACACTATTACCTAGGGGTGGCCGGTGGGCCGGACTTGGGACCGGCGGGCTGAGTTTGGCATAATCGGGTCGGGGCGGGACGGAGAAAGGGCGGGATCGGGATAAGCGGGATTTGCTGAAGTCCCGCCCCGATCCCGATCCCGTCGGAATCGAGTCGAGTCGGGATCCCTAGCGTTATTTTTTATTTTTTATTTTTTTGCACTTAATTTAAAAAATAACATATATATAAAAAACTCAATAATTAAACAAGATAGTATAATAAAAACATCACAATGTTATTTTTGTGTCTCTTATATTATTTAATAGACATATGATTTTTTTGTAATACAAATACAATTGTCAAAATTGCAACTTTGTGGTGTTGTTCAAAAGTTGCAAATTACATAGTAAAATTACAATTAAAAGAATTACATTCTGAAAAAAACATGTTCTAGTTTCTTGATAATTTCATGTGGTTCTTCGGTTGGAATTGGTATTTGTTGGTCAAATTGATCCATGTCGCTTCCACCACCTTCAGATAAGATTTCGTTGTAGTTTTCGTCTTCTTCTTCGTTGATCTCCGGTTGACCGCACCTTCTCCGCTCCGCTTGTATCCAATCTCTGAATAATACTACAATCTCCAAGATGTCTCCGGCTAATGAGTGTATGTGCTCTCCTATTTGATATCTGCCGGCAGAAAAAACGCTTTCAGACGCCGTTGATGACGCTTGAATGTTCAAAACATCTCGGGCCATCATTGAAAGTGTCGGAAAGGTCTTCTCAATCCCCCTCCAGTATTTCAACAAGTCTTCACGTCCTTCTTCATTGAGAACTGCTTGGTACGGTACAGAACCCTGCAAAACAAAAATATCAAACTCGCTAATTTGGTTAGTAGCGGTACGACCGCACATTCTATTTCTGAGGCTTTTAATACTAGCCGTAGAAACAGCATGTCTTTTGTGAGGTTGTGTTGAAGAAGAATAAGAAGATGGTATGGAAGCCGGTAGGTTACTAGCACTTTCTTGTTGGTAAAACCTATATACTTTTTTGCATTGGTCTTCTACGCTAGACAACACTTCTTCTTTAGTTTGTTCAATAGGTGGTGGGTGATTTGGATTTTTGGGACTTGGAAGTGGTAGTACTTCTATACAATCGTAAATAGTTTTAATAAGTGATTTAGTACTGTCTATTTTAATAGTCGAATTTAATACAACACCAATAATATAATTAGTGGGAATAAGAATAAAATATTTTTTTATTTTGATAAATATTTTTTTAATAGTTGTCATATAAGCTAGTTTTTCCATATATTCACTAAGTAATAAAAATATTAGAGCTATATAAAACAACATAGTTGAAATAGTTGGATAATATATACCGAAAAATTCTTTTGTTGCTTGAAAAAATTTCTCTAAAAATACAATAAGTTCGGAAATTTTTACCTGATCGCTATCTACAACCATATCAGCTGGATTTTGATTATGAGAGTTAAAAAATAAAGTTATAGGTTTTCTATAGTCATAAGCAACAAGTAGTTGCTCGTATAAAGAATTCCACCTAATGGATACTTCTTCTGGAATTTTTCTATAAGGTAGTTGACAATCGTGACAAATTTTTTTATATTCTTTTCTTCGTTGTATTCTATTATTTTTAAAAATAAAGTTTATAGCAAATTGTATTTTACTATGAATATCTTCAAAAGGTGATAGACCATCCTTTACAATTAAGTTATATATATGGCACGCGCATTTTATATGAAAATGATCTGGAAAAGATGGAGTTAAACTATTTTTTAAAATTGTAATAGCGTAATTGTTAGAAGAAGCGTTATCTAATTTAATAGTCATAATTTTATCAGTTATTCCGTAATAATCGCACACTTGATAAATATTTTCTTCAATAAAAGTACCAGTGTGCCTATCATCTATATATCTATACGCTAAGATACGTTTTTGCATAGACCATTTATAATCTATCCAATGACAAGTTGCCGTTAAATAATCATGGTCGTTAGTACTACGGCCTATATCAGAAGTGATAGCCACTTTGCCATTAAAATGATATAATGAATAACGTAAATATTGTTGATATTCATGTGCGAATTTAAATGCATCTCTCTTAACAGTTGATCTAGAAAAACCATTAAAAACAGAATTATACATATCTCTAATGTAATGAATAAAATCGGGAGATGAAGGAAATAAAAAAGGCAAACTCTCCACAACAACTAATTTTGCTATTTTTTCCCTATCTCTATGTTTATTGTATTTAGGGCCTACAATTCCCCCCGTCATAGGGTTAATTTGACCCTGTACTTGGTCCGGGACAGTATCAGTATGTGAACCTTGTTCCGATGGAGCGGGTGTTTGCGCACCCAGTTTTGAAGCCTCGTATTGGGCATACCTAGCTGGATGAGCCCTTGCTATGTGTCTCATTAAACCCTCCCATCCCACAATGACCTTTTCCAGTTTTAAATTTTAAAACATCTTTACAAATTTTACATCTAGCTACTTGATTCTCTACGTCCCTATCAAAAAATGTCCATGCATCTGATTTTAATGTTCGTTTTGCTGGACCTCGTCTCATACTAGGGGAAATATGAGGCATTTCAGTTGAAGGTGCACTAGTGGGTGTGTTGTCATCTACATTAGTGGGTGTATCATCTAGATCATCGTCTAAATTAAAATCTTCTTGAGTTCCAGAAAATAGCTCCTCGTCTAAATCTAATGGTATTGTAGGAAAATGTTCAGTATCAACAAAATCATCTTGTGTAGGAATAGGATTCTGTCTAGAAATAGGACCCATGCCCTTGTTGCCCCTACTAGAAGAAGAATGACCCCTACCCATAAGCATACGTTTAAATCCTTCCATTATAAATTTATAATTATACTAATAAATAATTAAAGTAAATAAAATTAAGTGCGCCAAATAAAATAAATAGACAATAATAATTTAATGAATGAACGAATGTATCAAAAGCTGACGTAACGTAGACGTGTAATCGAGAGGTCGAAAATTGTAACTTTGCTCGATGGAAGATCCTCAAGCTAGTTGCCAACTTCACTCCGAATTCCCAAATGAATAAATAAAATTGAATATTTAGTAGACAATGTAGACTTGTAGAGAGATAGATTGAGAGATTAGAAAGATTGTAGGAAGATTTGTGAGAAAGATCAAGAGAAAATGAGGTATTTATAGTTGGAAAATTGGGTAAAAGCGTAAATATAATAACTTATGAGTTAAAAATAAATATTAAGGGGGTAGGGGGTTGTAGAAGGGGGGGGGAGGCCAAAAATGGCCATTGCATAACGGCCAAAATGTAAAATGGCCGTTGGTACAACGGAATTTTTGCAAAATGGGAGTTTCAGGCGGGATCAGGTCGGGACCAGGGCGGGATCGGGGCGGGATCGGGTCGGGACTGGCGGGCCTGTGGCGGGCCGGGATGAGACCTTGTCCCGTCCCGGTTCGAGTCTCGATACCGCGATTTTGTTTTAAAAATACTCGGGTTCGGGGCGGGGCCGGGGCAGTGTCGGGGCGGGATCGGGCCGGGACCAGGCCGACCTGACCCACTGGCCAGCCTTACTATTACCTAAAAAAAATATGTGTAACTATCCACATTAAATTCAGATTAGTAACCTATAAAAGTAAGATTAGTAATCTACATAAAAAAAAAGACAGATTACTTCTTACAATGTATTAAAATATATTAATAATATAAGAAAGTAACTAGTAATGTATAAAGTTAAATTAACTATTTTTTTTATGTGTTACTTGAGCGGGGATCTTTCGGAAACAGTCTCTCTGTCTCTACGAGGTAGGAGTAAGATCTGTGTACACTTCACTATTCACGGTCCCCATCGATGAAAATATATTGGGTATTCTGTTGTATAAAAGTCAAATTATTTTTATTTTTATCTTTTAGTATGATTGCATAGGGATTGATAGATCATGGGAGGAGTCCTGTGCTATAGTTATTTGGTTTAAAGTATAAAGTGTTGTATTTATCAACTTCACAACTTGCATTAATGAAACTTCAAAAGTAAACACCTATGAGAAGAACTGTTGGATATGTAAAGCAATACGGAAAGTAAATAAATATTACAAGTGTTCGAAAGGATAAACAAATAGCCAATATTCAGAACTGTCGCAAGCTTGTTGAATGTTGAATCTTGATAACCTGAAATCAAGAAACATTAAATCTGGATTGTTACAACTGTGGCTGAGTCGAGAGATGGATCTCTGTCTTTAAGACAAGATTGCCCCGTATATATGCTTTTACGTTAACGGACAATAGTCTCCCAAGATAAAATAACAGCTAATAAACACTACAAAACAAATAGGTTGATTCTGACGAAGAAAATAAACACGAAACGACTTGCTGAAGAATGAAAAATGAATGAAGAGTTTTCTGTTTTCGTCCAATGTTTCTGCTCACGTTTTGGACAAAATTTGTGTCTCTCTTCTATTTGTCTCTGTGTGTATATTGTGTAGTCTTGTAGTCTCAACAATTGAACCAAAAGGCTTCAATATATAGCATAAGGGGAGAGAGGGACTTCTCAACTGTCAAGTAATGGATGTTTATGGCCATTAGTGAGGGAGTTAATCAGTCAAGTAATGACTGATTTAATGTGCAACATAAATGAGCTTTTAGGGAGGAGATTAAGTGCAGATTAATGGAGTTTTAACGCTCCAAAAATCAACTCAAACGGCAGGCAGAAACTTTCTGCCTTCCGTCGTTCCCAATTTTATCTTTCCAGAAACTACAGGGACCAAACTATAAATATTAAATAATTTGGAGGTCTATAAGAAGAAGCCCACGTCCCACGACCTGAGACCCGAGCCCGGACCGGACCGGACGGGAGGGGAGGGCGGCGGCGGTGCGCGTGTGGACTTAGCCTTGAACCCAAAAGTACATCTAGGTCCTCCCTCCTTCAAACACATGGGTTACCCCTTGGGGTCCCAAACCCTTAGATAATTTTGAGACTTATAAAGAGAATAATTCTTCCTTTTCCCACCGATGTAGTAGATTTGTCCCACACCATATTTCCATGCCTCAAACACCTTACTTCGTGGATCAATATCTCTTTCATTTCTCAACGAAATTTGACGATTCTTGGACCTACGGTAATCTAATCACTTAGTAGATTATGCACGTGTGAAGAGATAAAGCCTCCAACATGCGGAACCCTAGTGTTTAAGTCATTAAATATGGGTAGACGCACCTCCCCACCAAAGGCAAATTTCCAACAAGAACAACCTACTGCATGCCAATTGCCTAAGTTTTGTGGACCACAAAGTGGCATAAGAAAACCAAATAAAGAAGAATATCGGCCTATAAATAAAAGATGGGCTTTGAGCCCATGGCTTTGCTACTTTATCAGGAAATGACCAAACATGTGGCAAGTCCAAAATGGTAACTGGTAGTTCCTTTCCTGTGATATAGTATTCGGCCATGCATTCTTTTCTGTGCAAGTTACTTTTTTTTGTGCGGATTCCCCTCGAACGCACTGGTCTTTCATTTTTCCCTCCTTTTTGGCGCTGTCCCGACAGTGATGAGCATCACTTAGGCCTTTCATTTATGTGGTCTTTAATTTTCTCCCATTCTTTTTATTTTCTGAAAATATTCAAGTTTACTTCGCAAGGCATAGTGTCTCTAATATATTTTTTTTGAAAACTGAATTTTCGCCTCGCTCAGCATAAATTATGTAGGAATTAAGTTATGCGGCATAGTTTTATAGTAATTTTTTAAATTATATTGAGTGTTGGAAATTATGTTTTACCCGGTGTAGTTTGTGTGGATGCTATGATACATATGTTGAAATTTAACGTTAATTATGCTCGTTGAAATATGAAATTATACCTTTTTCATATTATGTTGAATCTTGACAGTTATGCCTTATCCAACATAATATGTGGGTTGTGTATGATCCATATGCCGAAGACAAACACTAATTATGCAGAGCGATTCTAATTATGCCGCGCCAAACATAATAAAGGGAAAAAAAATAAAGAACTCAAATTTGAAGGGCAAAATTAAAGACCACCCCAAAATAGGGGCATTTGTGCGAATGACCCGACAAGTTACGCATTTGGACCAAGAAATTGCACGATTTTCCCATCAAATGGGATGGTCTTTAATTTTTTACCCTTAAATGGAACTTATGCTTTCTGAGGCATAAGTTCTTTACAGAATTCGGCATAACTTGTGTCGGATCTCATAAAGAACTTATGCCTCAGAAGACATAATTTCCATTTAAGGGGCAAAAATTAAAGCTAGTGCAAAATAGAGACAAAAGTGCAAATGACCATGTGGACTGTCGGTCAAAAATAATTATATTCGCTAACCAAATATATATTATTATGTACTACTATAAGATATGTATACTTTATATATATATATATATATATCAGCTATTATTTGGATGGACATATATATAATGTAAAGTCCCTTCTTTTTTATGTCGAACTTTTTTCGAACTGAGCTCCTCCCCTTACTGAAATTTTGGTTGATATTTCCTTTTTGGTCAAAAAAATTCTAAGTAGCAAGCATGTTAGACAACAATTTAATGTTTGTCCATAAGGTTGAGCAATATATAAGTAAACATAAACTTGAGTTTAACGTCACCCCAGACCAGATGTTTAGAAGCAAACAAGTATCAACAGTCTGCTTTCTCTGCTTCTGTTGAGGAATGATTCGGCTATACCGAAAGATAATTTTTTCAAGGACTATATTTTCATAACTTTTAAAAATATGAACAATATAACAATGAAACAAAGTTCTATTAGATAGGATCATTGAAGATTTCCCCGAAAGAGTCACAATAGGAGAATGAAACTAAATATCAAAAAAGTAAGCTTCTGGTAAGAGGTGACTGTTCTCGCCCCGAATTCTGTTCTCTGCCGTTTTATATGCTGACCGTATCGGGAGACAAATTGATTCCATAACTTAAGCGATTTGGGCTGGAAACGGAACTCTGATTTTCCGCAATGGGTTCTCCAACTACTCCAGAAAGCGTTAGGACGGTGGTATGAGTAAACTAAGAGGTAAGAAACATGAATGCAGCTGAGTACAATAAAGTAAATGATAAATAAAGTAAAAGAATAAAGATAGATAAAATTTGAGTTGTTTGATTGATTGATTGTCTTTTATATACAAAGAATGATCCTATTTATAGCACAAAAAGGGGAAAAACTGTACAATATAAACCCCCCATGTCATCCATCAAGTAACCCACTAAGTTCAATGGCCGACTATGGGGGAGGTGGTACCAATTTTCTCGCCATCTACTCCTCTCGCTCGAATAATGGTCCTTTCTTTTAGATGCCATTGGACGTTACCGCTTCTAGGGGTCCGGAAACCCTTTTTACTTGATCGTTGAGACGTCTGCATCTGAGTGGATCCCTGTCGTACCTCTAACTAATAACTCGGCTAAGATGCCTTACTAGTCGATGAAGTTCTTGTAGTCGAGGGCTAGGAGTAAATTCGGCTCTGGAACAGTTCCGTATGTCACTGAATTCGGCTAAACACTTAAATTACTTTTGAGTGTTAACAATTGCCCCTACATTAACTCGAGTGTAACTGTTGAGTTGATGTATCCGAAAGTAGTCATCGTTTCAGTCTGACAGTCGCGCATGTCACTTCAATCGTCTTGTCTCCACTGCATGCAATGATGATTACTTCTTGAAATGTGTTTCCCCTTTAACTGAGGCATCTCCATTACCATGAATTGGCTCTGATGATTTTCAGTCGTGTTTTTGAAAATAATAAATTAATCTCAGTCACGCCTCTGAAGGTTATTTAAGAAAATGTATCCCCCCATAGGTTTCTCACCTAATCTTTGGCCCTTTTCTCAGTCGAAAAACCATGGCTTCATCTTTTTTATCTCGAAGATCAGGAAAAATCATTCTAGCCGTTAGTAACATAACCCCTGCCTTGGCCTTCGTTGATGAATAGTTGGTTCTGACTCCGTACAGTGGACCGGAACAAGGTGATTCTCTCTAGTTTCAGTACCTCAGCCTGATAAACCATGACTTTTTTCTACTTGTGACTGGTTCACCGACGGCCGCTGTTCGGCTAACCTTCGTACTTGGCCGATTAAGGTCGCTCATTATTCTGGTTGGTTGAACCGAGTTAAGTTGGTCATAGATGCCGAATGGAGGCGCATAGGTTCTTTTGATGTCGCCGCACTTTCGAAATTTGATCTCCGATGTAACACCTGGCTCGGGTATGTGCGACGTCTCTATTTTTGTGCTTGGTTTACTTGGATGTGGGAATCCATATCCCACTCTTTAATTTCAGCATTGCTCTCAGCATTCTTAAGAAAATTTAGATAAATCCCGCAGATTTGATGGGCCATTGTCTTTGACCACTTGGGATGGCATTTCTTCGCCTGAGCAGCGCGACCAACCTTACGACACATGCTTGTGAAAGAAATGACTTTCTCTTTATTTCATGACCGGGCAGCCAGTCTGTGGCTGTCATTTAGCCATACATCTCCCGTCGGAGAGAATTAACTTATTTTGTGTGACCAGGCAGCCGGTCTGTGGCTGTCGTTTATTCATGCATGCCCCAAATCGAAGGATATTATTTTTTTAGATACTTGCCATTTACATTCATGTCCATTTCTTCATCATACATGTTTATTAGTCGATATGCGTTGCTGGCGATCCATTGGCCTACTACAAAAGGTCCTTCCCAATTTGGTGACCATTTTCCGAATTTACGATCTTTCATCCCAGTCGGCAAAACGGTTTTCCAAACTAAGTCTCCTTCGGCAAACCTCTTAGGCTTAACATGTTTGTTGTATACTTTAGCCATTTTACGTTTACCAGTTTCGATTTTATCTAGGGCCATCAGTTGATCTTCATCTAGCTGGTCTAACTCCATTAGCATGGTCTGTTGATACTCCTCTAAACTTAGAGAGTTCTGTTTGGCCACCCATAAGGATTTGACACTAATTTCCAACAGCAACACTGCATCTTGGCCATAGGTTAGCCGATAAGGTGTTGTCCCGGTAGCTGTAGATTTAGAATTCCTGATCGCCCAAATGGCTTCATCCAGAATGAGATGCCACATTCCTGGTTTATCCTCCACATTCTTACTAATTGTGTTCACAATAAGTTTGTTGGTTGCCTCGGCTTGCCCATTCGCCTGTGCGTAATAAGGCGAAGATGTTATCATCTTGATACCGAACTTCTCAGCAAAGGTTGCCACCTTAGAACCAGTGAACATCATCCCTTGATCGGTGGTAATTGTCTCAGGAATACCGTATATGTATATGATCTGGTGTTGGATAAACTGAATGACATCTGTCTGATGGACCCTCTTTATCGGCTGAGCCTCCACCCATTTAGTGAAGTAATCGGTAGCCACGATAATGAAATTGTGGCCTTTAGCCGATTGTGGGTGAATCTTGTCAATGAGGTCCATAGCCCATCATTTGAAGGGCCAAGGTTTTACGACTGGGTGCAGCAACTCGACTGGTACCCGTTGGATTGGTCCATGTTTCAGACATTCTCTGCATTCTTTTGCATACTAGAAGCAGTCAGCTGTGATAGTAGGACAATAATAGCCGTGGCGGTAGATCAGCCACTTCATCGCTGGCCCCGCTCTGTGTGATCCACATGCTCCCTCATGGACCTCTCCCATCCCTCAAGGCCTCTACTTTGGCAATGCACTTGAGTAGTACTCCATTCACGCTCCTTTTATAGAGGTCATCGTCAATAAACATGTATTTCAAGGCTTTTCTTTTAACCTTAAGGTCCTTGCAACTGGAGGGATCTTTTAAGTAGTCAATTAGTAACTACCTCATTGAGTTGATTTGATCAACGGATAACACTTCGGCTGGTAATTCATCGTGCTCTAGGGTGAGTAGAGACTATTTAAAACCTGAAGCTTTTTGTGCTAAGTCGTTAGCCTCAACATTCATGCCTCTGGGAATATAACTTGACGTGGATGATGCGAACCCACTAAGCAACATGCTAGCCGTCCTGTGACGGGCCATCAAATTTGGGTATTTGTAGTCATATTCCCCGGTCAGTTGTTTGATCACCAACTGAGAGTCTCTTCGGATCTCGATGCACCTCGCCTTCATAGAAACTAGGAGTTTGAGTCCCATGATGAGAGCATCGTATTTGGCTTGGTTGTTTGTCAAATCAGGATCTAGCTGATAGGAGAACCTCCACATTTTATCTCTCGAATTTGTTATCGTGACTCCTGCTCCAACTCCTTTTTGGGTTCTCGACCCATCAAAGGTTAGTACACATGACATGACGTCTATACATACAGTAGGAGGGGCAGATGGATCCTCCATGTCTATACAATGGTGTTCTGCCAAGAAATCGGCTACTGCTTGACCTTTTACGGCCCTGAGTGGCCTATACTCGAGAGAAAACGCGGTAAGTTTGATGGCCTATTTCATTAATCAACTTTGAAAGACATGTCTATTTAGTAAGTACCGGATAATATCAACTTTGCACAAAACGTATATAACGTGAGGTATTAGATAATATTCGAGTTTTGTGCAAACATAGAACAAAGACAGACAAAGCTTCTCCAAAGGAGTATATCTAGTTTCAGCATCGTTGAGCATTCGACTAAGCTAATAAACTACTCTTTTAGTTCCAACATCGGCCTCCTGTGCTAGCAAACAACCGATAGATAATTCTGCAGCCGAAATATACAATTTCAACGGCTTCCCTGGTACGGGAGGCACCAGTACGGGGGATGTAGCTAAGGCTTTTTTAATTTGATCAAAGGTCTCTTGCTGTTCCGAACCCCATACTAGCTCTTCTGACTCTTTTAGTCTGAGCAAATGTGAGAAAGCCTTCATCTTGCCAGCCGAGTTAGATATGAACCTCCTTAAGAAATTGATATTTCCCAATAAGCATTGTAACTCCTTCTTTGTCTTGGGTGGTGTGGATCCCATTACTGCCTTGGCTTTGTTACTATCTATCTCGATGCCTTTCTTGTGTACCAAAAAGCCAAGAAAGTTATCAGCCGATACTCTGAACATGCACTTGGCTGGATTCATTTTGCGATTATGAATCCTCATTCTTTTTAATGCTTGTCAAGATCGACCAAATGATCCGTGAAGTCCTTAGACTTCACTACTACATCATCGATGTAAACCTCCATAGTCTTACCGATCAAGTCATGAAATATTGTGTTCATTGCCATTTGATAAGTGGCACCAACGTTCTCAATACCAAATGACATAACTACCCACTCGTAAATGCCCAACGCCCTTGGACATCTGAATGAGGTTTTTTTAATGTCGTCATCGGCTACCGATATCTGATTATAGCCAGAGTATCCATCCATGAAGGTCAATACACCATTAGCGGCTGCTGAGTCAACTAGCATGTCGGCTATCGGCATGACATACTCATCTCTAGGAGTGGCTAGATTTAGGTTCCTGTAATCAATACATACCCGAACCTTGCCATTCTTTTTCTTGTCTGGTACGACGTTTGCCAACCATTCCACATACTTAGCCTTTCTGATAAACCCGGCTTTCAGCAGTCGTTCGATCTTGGTTTTAATTTGAGGCATCAGCTGAGGGTGATACCTTATGGGCGACTATTTTTAGGGTTTGAAACCCTCTTTGATTGGCAATTTATGTTCTACCAAAGTACGTGACAACCCACACATCTTATGATAATCCCATGCGAAGCAGTCTTTATACTGCAGTAGAAGGGCCGTTATGCCTTGTTTGCCTTCTTCCTTCAGCAAACCACTAATATGTGTTAGCCGAGGAATTTCTTCAGTTCACAAGTTGATATCTTCCAAAGGATCCTGAGACTCAAAACTAGGCATAGCCATTCTTATGGGTGATTCAAGTTCTATCGGGAGCTCAACTTCATCGGCTGCAAGCGTTAGTTCGTTGTCGTGGTTCCCCATCTGCGATGCCTCGGCTATCCTTACCTCAGAACTTAGGGCGGTTAACCAATGCCACAAGTCACATATGATTTGGGTTTCCTCAACCATTTAAATCCTCCAAGGTAAGTCGTGGTTCGGCTAATAATTTTATTTCAAACCCTCGTGAGGTAAGATTATAGGATTTCTAAGATCCTTCTTCATACTGCTCCGTAACGGCTATGAGATCCACATAAGGTGAATAGAGGATAACATCTACGTTCTGAACCCCTGGTCGGAACGGGTTATCATCCGCTGTGATGATTTCTATCTTGTCTCCTTCCCAAAAGATGAGTTTTTGATGCATGGTAGAAGGAAGGCATCAGCTGGTGTGACTCCAGTCCCTGCCCAACAGAATGGTGTAGGATAGCTAGCCATCTATTACAAAGAAGGCAGACCTGACCGTCTTAGAACCTACAATGATTTCTGCTACTAGAATCCCCAATGCTTCAGAGGCGTCTCCCATAAAGCTAGCCATTTTTATGTTAGTTGGGATAAGATCCTCCTTTGTTTTGTTAAGATCCATCAAGGTAAGCAGCGACATCACATTCATCACAACCACATTGTCGACAAACACCCTACTAATAATTTTGCCATTAATGTAATCCTTGACGTAAAGGGGTTTGAAGTGTTTAACCATATCTTCTGTAGGTGCACCAAATACGGTGCTCAAAGTGTCCCTAGTCGGGGTATCGGCTATTGTTGTCCATTCTGCGTCTTCTAAGCAAACATCACCTTCTAGTCTATCCAGCGTGGAGCGGCTGGCCCAGAACTCACATGGGATTAGGCTGACCATTTCATTGTCTGCCCAGATCTCATCAACCAGGTCATGGCTAAATAAATCGAGGATAGAGTCCCCTCCTTCATCTAATTCGGCGACCAGAAGCTCATATCTTCCATTTCCTGGAGGCTAATGGGGATTGGTTGGGGATCCTCTGACTGAATCCTCTGCACGATCTATGGGATCGCCTCGGTTAGAGGTCCATTCAGAGCCATGTTATCTTGCTGGGGTTCATCCATCGAGTTGTCGGTAGGCTGTTCATCTAACTCTGGTTGACCCGACGTCTCTCCTTCATTCGATATTGCCCTTGAATCAACTGAGCTGAATGTCCGCTCGATAGCCTCAGCTACGGTAAACTCAGGAATCTCATGATTTTCGGCTGCCTTGGTATTGGAAATTAGATGCGATGTCTGTTGCATCTTACGCAAGGCCTTGACACGTTACATCTTTCTTTTCTGAGTCATGTACGCAGCTCTCGGTGGTGCTTCTTTCTTTTCGGAAGCTTGATTGACAGACCACTTCCCCTCTTCTGTGTTGGCGACTGGTTTAATTATTCTCCGAGGTCTCGTCTGGTCCTCATTTCTCATCGTGATACGTAAGGACGAAACACCCTCATTTACGTTAAATTCGACCACCATCTATTTGGGTTTAGGAAATGGTTCTTCATCTATTAGAGGCATGCTCGGTTGCCAGTTAGTTGGCATCCGTACTTGCCCCCTAAGCCTATTTCTGGCGCCGATAGGGACCCTTCTAAACCTCATAGTTTGTTCCTGAAGTTCTCGTTCAATGTCCCTCGAGTATTTAGGGCGGCCATGAAAACTGCTCCTACCTGGCTGCCTATCATCACGAATGTCATGTAGGCTGCCTAACCGGTTGAACACAGAAGTCCTTGTGACCTTCTCCCTTTCGATAGGTTTTTTGGGACCCTCGCCCTTTTCATCGGTTGTCTCCCTTTGGTATCCCTTGACTCATCGGGCTTAGCAAAAGATACCATAGATATTGGTACCGCAGAAAAGTGGTCGGTATCAATGGACATTTCAGCCATATTCTTGTCGGCTAACTTGAACCTCCAATCTTTGATGCCCTTTTGGATCGCCTTTTTGAAGATCACACAATTAGAAGTAGAGTGGTTGTATGAATTATGCCACTTACAGTACTTCTTATCTTTGAGTTCCTCGGCAGGCAGAATCCTATGACTATTAAGCAGCCGAATCTGCTTATCTTTGAGCAGATGATCAAAGATCTGATCTGCCTTTGTGATGTCAAACGAGTAACCGATCCTGTCATCGGATGAACTCGTCTCCTTGCCTTTTACGGATTTCAAAGTTGGGCAAGAGTAAACCTTACCCCTAACAATCTTGGTCACCATTGCGTCTGCCACGCAGTCGGCTGACTCTGAGTCAGACTCATATGCTTCAATGATGGATATCAAGTGAGAGCCTCGATTTCGGCTGGCTCTTCTATGCTCCTTCTCCTAGACGTACTGCTCTATTTGGCTAGCATTTTCAGCCAACTGGCTCAGGTCAGAGTAGGAATGTACCACCAACTTCTCCTTTAAATGAGGGCGCATGCTGTTGATTATCATGTGGGCACACTCAGACTCGGGGAAGTGTATGGTGCATTTCCCAACCTTCTTTTTGAATTTTTCGATAAAATCGACAGCCAATTCATCGACCTGCTGCTTGAGATTCGTTAGATCAATCACGGTAACCTGAGGTTGGGGCTAATAGAACCTATCATGGAAGTAACCCTCCATGTCATCCCAGTTCTGTACGGAATCAAGAGTCAAAGAGGAGTATCATGTGAAGGTTGTTCCTGTTAGAGAGAGAGGGAATAGCTACAACTTGTGATACTCATTCTGGCCAGCCTCGCCGCATTGGGCAGTAAATTTACCAAAGTACCTCCGCATGGTATTAGCAATAATTTCTGGGTTTATTAATTGTGACGCCCCCTGCCGATTCTCGACTAGATTTGGCTGGTAGGCGTTTTGTACTGCTGCCTCCATTCTGCACTTTTTTGGATAGTGTTTTGAAGGTTGTAGGTGGTCTATTGTCCATTACCAATTGGTGGGGTTATGCCCCATTGCTGTTGTTGGGTATGGCCACCAAAGCCTGTAACTTAAGCTCCTGAAATGGCTAACGGAGCCTGAGGATAAGGTGGAACAGTATTCCATTGCTGCTCTCCTCGGACGTCGGTTCTTAGAAAATTTACGCTTCCTGGAAGGTATGGACTGGTTACTGGAAATGAATGCTGGAATGGTATTCCACTGTAAACAGTGTCACCAGATAGCCGAGATAAGTCATAGCCAGGGGCCATCGGCTGCCAATTCGGTTGGCCAACATCGTTCGTCTGCATTGTAGGGTCGTTCGTAGAAACATACGGCATAACGGGCGGCAATCCAAAGTGTCCTTGTAACACCCCGTACTTTCGGGCGATGGGTTAAGCATCTAGACGTATGTAAATAAAGAGCTTGGTAAATAAAAAGATGTGGTCCCGAATTAATTTTAGGACTTACCAAGTGAGACAACAATGATCGGCTAATTGATAAATTATAGTAGGGGACAACAAGGATCGGCTAGTTAATGAATTTTAGTGGGGGACAAGATTAAGTGGGAATGTTACGTGTAGCATTTGAATGAATCACCTAAGTGATTAAGGTGATATAACTAATTGGTGACTATTTGTTTAGGGTGTCTAGTGGTGACACATAATAGCTAATGTGTCAAGTGTGGCTTAAGAGGTGGGTGGACCCCATGGCCACTAAGGAAATAAAGAGAAGGCAGCAACGTTTAGGCTTTGTCATTACATTTGCATTTCTAAATTTTAAGATATTTTTCCCTGTTAAAATGTAATAAGGCATTCAGCAACACTTAGTGTTAGGAATTCATTCCTTCCTTTGGAAATACATACTCTCACTTTGGGAATAAGTTATTTGCGGGTAAGAAATTATAGGCAGCAACAGCAAGTAAAACACGATCCCTAAGTCATATTGAATTTCATTTTTCAAGTTGGTTCATTCGTGCTTAAGGCTAGGTGCTATACGGACTACTTGGGTTGTATTATCAACAGATCGACGAATGTATGTTAAGACAAATCATTCTTTCTTTTGACATGTTTCATATAACGAAACATAACCGTAATATTATTTCATAAATTATTCTACTCTTAGTAGTTAAGAATATTCATGTTGTTCATTCCTATGTTGGAAGCATGTCTAAATATGTTCCTAAATTCTTATTGAGGTATACGGAAAATATGTTAATGTTCACAGTGTTAGCCGAAGGTACACGGATATTATGTCACTCAGAATGTTTCATTGTCATTCATGCGTTTTATTCATGTATTACCCTAGACCATATATTGGGGATGGGAAACGGGATACGCAGACCACCTGATCAGCTGGGAAATGATGATGATTATGCCCACATAAGCTAATATGAAATGATGCCCACAGAGGCTGTTATGGGAAGGAAGATGCCCAATGAGGCCAATGTATATATATATATATATATATATATATATATATATATATATATATATATATGTGTGTGTGTGTGTGTGTGTGTGTGTGTGTGTGTGTGTGTGTGTATACCGCATTGTGCATGACATTTAGGCATATTATGGCCCTTAGAGGCATTCACTACTGGTCGGATATTTCTGTCGGCTATTTCTATCGGCTGTTTATGTCTCAGTATATTTTTGTATCCCAATTATGCTATGTTTCACGTCTGACATACTCGGTACATCAGTCGTACTGATGTCCCTTTTGTCTGGGGACGCTGCGTTTCATGCCCGCGGGTTCACGTAGGCGAGGCGATGACCTGCATTAGTAGGTTGCCAATTCAACGTATATTAGAACACTCCTCTTATTTCGGAGAGCCGGTCTAATCTCGGTACGATATATTTTTACATGTACATATGGGTATGGCGGGGCTCTATCCCGACCTTTTGATATTACATACTCTTTTAGAGGTTTGTAGACAGATGTCCTGTGTGCAGTAGTCATGTATGACTTTGTCGGCTTTGGTATGTATATATATATAAGTTGGATTTTCTGGTTAAGATTTTACATAGCTTCTTTCTAGTATATCTCCTCTATGTGTCGGCAGAGTACTGGGTGGTGGCCATAGTGGCCCGTGTTTAATTATGGTTAGATATTGACTGTACGGCTAGCGGTACCCGACAGGTAAAGTCCGGGTGCCCGTCATGGCCCTCCTATTTGGGTCGTGATAAAACTTGGTATCAGAGCATGTTTGTCCTAGGGAGTCTACAAGTCGTGTCTACTAGAATCTTGTTTATGGGTGTGTTATTCTATTCATCCTGGATCTACTAAGACGTATCATGATCTCAAGGGTATTTATTGGTGGAACAACATGAAGAGAAGCATTGCGGAATTTGTAGCTCAGTGTCTTAATTGTCAGCAAGTAAAAATAGAGCACCAAAAGCCTGGTGGCTTGACACAGAACATTGAGATTCCAATGTGGAAATGGGAAATGATTAATATGGATTTCGTTACGGGTTTACCTCGCTTTTATCGTAAGTTTGATTTTATTTGGGTAATTGTTGACAAATTGACCAAATCAGCTCATTTCCTGGCGGTCAAAACTACCTACACAACCGAGGACTACGCGAAGTTATACGTTAATGAGATTATTCCCCTTCATGGTGTGCCTATTTCTATTATATCTGACCGAGGTGCACAGTTTACATCTAACTTCTGGAAACCATTTCAAAAAGGTTTAGGCACTCAAGTTAATCTTAGCACAACTTTCCACCCTCAGACAGACGGGCAGGCCGAGCGTACGATTCAGACGCTCGAGGACATGCTACGAGCTTGTGTATTGGACTTTAAGGGAAATTGGGATGATCATTTACCCCTTATTGAGTTTGCGTATAATAACAGTTATCATGCTAGTATTAAAATGGCCTCATACGAGGCTTTATATGGATGGAGATATAGATCTCCTATCGGATGGTTCGAGGTAGACGAATCAGAGTTATTTGGGCCTAACTTAGTACACCAAGCCATAGAGAAGGTGAAGCTGATCCAAGAACAGTTGCTAATCGCACATAGTCGTTAGAAGTCGTATACAGATGTGTGACGGCGAGACTTAGAGTTTCAGGTGGATGATTGGGTCTTTCTGACGATCTCGTCTATGAAGGGTGTAATGAGGTTCGGGAAAAAGAAAAAGCTCAGCCCAAGATATATTGGGCCATATCGCATAATTCGACGAATCGGCCAAGTAGCTTACGAATTGGACTTGCCTTCGGAGTTGGAGTTTGTTCATCCGGTTTTCCATGTTTCTATGTTGAGAGCGTGTGTTGGAGATCCTTCCCGGATTGTACCAATTGATGATGTGACGGTTACAGAGAATTTATCATATGAAGAGGTTCCTATTACCATCTTAGATTGATAAGTCTGTAAGTTGAGGACTAAAGAAGTAGCCTCCGTGAAAGTTCTTTGGTGGAATAAGAATGTAGAAGAAATGACATGAGAGGCGGAAGAGGAGATGATGCACAAATATCCATACCTATTCCAGACCAACGCCAAAGTTCCAAAAGAAGCATAAGGTGAGTTTTATTTCATAGTATTATAATTAATGCTTAAGGACCATGGGAAGTCTAATGTAAAAGTAGTTGTATTCTCTTATTACGTAACGGGGATTAGATATGTCACCCCAACATTTGAGGACGAATGTTTCTAAGGGGGAAATGATGTAACACCCCATACTTTCGGGCGATGGGTTAAGCATCTAGACGTATGTAAATAAAGAGCTTGGTATATAAAAGGATGTGGTCCCGAATTAATTTAGGACTTACCAAGTGGGATAACAATAATCGGTTAATTGATAAATTATAGTAGGGGACAACAAGGATCGGCTAGTTAATGAATTTTAGTTGGGGACAAGATTAAGTGAGAATGTTACGTGTAGCATTTGAATGAATCACCTAAGTGATTAAGGTGATATAACTAATTGGTGACTATTTGTTTAGGGTGTCTAGTGGTGACACATAATAGCTAATGTGTCAAGTGTGGCTTAAGAGGTGGGTGGACCCCATGGCCACTAAGGAAATAAAGAGAAGGCAACAACGTTTAGGCTTTGTCATTACATTTGCATTTCTAAATTTTAAGATATTTTCCCCTGTTAAAACCTAATAAGGCATTCATCAACACTTAGTGTTAGGAATTCATTCCTTCCTTTGGAAATACATACTCTAACTTTGGGAATAAGTTATTCGCGGGTAAGAAATTATAGGCAACAACAACAAGCAAAATACGGTCCCTAAGTCATATTGAATTTCATTTTTCAAGCTGGTTCATCCGTGCTTAAGGTTAGGTGCTATACGGACTACTTGAGTTGTATTATCAACAAATCGACGAAGGTATGTTAAGACAAATCCTTCTTTCTTTTGGCATGTTTCATATAATGAAACGTAACCGTAATATTGTTTCATAAATTATTCTACTCTTAGTAGTTAAGAATATTCATGTTGTTCATTCCTATGTTGGAGCTTGTCTAAATATGTTCCTAAATTCTTATTGAGGTATACAGAAAAGATGTTAATGTTCACAATGTTAGCCGAAAGTACAAAGATATTATGTCACTCAGAATGTTTCATTGTCATTCATGCATTTTATTCATGTATTACCCTAGACCATATATTGGGAATGTAAAACGGGATACGCAAACCACCTGATCAGCTGAGAAATGATGATGATTATGCCCACAGAGGCCAATATGAAATGATTCCCACAGAGGTTGTTATGGGAAAGAAGATGCCCAATGCGGCCAATATATATTATGTATACCGCATTGTGCATGATATTTAGACATATTATGGCCCTCAGAGGCATTCACTACTGGTCGGTTGTTTCTGTCGGCTATTTCTGTCGGCTGTTTCTGTCTCAGTGTATTTTTGTATCCCTATTATGCTATGTTTCATGTATGACATACTAGGTACATCAGTCGTACTGACGTCCCTTTGTTTGGGGACACTGCGTTTCATGCCCACAGGTTCACGTAGGCGAGGCGACGACCCGCATTAGTAGGTTGCTGATTTAGCGTATATTAGAACACTCCCCTTATTTCAGAGTGCCGGTCTAGTCTCGGTATGATATATTTTTGCATGTACATATGGGTATGGCGGGGCCCTGTTCTAACTTTTTGATATTACGTACTCTTTTAGAGGCTTGTAGACAGATGTCTTGTGTGAAGTAGTCATGTATGGCCTTGTCAGCTTTGGTATGTATGTATATATATATATATATATATATATATATATATATATATATATATATATATATATATTTGGGTTTTCTGGTTAAGATTTTACATAGCTTTTTTGCAGTATATCTCCTCTATGTGTCGGGAGAGTACTGGGTGACGGCCCTAGTGGCCCGTGTTTAATTATGGTTAGATATTGACTATGGTGGATGTCGTGACACCCGATGCTTCATGTCTGGTTATTTCATTTTCCTCGGAGATAACCTATTATCTTGGTCTTCCAAAAGGCAACGTACACTATCCCGATCCAGTGCAGAAGCAGAATACAGAGGTGTTGTCATCGTCGTCTCTGAGTCTTGTTGGATCCATAACCTTCTACTTGAGCTTCACTGCCCGATTCAAAAGGCAACATTGGTCTACAATGATAATATTAGTGCGATATATCTTTCCGGCAATCCCGTCCAACACCAGCGCACTAAACACATTGAGATGGACATTCAGTTCGTTCGCGAAAAAGTGGCTCATGATCAAGTTCGTGTCCTTCATGTTCCTTCCAGATATCAGATTGCCGACATCTTCACTAAAGGACTTCCGCCCATACTATTTGATGATTTTAGAGTCATTCTCAGTGTTCGAGACCCTCCCGCTCGAATGCGGGGGTGTAATAGAATATTTCTCAATATTCTTTCATTAATTATATTAATTGTATATCTCCTATTTTAGGTAGAATTATAATCTTTTTGGTAATTAGGTTAATTAGTTACTTAGTTTGTATCAAAGTAAATATTCTTATAACCTTATATATATTATAAATCATTTATCAATAAAATCAAGGAACATATTTCTTTAAAACCCCCCGAAACATCAATCTAACAATTTATTTGCAGAGGCCAGAGAGGTAATATACTTGTGCATATAAGTCTTCCTTCTTTTTTTTCTTAATTTTTTAGGGAGTGGTGGAAGATATTCTTCTACTTTAAAAAGAATTTCAACAACACACATATGAGAAGAAAAATTATATATCTCGAGTGATCTAACTTTTTTTCTTTGTGTTGCTAAAAGAACAGTTCAAAAATTTAATGATCGTCTTCTTTATTTCGTTGAGTACACCAAATTGCCAATTTAATTAACAGTATACCGTCAAAGATATATTGAATAATATTAAGATATTTAGAATTTAAATATTTGCATGCTTACACTAATTAGTCGCATTGATTTTAGTTTTGAATATCTTTAGCTTCGTAAAATGTATAACTTTTGTTAACACCAGAGTAGTTCTTTTAAGGATTTTTAGGTCTAAATATTTTATTTGATGAAACAATAAGGGGTGTGTTTGGTACGAAGAAAAATCCATTAACATTATTTTCCTTGAAAGTATTTTTCATTAAAAAAAATAAAATTCTCCACTTATATTTTTCTCCGTAAATCTATTTGAAATAGTTTTTAAACTTTTAAGAGTATTCTATTGTGAGACAATATTTCTTCTAAAAGATATCTTTTGCAAAACACTCTTAAAAATATTTTCCTTCATACCCCAATCATTATTCTATTATAGTGAACTTAACCTAAAAAATAGAAAAATATTATAAACGAGAGATGGAGTGAGTATTATATTTATTGGTATTTTGAAATAATAACACATGTTAAGTGGTTCATCAAATTAATTTTAAAATATAATTCTTTTACAATTTGTGGGTATACTAGGAGGGATAAGATTATAAATGAAAATATCCGGGACAAGGTGGGAGTGGCTTCAGCGGAGGATAAGATGCGGGAAGCGAGGCTGAGATGTTTCGGACATGTGCAGAGGAGATGCGCGGATGTCCCAGTGTGGAGGTGTGAGAATTTGACTATGGATAGTTTTATGAGAGGTAGAGGTAGGCCGGAGAAGTATTGGAAAGAGGTGATCGGACAGGACATGACGCAGACTCAACTTACCGAGGACATGACCTTAGATAGAAGTCGTGAGGACACGAATTAGGGTAAAAGGCTAGTGGGTAGTTGAGCGTTGTCCGACTTATCCTTTCATACTAATAGTCGTAGTATTACTCTTGTATTTTCTTATCCTTCTTTTTCTACTTGATATCTGTTGTTCTTGTACTTCGGTAATCATATTCATTTGTTATTTTTCTCCATACTGCCTTATCCCGTTTTTATAATATTTTTTATTATGACTTTTTATATTGTTTTGGATTGCATGTGCCCATGGTCTACACAAAACAACCTCCCTACCTTCCAAAATAGAGTTACGGTCTGTGTGCACTCTACGCTCCCCAGACCCCACTTTGTGGGACTTCACTAAATATGTCGTTGTTGTTAATTTTTTTACAAATTGTTAGCATACTAAATAACAAGAGGTTCAAATTCTCTTATTTTGGTATTAATGAAAATCTAGGCATTCGAGTATTACTTCGAATCCAATCACTAAAGGTTATGATAAGAAAAATAAGTACGTAGTACTTTTTTAATCTCTATAAGAGATGTAGAGATCGTTGATGGGACACAAGTTATTTCATGATTAGTTATTTCACTCTCATACATGAATAAAAATAATATTATAATTGTAGAATAACTAATTCCATAATTAATTATATCTTATTTTATGTCAATCAAACGTGAGAGAAAATAATTTCAAATTAACTATTCCTTATTCCTAATACGAACTACGAAACGAGCCCTAAAAATTCTAGCCACGAGCAAGATGATATAATAAAAAGGGAAGGGGAAATACACTTATCGGGTACAGTGACACTAGGCAAAAAGAAGTCCTCAACTCATTTGCCAGGTGACATGAATAACCGGAAGCGGTTTCTTATGTATTCTTCCTCGTTCAGATTATCGTAATCTCTTTTTTTTTCTGATTTCATTAGGGTTTCAGTTTCAACAACAACAGCACCGATTTCGGCAATGGCAACGGCCGCCGACTCCTACATTGGGAGTCTCATTTACTTGATTACAAAGTCTGATATTCGCTATGAAGGATTTCTCTTCCATCTCGTTGCTCACGAATCCACCATCGGTCTTCGTAACGGTATACACTCACACTGTTATTCTTTCATCTGTTTTGTTCCGTTAATTTATTTTTCTGTAATGTTATTTCTGTTTTGATCACTCTGTAAATATTATATAATTGTTAGTTTATGAATGTGTGAGGATTTTGATGCGCATGTTTGTGGTATCAGAGTTTTAGGTGAACTAAACGAACAATTTGAAACCGCTGCCATGTTGTATGAGCTGATAATTGAATTATACAGTGTGAATCAACTGTGTTCATCATGATCATGCTTATTTATGTTATTATTAATTTCTGTTTGGAGTTTAATACTTGAGGAGGAAAAATGATAACATCTGTCAAAGAAAAAAAGGAACAAGACTTTCTGAAAGAATGTGTTAGGGTTAATGATTAAAAAAGAAGTTAATAATGTGTTAGGGAGGAAAATGAAAACGAAGGGAGCAAGTGCACAAGGAATGATAGAGGATGTGTTTCATTTTTTTTTTTGTTATCAAACATCCTATTTTTGTGCCGTAATAAAGTAAATATAAGCTGAGTCCTTGTAAATTTTTATTACTATAATATCAGCTGGTCTGAGTAGGTGCACAGAAGGAAACATGTTAGAGTCCATTTTTTCAACCTTCCAGTTGATATAAAGGCTAGAGTTGAATTTACTTTAAAAACAAATAAAGGCTCGATTTGAATTTCCAGAAGAATTTGTTCAAAAGCAGATAATTACTTCTCCAACAAGTATATTAAGATTAAGCTCTTCCCTTTTTAACAGGTAGAGACTAGCGAATCTTGTGGTTAGTGTCTCCTCGTGTCATAACAAATGTGATGGACTTTTCTAGTTCCTGAATCTTCTGGCTTGCCCTTTTCTTATTGCCTTTTTGTATTGACAATTATTGAGTTGTTTGGCTAAATTAATAATATTTAGATATTTGGTGGTATAGTTTACTTGTTTCATCTTGAACTCTTAGCTTCTTATCGTGTACATTTATGATACATGAGTCATCTGTTTGTGGTCCAGTGAAATCTTATGGGACAGAAGGACGAAAGAAGGACGGACCTCAGATATCTCCCAGTGACAAAATTTATGAGTACATTTTCTTCCGAGGTAGTGACATAAAGGTGAGCTTACTTCCGTCTTTACCTGCTTACTTTGTGTGCTTGGTATTTTTAATCGGAACTGGATTGTTGTAATTAAAACTTCAAGAAACTGGTCGCCATCACTGACCAAGTGGTCAGGGTTCTTGAATATGTTTCTTTTGGTGGTGGCTGGGTGGTACGTCCTTTTGAGGGGTAGGGGCGATTGAGAAGTATTGCTTTGGCTATTCTAACAAATTTCACCACTGTATCATTTATTTAATTCCGATTGGTTCAGCCTGTCTGTCTTTGCGAATACAGTCAAAAGCTAGTACCCTTGTTTTTCCCATCCAGCTCTGCAGATGTATTTTGAAGTTTGGTTAAGCAACTAGGATATTTGTTTTTAGTGTATTAATAAGTGAAGATGGTTAACTTCCATGTCTCCTATCCTTCTACTTTTGTCGAAGAAGTACACCATCTCATACATGCATACGTGAGGAGTGTCTATTGATGATTCTGTTTCTTTTTTGGAGCTTGTCAAGTAACCAATGCATAGAAGGTAGAAATCATATGCAAGAGTAACACCAGCTCACAGTAAGATAGAAACCAACTTTCCATTTTGACAATCTTGTTTTCTTCATATTAAGCTTTTCACGACACCTACAGATAGCTACCATGCAAGAATAGTTGAATTATTTCTTGTTCAGTGTCTAACATGGTCGTTCCTGTTACCTCTTTTTAATTGTACTCCTCCTGAGTCAATTTGGCAGTTAATCAGTAGAGTCCATGTAGATTCTGCTTGTATCTTCACGTCCAACTATTTCTAGTTTCTAAAAACCTCTATGACCATGAGGTAGGATAAGGTAGGATTGACAGATTCAGTAGTGAGAATTCTTATCCCGACTGACTAAATAGCGTCAGTGAGGACGCCCAAGCCCAATCCCAATCCCAGTAGCTTCATGTTCAGCCTATGTTCAAGACTAGCTGCCTAAATTGATAAGAATCCGCCACTGATAAAGACGTATAAGTTCTACTGTTATCCTCGTATTTACAAGGTATACTTTTAGGGTTTTTTCTCTGAAAAGAGACTTCAAAGAGAATGCTGAGACCCATAAAGCATTTTCTGATCACGTAAGATTACTCTTACTTATTGCTAAACTTATGCCGCAGCAGTAATTATTTCCCCTGGAATTGAAAAAATTGGCACACGATTTTATAGATTTTGTTTGCTCGTTGAATTTTATTTAGGAGATAAAATGTCAGTGTACATGAGTTAATTTATTTTCTACCATTTTGCATCCACTTGACGCTCATCAATGGATCCTGTACCTTTCTCTATTCTTTATAAAAATGAGACATAGGAGGTTCCCGTGTTTCTCATCTCTTTCCTTTTTTAGTTTTAAGCTACAGGGTAACTCATGTTCCCCTTAAAGCCAAAAAAAATTAGACAATGTAGAAATCTTCCAGGTTGTCACATCCAGTGTTTAGAAGTGGTATTAAAGGTTTGACATCAAAAGTCTAAGAATGTGTAGATGGATCCTGGTACCTTAATTGAAGCAATATCAATTTTATGGCTTGTAATAAGAAAGAAGCCACATGGAGGGAAAGGGGGATTGCTCTTTTCAATTGGAGAAGTGGTCTTACATTTGACTTCTCCTGGAATGTTGTGTAGTGTATGTCTGATGAAATACAGCTTAAATAATGTTAGACCCATTCATCTGAGGATTTTTGTTTCTGCTGTAAATATGGACTCATTCTGGATTATCTCCTTTTCTTTTCCCTCATCTCACAGGATCTGCAGGTTATATCTTCACCACCCCCTCAAAGTACTTCAGTTGTTCCTGATGATCCTGCCATAATACAGGTATGTTGATTTTAATATGGTGGATTATCCTTCTGTTGGGTCATACAGATTTAACTTTGTCAATGTTAATTTTTCAGACTCATTTTCCTAACCCAACACCATCAACCATGGGCATGACATCTCCTGGTGCTGCACAAGTAGCAGATGTTAGTACCAGTGCACCATCCGTGGTCCCTGTTGCACCTTTCCTAGTGAATCTTCCCCCCAATCCGTTTCCACCAAGTTCTAGCCTTTGGGGCTCGTCACTTCCTCCTCCGCCTGTAAATATCAATGGGCCTGCTGTGCCTAATTATTGGCCGGGATTAGTTAGGCCCTCAGGAGGTGTTTCTCATTTTCAACAGCAACGTTTTCCTCCGCCACCCCAGAGTTTGGTTGCATCCCTTCCCATTCAGCAGCAAGCGCAACACCAAAATGTGAATGCATTAGCTGGAGGATCTAGTTTGGCTGCAAAACATCATCCATTGCTGTGGCCTATTAGTAATACTTCCCCGAATTTACTTCCTGCCGTGCCGTCTCCATCTGGGCAATCCAATCCTGGGCTGCCTGCTAAACAGGTTTTTAATTTATCATCTATTCCAATGCCAAATAATGGATCCCATGCTCTTCCATCTGTAGCAGTGGATTCTGCCCCAAGAACATTGTCTTCTCTGGAAGCAGAACTTAATGCCAATGCTATTCTGGCTTCAGTATCGAAAGAACGAAGTTCCGTCATTAGCACTTCAGGTTCTTTCTCAACAATCTCGCAACCTGTGTCATCTATTGTAGACACAAAAGGTGCATCTCTCAGCAATCTGCCAAGACAACCTCTCTTGACAGCAGAGGTACAGTCAGGAGTGAAGAATTCATCATCATCTCAGTCATTGCAAACCCAAAAATTTGATGTACACAATGTTCAAGCATTAGTTTCAGAACCTCTGCCATTGGGGAGTACGGAAGCCCTGGATTCATTACCAAAATCGACAACTAAAACGGTATGGAAGCTTGCTCTCCCTCATTCTCACTTCCGTTCCTTCTCCCCTAAATTCTAATGTGTCCATTAATGGTGAACAGCTGATATTTTAGCTTAGATAATTGAAATTGGAAACCTACTGTTGCTGTGTTCTGATGATATCTTTCCTTTTCTATTTTGATGTTTGTGTGCGTGGTTACACTTTTCCTTGTTATTGAGTAATTTAATTCATTAGCCTGTATCAGAAGTAACCAGCTTGACATTGTTGCAGTTACTTTTAAACTGCATTAGAGAAGAAAGAAATAAAGAGACCCTAAACTATCATCCACCAACATTCTGAGAATCATATTGTTAACCATATTCATGCAAGGTATACTTTCACAATTACCAATCCAAAACACTTTTGCTGGAACCCTTTAAATAAATGCACATGGATATCATCGTAAGCTGACTTTATGTTCCTATTTACTCCCTCGGACCAATTTTTGTGGCACTGTTTTAAGAAAGGATTTTTTTTGAAATTTGTGGTCTAAATTGTGGGATTTCACAAGGTATGTTGTTGTAAAACAAGCCTTATACATTTGTGTGGCTATTAATCATCGCATCAAGGATAAAGTGAGAATTTTAAAGTTAAATTGTTTCTAGATATAGAAAGGTGACATTCTCTGTGAAAGTGTACCACATAAATTGGGATAGAGGGATTACTAAACCACTTCTCTGATGTACTTAAATATTATTGTTCTTTTATTGATTACATTAATTTCCTCACATCTTTTTCTGTTTGCAACGGTATGTATTTTCAGTTTCTCGCTTGTCTGCTGCTGAACTTCATGACTTCTCTATTTGATACAATAACATGGAGATTCATGTATGCTTTTGTGTGCTGACATCGTGCTTTTTTTCTTTCTAGTTACGTGGATCTACATCATCTCATCACAATAGAAATCGCTTCGTTCAGGGAAGAGATGGGGTAATTTTCTGCATTAAAGTTTTTATTCTCATTTGAGCCTTTAAATAGTGTTGGTGTTTACCTTATGGGCTGTTTTATGTTCATTCAGGCACATCGAGACACATTATTCACTCATCACAATGGTAGAGGCCACACACAAAGAGGAAATGCGGTAACCTAATTCACTTATTTGTGTGTCTAGACAAACTCCTTACTTTTGGTCCCCTACCCCCACAAGGCCCTAAGCCGAATAAGGGAAGTTTCGATTCTGCATCGATTCTGATATATGCCTTTTAGCTCCTTATAATTTGTTTCAGCCAAATGGAGGTCCCGTATATACACATCAAAGTTACAGGAAACATGCATCAGGAAGAGGAAATGGGGTAACTCTAATTAGTTAAAGCATGCGATCCATATATATTTGTCTTTTACGTTTTTTGGCTAAATTAAGTATTGAACTATGTCATATCTTACCGTTAACCAGAAAGTAAAGGAAGTGATTTCTACTTTTCTTGACCTTCCAGCTTATTGGAGCTGCTCTACATTCTCATCAGAGTAATATGGGCATGGGCAGAGGAAAAGTGGTAATCCAGTTGGCTAGTTTTCCGTTGCTTTTTAAACTTTTGGTGCTTACAATTCTATTTACTTTCATGCTTTTGTTGCTATGTTCCTTTGTGGAATTGTTTTTTTCTCTGATAAATTCAGTATCGCGAAGACTTTCTACTAGTAATTCACTCGCCTCTTTCTTCTGATGACTGCCAAATTTTAGTTTTGTCCTTTTGATTCTGTAAATTCTCTCCTGAGTAAATGTATTATTCTTATTATGCCCTACCACGTTCTTTGACGTATTTTCTACATCATTCCAGCCAAATGGTGTTCCTCAACGCAATCATCGCAATGTAGGAAGTCAATTTCGGGGACGTGGAGCTATGGTAACTGTTCTTTTAGCATTTGATATCTTTGAAATTCTTGTGTGGACATGCCATCCTTGTCAATTCCTTTTAGCTATATTTCCTTCGCAATGTACTAGTTCATCACTTACACCGAGGCATTGAAGTCTTGTTGTGATTCTTGGATTGTGTTTATTTTGTGTATTTGAAAAATTCTATGTACTACTCATTTTCCGGAACTTCCTTCACCATTAACTCACTGTAAAGTTTGCCTTCTAGTTCCTTTATCATGGTAAAGTTTGCATTATCACCTGAGACTCTTTTCTTGTCATCTGATGACTAAACAACCATCCAAACAAGCTGTAATTGACAATGCACTACTTTAGACGCATGGAACTTGGAATTGCAATTAATATGTTCTGATCAATTCTTTTCGAAAAAAAATTAGAAATAGCTAAATATCCTTGACCATGAAGCGTGTCATTTATTTAATGGCCCAGAAATATTCCTTACCTTGGATGCAAAACCTTCTAGCATTACAATTTTTAAGTCTTCAGATGTAGCCATAAAATTGCATTTCCAACGGGACGAAACTTGTTTCGAGCATTAAATAGTTTGGGGAGTTTTGAGTGATGATAATTGTGTTGGCTGGTTTTAAACAAGCTGCAAGCAATGCAAGCCTCTTTTCTAATCCCATTTTGATTGATACACTTATAACTTAGCAAACTTTGCCTTGTCCTTCTGAATCATTGGGAAATAGGAAGAGTGATCTCCTTCTGATGGAAACAGATGTTCTCAAGTATCAAGATTAACTACTGGTCTGTTTGTTAATTAACACATTTCTTTGTACTCAGAGCATACTTAATTTTTTCCCCCAGAACTCTCATGTGGTTAAAAGATTCTCCAAGGATTTCGATTTTGAGGCAATGCATGAAAAATTCAATAAGAAAGAGGTATGGGATTTTCTAGGCAGAAGTAACAAAGCTGAATCAGATGATGGAATGGGGGATGAGAAAGAGATGGATGACAGTGATGCAGAGGATGAAACTGGGGATGGAAGGGCAAAGCATGATTACAAGGTAAACTGCAGGTGGAAAAAGTTTTTATTTGCCTTGCCCATTATTTTCTCGGTATATCCCTCAGTTTGCTGTTATCAACCTTTTGTTCTACAGCCTGTTTATTGTAAGGACGACTTCTTTGATTCTCTTTCTTGTCATACACTTGATCGTGAATCTGGAAAAGTGAAGTTCTCTGAACAAAGGAAAAAAGACGCTGAGGTAACTAATTATTTCCCTTATCTCAAAGAGGGGGTGGATGGGGGTGAATAAAAATCTCTGTTTTAGAATTTCTCTTTAATTTTATTCCTGAAGAGACTTCTTAATGTGTTTTCCAGACATTTGGTGAGATTCATAAAAACCAACGGGGCCGTGGTCAGGGAGCTCGCATTTCAGGGGCATCTCAACACTCATATCGTGGAAGAGGATATGACAATGCACGTGGTGGCCGCGGCCAAGGAAGAACGGTTTGGGGTCGTGTCACTTAAAAAGAGCTTCTATGTGTACCTGTGAAATGTGTTCAGGAAGTAGACATCACCCGGCATTATCTAGATATAGTAAACTTCTAATCAGGTTTAGCTGGACAGTATTGTTAGTATAATAAATAAAGGACAGAAGGGTAGATTTTGCTGTTGAACACCGAGGGCAAGAACTATTTAAAGATGAGCTATGGTAAGACCCTGGAGTCCGGTGATTGTAGGAGTATGTAATCAGTCAAAGCTTGTTACCTGATACATAACCACCTTTACTCTACAAGTAGCCAGACTAGCTGCTTTGAATAAAATATTTCATGAACTTTGAGAATAACGAAGCATTTTTTACAGTATCGTGCTTTTGGCAGTGTTAACTTGATTGTGTGGTAAGCTAGAGTCGACCTGCAGTAGGATTCTGTATGGTCAGCAACTACTGTGCTGGATACGATTGGTACATTTCCAGAAACTGAGAATAGTTTATGTTAGTTACAACTTACGAACAATTGCGGTATGTTTGGTAATTAGCTTGGCGCAATGGAGGGTAAAAGGTGCTGGCACTATTGCAATTTTGTCACAGGTTGGATTGTCTTATGGGGGAGTGCTGGTGTAACCTAATTCTGTACATTGGGCTATTGTCCAAAGGAATAAAGGTGCTTAATAGCTGATGCTGAATTATTAACTATGTCGGTTCTTTATGTGGTAATAAGTAGATGGACCCAGTGTTCTCTTTGTCACGGTGCTTATGGTCTTCTGTGTTGCTAAAAGCTGCCGAGGTTCCTATTCTGAAGGCCAAACCTATCGGCAGCTACCTGTGGTCGTTCAGATTTATCACTTGAACATCTCAAGCAACGCTTGTTCCATCTTAGACTGATAGAATATACACCGTATATTCTTTTGATATCATTAGTGATCTTGTACATCTGGTAGTACTTTTTCGTATTAGGTAAGTGTATATTTGATTTTTGTGATTATAGCCTAGGATGACTATTGTATATCATGTATATAAACTATTTACATTACTGAAATTAACAAAGAATTATTCTCTTTCATGTTATCAGCAGTCTAGGGCAATTTTTTTTCTTCTCCACAAACTTCCGCCGCCCTCTTCCCATCGATCATCCCTTCGATTTTCTTTCCAAAACCCTAATTCTCCTCTCGTTCCTCAATCATGTCTAACACAAATAATATCTTTCATCTTGCTTTCGCAGTCTCCAATATCAAGAACAACATTCCAATCGTTCTTGAAACGGAGAACGTCAAATACACGACGTGGGCAGAACTTTTTAAAATTCACGCAAGGTTCATAGAGTCTTCCATCACATCGTCAAATCGGAAAAAGGCAAGGAGAAGGTGTCTTCCACCGATGATGAAATAGAGTTGTGGGCAACTCTTGATGCTACGGTCCTCTAATGGATTTATTCCACCATCTCTATGGACCTCTTACAGACAATTATCGAACCCGACGCCACGACAATGGAAGCGTGGAATATGTTGTGTGATATATTTCAAGATAACAAAAACTCTCGTGCCGTAACCCTTGAGCAAGAATTCTCTCACACAAATATGGAGGATTTTTCGAATGACTCCGCATATTGTCAAAGGCTCAAGGAGTTGTCGGATCAACTTAAGAACGTTGGCACGCCAATCACAAATGATCGTCTCGTTCTTCAGATGGTTGCGGGCCTCTCCGAGGCGTATAATGGGGTCAACACTCTCCTTCGCCAAAGCGATTCTCTCCCACCGTTCTACCAAACACGTTCCATGCTCACCCTAGAAGAAGCAGGGTTGGCTAAAAAGACCGCAATCGGAACACATTCCGCCATGATGATGTCCACATTACAAGACACCGATGACCCTTAATCATTCTCTGAAAATTATAGCCAAAACGGCAAAAACGGTGGTGGCAAAAAGGCCAAAATAAAAAAAAATGGTGGCAAAAATAGCGGTGGCGATGGCAGCCGCATTGGCGGCATTGGAAGACGTGGTGGCGGCCAATAGGGGCCTGGGCCACATCACCACTGGCAGCAGCCTTGGGCTAGTGGGCAGTGGCCCATTCCACCTTGCCCTTTTCCCACACAAAATTGGGCCAGGCCCAATGGTAAGTAGTAGCAGCAGGCTAGACAGAACCAGGCCTGCCAACAGCCTGACCTGCTTGGCCCATCAGGCCTTCGCTGCTGCGGGCCTAGATGTCTCCTCGACCCACGTGGATATCGGGCAGTGATGCATACACTTGGGCTAAATCTTCCGGATGCGAATTGATACATGGACATTGGTGCTACTTCTCATATGACATCCGCACAAGGTAATCTCTCGTCTTATTTCAATTTAAGCAAAAATCATGGCATAATTGTTGGTAATGGTCATTCAATTCCAATTCGTGGTTATGGTCACACAAATTTGTCTCCCCCAAACCCGCCTTTAGCCTTGAAAAATTTCTTTCATGCTCCTCAATTAATTAAAAATTTGGTGTCTATTCAGAAATTTACAACTGATAACTCGGTTTCTGTTGAATTTGATCCATTTGGGTTTTCTGTGAATGATTTCTGGACGGAGATACATCTAATGAGATGTGATAGTTAGGGAGAGCTCTATCCCATCACCACCACCATCACCACACCGTCAACATTTGCCGATTTAGCACCTTTCTTATGACATGCACGTTTGGGTCATCTAGGAACGTCTGTTGTTGCTTTTCTTAAAAATAATAAATTTATTAAGTGTAATAACACTCGTAGTGCTAACGTTTGTCCTTCTTGTCCGCTTGGGAAACATATTAAATTGTCTTTTGTTGCCTCTACTTCTAGTACTATGTTGCCTTTTGATATTATTCATAGTGATCTTTGGACGTCTCCCGTTTTGAGCTCTTCGGGCCACCGTTATTATATTTTGTTATTGGATTATTACTCAATTTTTTTGTGAACATTTCCTTTATCTAAAATGTCTAAAGTTTTTTCCACATTCCTATCATTTATAGCATTCAACCGTACACAATTTGAACGGAAAGTTAAGAACATTCAATGTGATAATTGAAGGAAATTTGATAATGGGCCATTTAAAGAATTTTGTAGGATTAATGGTATATCTTTTCGGTTGTCATGTCCTCACACGTCATAACAAAATGAGAAAGCCGAAAGAAAAATTCGCACCATTAATAATATTGTTCGTACTTTACTGGCCATGCATCATTACCACCCTCTTTTTGGCATCATGCATTACAAATGGCAACTTACATTCTCAACATACTCCTTATCAAAGGATTAGCCTACCAATCTCCACTTAAAATTCTTTACCAAAAAGACCCGTTATATTCTCATCTTCGGGTATTTGGGTGTTTATGTTATCATCTATTTTCCTCCACTACCATTAACAAACTTCAAGCTCGTTCTATCGTTTGTGTGTTTTTGGGGTACCCATCTAATCTTCGTGGTTATAAATGTTATGATTTATCCTCTAATAAAGTCATCATTAGTCGCCATGTCATTTTTGATGAAATCCAATTTTCGTTTGCTAAATTCCATACTTCCGTGTCCAATCCCTATGATTTTTTGGATGATGGACTCTCACCGTATGTGGTCCACCATTTGGCCTAACCCGTACCTCAGAACATGGACCAGCAGGCTCGGTCGAATCCACTGCCTTGTGGCCCAAGTCTCCCAGCCCACATATTCTGCCAGCAGGCCAACTACATGTTGGCCCAATAAATCCCAACCGCCACCCAGTCCAGGCCTAACCAACCCGAGTCCAACCCAACTCCAATGCTTCGGACCTGGGCCAGCCCACAGTTTCCACTCAAATCCAGCCCACTTCGGTTCTGGGTTCAGGGCCCGTTCCTCATAGCCAACGAGGTATTTTTAGACCAAAGCGACAATTTAATCTCAACTCTAATGGCACTAAACCCCATCTACCGCATAACCCCGTGTCTGCCCTTCGTGGTCCGAATTGGAAAATGGCTATGGATGATGAATATAATGCTCTTATTGAAAATAAGACGTGGGAGTTAGTGCCTAGTCCACCTGGTGTTAATGTGATTCGTGCTATGCGGATTTTTACTCATAAGAAAAAATCTGATGGTTGTTTTGAGAATCATAAGGCCCGTCTTGTAGGTGATGGCAAAACTCAACAGGTTGACGTGGATTATGGAGAGACATTTAGTCCGGTGGTCAAACCGGCAATTATTCGCACTGTTCTTAGTCTTGCTCTCTCCAAAGCATGGACCATTCATCAATTGGACGTGAAAAATGTGTTCCTACATAGGGAACTCAAGGAAACAATATACATGCATCAACCTTTGGGTTTCAAAGACCCTACTTATCCTAATCATGTGTTTTTGCTGAAGAAATCCTTGTATGGGCTAAAACAGGCTCATCGGGAATGATACAAGAGATTCACAAATTATGTGTCTACTATTGGATTTTCTCACAACATGTATGATCATTCACTATTTATATACCGTCACGATACTTCTATAGCATACATTCTGTTATAGGTGGATGATATTATATTAATTGCTTCCTCTGATAAACTTCGCAAGTCTATCATATCTATTCTCAGCTCAGAATTTGCTATGAAAGACTTGGGGCCGTTGAGCTATTTTTTGGGTATAATGCATGTGGTCTATTTATATTTCAGAGGAAGTATGCAACGGAGATTATTGAACAGGCTGACATGTCAGCCTGTAAGTCATCTCCTACTCCGGTTGACACTAAACCGAAGATGAGTGCTACTTCTAGCACACTATACGAGGATCTCTCCCACTATCGTAGTTTTGCAGGGGCTCTTCAATATCTCATATTTACGAGGCCCGATATTACTTATGTAGTGCAGCATGTGTGTTTATTCATGCATGATCCGAGGGATGAATACATTAACACTCTTAAATACATTGTGCGCTACATTCAGGGCACTCTTGATTATGATTTACACTTATATCCATCATCGGTATCAACTCTCATGTTGTATACAGATGCTGATTGGGGTGGATGTCCTGACACCAAGCGTTCGACATCTGGTTATTGTATGTTTCTTGGTGATAACTTGGTCTCTTGGTCGGCTAAACGTCATGCTACATTGTCGCACTCTAGCGCGGAGGCCGAATATCGAAGGGTCACCAATGTGATGTATGAGTCATGTTGGTTGCGTAACCTCCTCTTAGAGCTTCATTTTCCTATTCAGAAAGCTACATTGATCTACTGCGATAATGTTAGTGCAATATATCTCTCGGGAAATCCTGTACAACATCAACGCACTAAACATATCAAGATGGATATTCACTTTGTTCGCGAAAACGTAGCTCGTGGACAAGTACGTGTCTTGCATGTCCCTTCACGTTATCAAATTGCTGACATCTTTACTAAGGGCCTTCCCTTAGTTTTGTTTGAAGATTTTAGGGACTGTCTCAGTATACGACAACCGTTCACTATGACTGCAGGGGTGTGATAGAATATACACCGTATATTCTTTTGATATCATTAGTGATCTTGTACATCTGTAATTATGGTAGTAATCTTTTGTATTAGGTAAGTGTATATTTGATTTCTGTAATTATAATCTAGGATGACTATTGTATATCATGTATATAAGTCATTTACATTAATGAAATCATCAAGGGATTATTCTCTTTCATAGACACTTCAGGTGGGCTTCCGCTGTGTCATTTAGACAGTTTTCGCTGAGTTGGCATCTTGCGTGATTTTCACAGAAAGCAGACGTGTGAAAAGCCTAAAACAGATTTTTGTTTTCTTTTTCTTTCTTCTTCTTCATTTATTTTCTCCATCCTCTTTTCTGCTTAAATAACCATAAAAAAGCAATTCTGAAAACAACCCAAAAGGCAAAAGACGTTTAAAAGATGCAAAAAAGAAACATAACAATGATCATTATCATAAAAGGAGATTCTACAAACAACTCAAAAGACACCAAAAAGATGCTAATAAAGACACACGTGAACTGATCATAAAATGGGATTGCGAACTAAAACATACCCATAAGAGCAGCTTCAAGAATTTGATGTGCAAAAAGTATCTGATCAGCAAAAATTACACTTCTAATTCTACTCTATTCTCTTGCTCTCTCATTAAAAAGAAAAAATAAATCAAAAGAGCTCATTGAAAAAAGAAAAATCAAATTTGGGTTTCAAATAATTTTTCGGAGAAATTTCAATATCTTCGATCTGGGTTTCGTTCTTTTTTTCCGATCTGGCAACTCCATTTTGTGTCTGTGGATTATTTCGAATTAATTGGATCTAAACACTATTAATGGAGTCTTTAGAAAGCTTGAAGGTTTAAAATGAGTTACTTGATTTGATGAAAAGTTTGAGAAATTAATGTTGTAGTTGTCTTCGGGTCTTCGTGGGAAAATCTATGAAGTTATAACAAATTTGGAGGAGTTTCTCTTGAATTTTGGATTAAAATTGTGGTTGGAAGAAGAACACACATGAAGATGGTGAAGAGCACCAAGAACATAATTTCCAGATTTTTGTCATTTTGTCATTTTAATAATGATTTCCATTTGTCCAGATTTAATTTGTCATTTTTCTACGTCATTGGCCAGTGTGATACACACAATTTACATATTTGTTTGATTGTGCAAAAATTATTTAAATGGTACAGCGGAGGTCCACCTGATATGTCTAGATGGAAAAAGCGTTACTTGAGATGTTCAAGTCACAAATTTGAACCCAAGTCGCTGGCGATGAATTTGACATATTCTGAATCATGTCAATGTTAGTATGTTGTTCTATTTGTTGGATATGTAAAGTAGTACATGAAGTAAATAAATATTACAAGTGTTCGAAAGGATAAACAAATAGCCAATATTCAGAACTGTTGCAAGCTTGTTGAATCTTGATAACCTGAAATCAAGAAACACTAAATCTGGATTGTTACAATTATGGCTGAGTCGAGAGATGGCTCTCTGTCTTTAAGACAAGATTGCCCCGTATATATGCTTTTACGTTAACGGGCAATAGTCTCCCAAGATAAAACATCAACTAATCAACACTACAAAGAAAATAGGTTGATTCTGACGAATAAAACAAACACGAAACGACTTGCTGAAGAATGGAAAAAGAAAGAAGAGTTTCTGTTTTTTACCACTGTTTCTACTCACGTTTTTGGACAGAATTTCTTATGTTTGTCTCTGTGTAGTATATAGTGTTGTCTCTTTTTTTCCCGTTCCAACAATTGAGCCAAAATGCTTCAATATAGCATAAGGGGAGGGACTTCTCAACTGCCAAGTAATGACTGTTTATGGCCATTAGTGAGGGAGTTAATCAGCCAAGTAATGGCCATTAGGGGGAGTTAATCAGCCAAGTAATGGTTGATTTAATGTGCAAATTGAATAACAAATGACATAAATGTTATTTTGTGGTATGAAAGTCATTGTTCCATGTACCTGTCGCACGTCAAATCATCTTGAAAACTTTTATTATGTATCATTTTAAGGCAAAATGATACAAATTGTGTAGAATACTATCTACTATAACCACATTGACATATTATGGTTACTGTCACAGCTTTGATGATAAATATTCAAATGTTAATGGTATTCTCCCTGAAGGAGATGTCTGAAATACTAAAGTTTAGAACTTACTTTTCATCATTTATAAATTGTATTGTCTTTAATTGTCCATTTAATTATTATTTATTTCATGACACCATTAGTGTCTAACTATAATTTCTTTTATGACACCAGCAGTATCTAAGCAATATTTGGTTGTACAAAATTAATGATCAAGTGCTTCAGAAGAGCTAACTATTTATGTAGAAGATCATGACACTAATAGTGTCCAAATAATATGTGTGATTATGGAGAATAAAGAGACTCCTGAAGAGCTTATATACTATTATGTAATTCGTTCTAAATTGTAATATACGAAGTTGTTATGATCGAAACACAAGTTGTAGTAAATTCGAAGTTTACTCAAGTAAATAGGATATCATATTGAAGCTATAATTAATCGGAGGATTAAATATCTTCAAAATCATAGTGGGTAAGAAATATGTATGTGAATGATTACCCTCTTTATTCTCCAAGTTGTACTACACAAATTTAAGCATGATGAAATCATATGTCACGGTAAACCAGAAGTTTATTGGTATACAAAAATAATTCATGTCATAGTAAATTGGAAGTTTACTAAAACAAATAGCACATGACTTGGTAAACATGAAGTTTACTAATATAAATAATTTTATCAATTGACGTGACAATTTTGGTTGTCCTGATTTAAATATGATGTGCTATTTGTATTCAAAATATATTGAAGAACTAGAAGATTCTTCAAGAATTAATTTGCTTGTTCTCATGATAAGTTGATTATACTGACTAATGTTGGGATTGAATTTTCTAAATTCTGAAAAATATAAAAGGTGAATAAGGGCCCGTTCACCTGTTATGTGATGTTTTAAATAGATGCATCGATAAGATGGTCACATGTGCGTTTATTGTCAGCCCGCAGTTTGACACATGCAAAATTGTTTGCTCAAAATAATTGAGTTGAGAGCACAATTTTCAGATTATGTAATCAAGATAATTCATCTTGTTAATGTTGGTTTATATTCAAGCTGGTTTAGCGTTGAATGCCTCCAATAAATAGCTAAACCATTGCGAATGAGAACAAAGCTCCATGTGTTGATCTGAAATATGATATATTGCATACAACGACGTTTGTATGCTTCAGACTAATAAATTATGATAAATTCTCCCCTCATAATTAGTTCAAGGTCAGGAACCAAATGTTTTCATCTAATAGTTTTGTTGTGTGGTATATGATTAATGAATCTACCACGATGCATACAGATGGATTTTCCAAAGAAGGTGAAAATGTATGTTAATTTTTCTAACATAAGGGTAGGGAGAATAAACAACTAAGAAATATATTGTGAATTATTACCAGTATGATCCTCATTCAAACGATAATTTAAGTCAAATGCTAGAAGCATTTGCTGACCCAACTATTTCATATTCCAGCTGCAAGATGCTCCTAAATGTCCATGAAGGACAGGTTTACAACATGCATGAAGCATGGTAGACAAATCAGTTTCAAACGCAATAATCCTTGGGAAAAAAAGAGCAAATGATCAAAATGATCATAATAATGAGGCAATGTGCTCTAGAAGACCTACGACATAACACTTCATAAAACCTCGTACGAGGTTCAGGTATCTTAAAAATAATGAAGTGATAAGATCTCAATAAGTTATGTATAATTGCAAATCGATACAAAATGATATCTTGTCGACGATATCTTTGATACAATATAGTGCGCAATATTGTATAATATTATGAGGATCTAAATTCTACGTCTCTTGAAGCATATTGATGTAAGAATAATTACCAAGTAGATACATCTTGATAAATTTACTGGACATTCAGTCCTGACATGAAAAGATGTCATGTAAATTAATTACTAAATGAAAATTATCTCAGTCTATATGGCTCACGTGATAAAATTATAGGATTTTTTTTAAGGATTCAAAATGCCTGAAGCATATACAAGTTATTGAAAAACTTATTTGTAATCCATAAATGGATTAAATGAACTAAGATTGGTGTACTGAAATCACCTTAATAAATATTTATTGATGAGAGGTACAAAGATGACTCTGTTTACCCTTATCCCTTTACGATATTCAAAATATTTCATAAGATTGTGCAAGTTGCTGACTTAAATGTGATTGGAGATTTTGAAGAGTTTTCGAAAAGCAGTAGACTATCTGCTAAAAGAAGTTGAAATGAGAAAATTAGATTGGTCCTGAAGTGCCATATATTTGTTCAATTGATGCATTTATTTATCTTGCTATAACTATGAACATGATATAACTTCTTCCTTACACGGAGATACTGAAATAAGATCAATTGCATATTGTCGATTTGATGAGAGAATTTTTCCAAAATTAGGGGGAGAGAAAATGAAATAAAAAGGGAAATTTTGTGAAAAAATCCATCATTGTCTCATCTTGATCTACGTGCTTCTATTAGTGAGCAAGAAGTCCAAAAGATTATTCACTTGCATAAAAATAGCAAATCAAATGCCAGACGCATTTAAAGATTTGAAAAGGATTACCGAATCACATATCCCTGCAGAGAATGTCCCAATTTGGATTGATGTCCCTGTAGGACCATCTACTAGTGTCATAGCAAATAAGTCCAAAAGCACGCCTGAAGCATAGACCATTGGATTCTAAGGATCGGAATCCTAGAAAAAGAAAAATAAATGGTCAAGATGACACTAAGAAAGAATCTCATAAAGAAATGCAAGATTTGATCAATCCTTATATTCTTGAAGAAATCAATGAGCCGCAAACTCAAGAAAATGAAGAAATATCAATAAATTCTATTGATGTTATAACTATTTGAATAGCTTGAAAATAAATATGGTTTGAAATACCCACAATCTTATATGAAGATAATGCAAAATGTATTGCTCAATTGAAGGGAGGATTCAGAAAAAATAATAGGACAAAAGTACATTTCACCAAAGTTGTTCTTCACACACGAGCTCCAAAAGAATGGTGATATTAACGTGCAACAGATTCATTCAAGTGATAATATGACGGAGTTGTTCACTAAGTCTCTGTCAACTGCAACTTTCGAGAAGATGGTACACAAGATTAGAATGTGAAGACTCAAGCACTTGGCCTAAAGTTCTCACCAGGGGGAGTTAATACATGTTGTACTCTTTTTCCGTATAAGGTTTTGTCCCAATGGGCTTTTCTTGTAAGGTTTTTAATTAGACAACCAAAATATGTATTATTAGAAATGTGTACTCTTTTTCCTTCACTATAATTTTTTCCCACTGGGTTTTTTTCTAGTAAGGTTTAAACGAGACACATTATCTATGGACATCCAAGGGGAGTGTTATGAAATACATATCCTTTGTATGGATGTACATACACATTCATTAGCCTTTTGTATGTTACATGTACCTATTAATTTGTGCACTTAATATTTGTAACATTCACCTATTAATTTGGGCACTTAATATTTGTAACCATTGGGTGATTTCATCCTATAAATTGGGATGTTATTCACCTTTGAAAGTAGACCAACATACACTTGAAATAAGAAGAAAATCTTCTCCTCTTCTCTACTTCTTTGTCTACATCTCTTATCTTATATTGTTGTTGCTATCATTTTATAACAAAAATTGTTTATTTTGGTCTTCAGATAAATGGATAAAGCTCAATACTGGGTCATCAATAAAGAAGTTGAGTTTTGGCATTATACTATTCTTTCTTGGAGTATTTTTACTCCTTTATTTAATGGTTCTTAATATATTCGACGTCAGTTAGTAGTCGAATATCATCAAAGATAGTGGTTCTATAACTCTAAAAATGATTATTTACATTTTCCCTTTAAATTAAGCAAAATGGCTACGGGCCAAGGCCTTTTGGATCTTCGATGAAATACCTAACGGGTCAGTCCGCTTGGACCATCACTTCTAGAAGTAGCCCAAACCAACACAGCACAATTTCACTAGTGATCACTTGTGGGCAAAGTTCTTCTAAATAGCTCATCTTATTTTTTTTTCCTCTGAAAAAAGCAATTTTTAAAGTTATTATGTGATTCTTTTTAATTCTCCACTTTGTACGATTTCACTGAATATGTTGTTGTTGATTCTTTTATATCCAGATTTATTATATTAATATCAATAAAAATGCAATAATCTCTAAGAACTAACTTTGTCCAATCAAACTATCTTTTTGACGTTACCTCGATATTTACTTCTAGCGCTGCTGGTACAATACATAAACCATTTAGTATCTTAAATCTACTTCAGCCAAATACTATAACATAAAATGTGACTTAGCATGTAATGTTTTTGTCTAAGTCTTTCTTGTGATTTTTGCATTAAATCAAATAATTTACTCTTAAGAGTCACAAATTAAGTAAAAATATTTCATTACATAACTATAAGTATTTCTCTGAGAGACTCTAGCGCCTCCACAGTGAAAGTATCATTTCCTCTTTTCTAGTCAAAGGAAAGCTAGAGGAACTTCACAATTACCTTCTTGATCAAATGTTGAAAGTAAGCTACTCCCTCCTCCCACCCCCACCCCCACGCCCACGCCCACGCCCACCCCTACCCCACTTGTGAATCTATCTTAATTAAGTTAGATGAGCATATATTCTAACTTAGATGGAAAGGCATGGAGGTTAATAGATAGCTATGTGTTGTCACACCCTTTATCGGAGAGGGGGAAGCTAGCCCTCTCCTCTTATCTTTCCCTTTAGCAGTAGTATATTTCAATTATCGCGTAGTCTCATATGCTTTGACGTGTATAACTATCTTTTATCGTATTTATTTTGTATTTTGCTAGTTTGATGTCTTGTTTCTTATAATCCTTCATCAGTTACTTTTCTTTTGAGACGAGGGTCTTTCGAAAATAGTATCTCTACCCTTTAAAGATATGGTAAGGTATGTGTACATCCTAAAGGAATATGTTCCCTTGTCTTTCATTGATTATTGTGTACAATATATATAGCGTTACATAATTATTTACATGGCTACAAACTAGGTAACTAATATTCCTAGTTACAATTGGAATATAAATTTACCTAATATAAAAGATATATAAAGATACGGGAATATTCTGGAAATATTCTATCACACCCCCGCAGTCGAAGCGGGAGGTTCTCGTACGCTGAGACTGACTCAAAAACCATCAAAGAGTATGCGCGGAAGTCTTTTCGTAAATATATCAGCAATTTGATACATGAAAGGAACATGAAGGACACGAACTTGTCCACGAGCCACTTTTTCACGTACAAAGTGAATATCCATTTCAATGTGTATAGTGCGGTGATGTTGAACGGGATTGCCAGAGAGATATATCGCACTGACATTATCACAGTAGACCAATGTAGCCTTGCTGATTGGCCAGTGAAGTTCCAGCAGAAGGTTGCGTATCCAACAAAACTCAGAGACAACATTCGCGACTCCTCTGTACTCGGCTTCGGCACTGGATCGAGACAGAGTAGGTTGTCTTTTAGAAGACCAAGAAAGCAAGTTATCTCCGAGGAAGACACAGTAACCTGACGTAGATCGATAAGTGTCCAGACAACCACCCCAGTCAGCGTCAGAATAAGAGGTGAGACTAAAGAGTGTGTACTTGTACAGGTATAGGCCGAAGTGAAGAGTACTTTGTACATAGCGCAAAATACATTTGAGCGCATTCATATGTGCATCCGTCGAGCTGTGCATATGTAAGCATATTTATTGCATGGCGTAGGATATATCTAGTCTCGTGAAAGTGAGATATTGCAATGCTCCTGCTAAACTACGATAGTGAGTCGGATCGGCATATATAGAACCCAATGAGGCACTGAGTTTGGAATTAGTGTCCACCGGTGTGTAGGCCGATTCACAAGATTCCATGCCTGCTCGGTCAAGGATCTCTTTGACTTACTTCCATTGACAAAGAAATAAGCCACTTGCATGTCTCGTAACAACAATGCCCAAAAAATAGCTTAGGGGGCCCAAATCCTTCATAACAAACTCAAAGGCAATGAGTGACATAATGGATCGGCGAAGTGCATCAAAAGATGTAGTGATGATGATATCATCAACATATAGTAGGATGTATGTCATGTCATTACCCTTGCTATAGATGAACAATGAATGATCAAAATTGTTATGTGAAAAACTGATAGGATACAAAATCAGCAAACCGTTGGTATCATGCACGAGGAGCCTGTTTCAGTCCATAGAGTGATTTCTTCAAAAGACACACACAATCTGGATGAATCAAATCTTTTAATCCCATAGGCTGATGCATATATACGGTTTCATGAAGGTCCACATGCAAAAAAAGCATTTTTAACGTCAAACTGATGAATATGCGAAAATTTGGACAAAGCAATACTGAGAATAGTTTGAATAGTTACTGGTTTCACCATCGGATTGAAAGTTTCATCACAATCCACACCTACCTGTTGAGACTTGTCATCACCTACAAGACGGGTCTTGCGTCTCTCAAAAGAACTATCTGATTTCGTTTTATGTCAAAATATCCTCATAGAACGAATAATATTAGCATCAGGAGGATGAGGTACTAGATTCCACGTCTTATTTTTAATAAAAGCATTATATTTGTCAATCATTACATTTTTCCAATTAGTATCAGACAAGGCATCTTTTGGATTATGAGGAACAAATAAAGAGGTAACCGAAATGGATAAGTTAAATAGCCATTTGGGTTTGGAAATACCGTGCAGAGCACGGGTTTTCATTGTCCGTCAGGGTGCTACTAGGTTGGAAGGGATCGGAAAGGGGTGGCTGAGACGTGGCATCGGGATTGGGAATAGGCCAGGGAGTGAAGGGGTGGTGCCAAGATAGGGCAGTGGTGTCGGGGAGAGAGGGCTAGCAGAGAGGCAGCTGAGATGGAAGGACGAGAAGGGCTGTTCCGAGGCTCTTGTTACGGGGCTGGGTGGACTGCCCGCCTCAGGATGACAGTGATGGGGCCGGTTTCGAGTGATGACTGATTTTGCAAGTGATGAATTAGAAAGGGATTTAGGCCATCATTTAGGAAGTCATAGGAATTTGGAGGTGGACAATTGAGTTTTGCAAAGAGGAATTGGGACTTATCGAATATGACATGCCTAGAAACTATTATTTTTTGGCTTGACAAGTCGTAACAATTGTAACCTCGATGATTGGGGGATAACCAAGAAAGACACACGGGGATGACCGGAGTTGCGGTTTGTTAATTTTAGTGGAGGGATGAAGGGGGTAGCATAGACATTCAAAAGTTCGTAAATGCTTATAGGAAGGATCCCGAAGATAGAGAACTTGAGTGGGTGACTTGTGTTTGAGAGACTTGTTTGGGAGAATGTTCAAGAGATAGGTTGTCATTGAGAGAGCGTAATGCCAAAAATATGGGGCATAGAGGCGTGGGCAAGGAGGACACAAATTAAGTTATTTCTGGTTCTAATTTTCCATTCGGCTTTTCCATTTTGTGGAGAGGTATGTGGACAGGAAAAATAAAAAACAAGGCCCTGTTTGACGCATAATAGTTTATATTGTTGATTATCGAATTCCCTCCCATTGTCACATTGAATACATTTGATATTCTTTTCAAATTGTGTCTTTATTAAAGAACTAAAGGAAGAAAAAATAGAATAGACTTGGAACTTATTACCAATGGGAAAAGTCCACAGAAAGTTGGAATAATCATCTAAAAACAACACATAATATCTATGCCCGACCGTGCTTAAAATAGGAGAAGTCCATAAATCACTGTGTATTATATCAAATGGAATTAAAGTACATGTGGGTGAATAATAAAATGGAAATTTGACATGTTTCCCAAAAATGCAAGATTCACAAACAAGAGTATTGGAGACATGTTGGCAATCAATAAATTTATTTTTGCTAAGGGAGCGTAAAACAAAATCTCTTGGATATCTTAATCTATTATACCATAAAAGAGATGAAAGAGCAGCAAAGGTTGATGGAGAGGAGGGTGGATGACCGACGGTGGTGGTGATAGGATAAAGGTCTCCGGTGCTGTCACATCTCATTATTCGCATCCATGTCATAAGGTCATTCACATAAAAACTAAAAAGATCAAATTCAAGGGAAACATTATTGTCGGTTGTGAAATGATACACAGAGATTAGATTTTTGATAAGTTTCGGGGCATGGAGGACATTGTTTAAAACTAACGGCGGATGTGGTGGGGAGATGGATGATTGTCCGTAACCTCGAATGGGAATGCTTTGTCCAATGCCAATAATAATATTTCAATTTAAATTACTCATATTTAAATAAGATGAGAGAGTACCTTAGGATGCCATTATATGAGATGTGGTGCCAGTATACATGTACTAACTGTCGTCTGGAACGTTGAGAGACATCGTGTTCATAGTCACCTTATGTTGAAGGAGACATCGTGTTGAGACATCGTGTTCATAGTCACCTTATGTTGAGAGACATCGTGTTGAGAGACATCGTATGTATGTTGAAGGAGGAGAGACATGTGCAGTGTATGCCTACTATGGACGTGGATCGAGAATTTCGAATTGGGAATATCGGCCGAAGGTGGGACCTAAGAGGATATCGGGTAAGGACATTGTGAAACAGCCTAATCCGGTTGGACCCCGTAATCCATGGTGGGTAAATGACTCATAGCGGAGGTTCTTGCCATTCTTTGTTGTCATTGCGGGTGGTCGCCCGGCCGGGCTGCCGCCTTTGCGCCATTGCTCTTTGTTTCGGTTCCACCACTGCGATTTCGGCTGGAATTTCGCCCTTGGTTGTTATTCTGGGATTGTGAGCCACGTTTTAGATCGTGGGTTTGTCGGTGTGGCGGGCAGAGACTGAGGCATTCGAGTCGGCAATGGTGTCGTCGGTGGTCACGAGGGTGGCGGCGGCGGTATTTGCGTTTGCCACTGCCCTCTTGGTTTTCCTGGTTTCTTCAAGGATGAGTCTCGAACGGGCCTCATAAAATTGAGGCAATGACGTACTTTGTTGGAGGATAGTAGCGACGTCATCATAAGATTCATTCAAATCCGCAATGAGTTGCATCACCAATCATTGATTGGTAACCGGTGCACCGGCGTTGGAAAGTTGATCGATAATCATCTTAAGTTCTTGACAATAGGCTGACGCATTAGGAAAATCGTCCTGCTGAATGTCCTTGAATTGATTTTCCAAATACAAGACACGTTGTGTCTTGTTATCATGAAAAATACTTTTCAAGCGCTCCCACATTTGTTGTGCAGTGGCATCAGTTTTAATGATTGTACGCAATAGATCATTTGAGATCGTGTCGTAGATCCATTGTAGGACAACCGCATCTAAGCGGAACCAAAGTTCATCATCAAAATTATCAGGTTTTTCCAAGGGCTTTGATTTTGGAGGGATGATATGGTCGATGACTTTGTACACACGACAATGAATCTTAAATAATTCCGCCCAAGATGAATACTGAACTTTTTCCAAATCAAGAGTTATGAGAATGAAATTCTTGATGTTGTTAACTGCAAGAGCATGATGGAATTTAGGTTGTTCAGCCATTGAAAATTGGAGAAGAAGATAGGCTGCCGAGAAGTCGAAGAAAGAAGGAGGAAGACGACGGAAAAAAGGGGAGGGCTGCCGGGGACAAAAGGTGAGGTTTTGGCTTCTGATACCATAAAGGAATATTTTTCCTTGCCTTTCATTGATTATTGTGTACAATATATGTTGGGTTACAAGGATTTGCAAGAAATGAAAATTACAAGTAACTGCTTATGTAAGAATTGAAATTACAATTCAACTAGAAAACTGAAAATTACAATATAACAACAAAACTGAAATTACAATATTTGTTGAACAAGAAGACCGGAAACTGCTTTGATTTTTACTGAGTCGAGTGTGGCACTCTGTCCTTAAGACAATATTGCCCCGTATGTATCCTTTATACATCCCGGACAATTCGTCTCCCAAGATAAAACAGCAATGGAACAATTGAGCAAAGGAAACTCAAGAGCTACCGTGAAGAATATTGAATAATGAAATGATGCTAGGAAGTTATAGGAAGAACTGATTTTCTGGTTATATATTTTCGTGTATATCAAGTGTGTCTCAACAATGGTGTAAGGGGTGTTTATATAGGTGACGGATGTCATTATAGGAGGTGTAATTCAGCCAAAATAAATGGCTGAATTGAGTGCTGGACGTTTCTGCCGAAATTCTGAATTTCTGGAAACTTCAGGGACCAAACTGTACATCTGAAAGAATTCTGGTCCAAACTGTACATCTGAAGCTTCTGGGATCAAACTGTACTTCTGGAAAAGTTCTCTGGCCCAAAAAGATAATATCAGAAGGCCCACAGCCCACGACCCGTGAACCCGTGAACCCGTGAACCCGTGAACCCGTGAACCCGAGAACCCGAGAACCCAGAACCCGAAACCGAAACCGGACCGGACGGGCGGGCGACAGCGGTGCACATGTGGTCTTTCCTCGAACCGAAGCACATCTAGGTCCTCCCTCCTTTAAACACATGGGATACCCCTTGGGGTCCCAAACCCCAAACCAATTTCAAGTCTTATATACACAACAATTCTTTCTTCCTCTACCGATGAGGGAGAATTGAACACAACACCACACTTTCCATGCTTTAAACACCTCACTTCGTGAACCAATGTCTCTTTCATTTCTCAATGAAATTTGACGATTCTTGGCCCTACGGTTATCTACGTACTTAGTAGATCATGCATGTGTGAAGAACCGAATTCTCCAATATACGTAACACTAGTGTTTAAGCCGTTAAAGTTGGTCGGTCGCAACTCCCGCCAAAGGCAAATTTCCAACAATCCCCTCTTGAAAGAGATTTTGGCGCACTCACATGGTGCATTTTTCATTTCCAGCAATATTTCAGCGGACCGATGTTGCATAAGGAGAGGTAACATCAGCTTTGAACCTTCCATAGTTGAATACCAGCGGACTTACTTACTGCGCGGTGAACGTGATGTCTTGAACCATCAGTGTTTAGTGTAAGCCAAGTCAATGGTACCAACACAACAAATTCCCTTACTCTCTTCTTCGTAATGTTTTGTCCGTTTCGGCCATGGACAACGTCTTGGATTCTTAAGTGCGTTCATTTTGAGGCGGCCCGTCCTCGCACTTAAATAGGTGGTCTCCTACAAGGTATCCTGCTATACCCCACTTCACAAGTGTTAGGAACCATTAAAAGTTTCCAAAGAACCTAACCTCAACTGTTGAGGATCATTATAGGTTTTGAAAACTTAACATTTACCCATACTGCAGATAGCACTTAACGTCTATCGCGGGAACGACTTTGGATTTGGTGTTTCTTTTCAGGAATCACTATCCGAAGTGCTCATACTTCCACTGAAGCGGTCAACTGAACCTTTACAACTTCGTTTTCCCATTGAACCAAATTACTGGGATCTCCAGTTCGTAAGGTTGGGTTACCACTGTATTGGTCCTTATCTTTTGGGTTTTAAGCCCATTCCCCTAGACATGCAAGTCATCTGATCCTTGAGTAGGCCCTTTGTCAATGGGTCTGCTATATTATCATTTGACTTGATGTAATCAATGGATATTATACCCGTGGTGATCAGTTGCCTAACGGTCTTATGCCTCCGTCGAATATGACGAGACTTGCCGTTGTACATAGTATTCTGTGCCCTTCCTAGAGCCAACTGACTGTCGCAGTGGATCATTACCGAAGGTACGGGTTTGTTCCAACACGGAACATCCTCTAAGAAGTCATGAAGCCACTCAGCTTCTTCTCTTGCTTTGTCTAAAGCGATAAACTCTGATTCCATTGTGGATCGGGCGATGCAAGTTTGCTTAGAAGATTTCCAAGACACAGCCCCACCACCAATTGTAAATATATACCCACTGGTGGACTTGGTGTTCTCTATATCAGATATCCAGTTTGCATCACTGTACCCTTCTAGTACAGCTGGATATCTCGAATAGTGCAGCCCGTAATTTAACGTGTATTTCAGGTATTGTAATACCCGATTCAACGCCTTCCAGTGATTATCACTCGGATTATGGGTGAACCTAGCCAACTTATTGACTGCGTAAGCAATATCAGGTCGGGTGCAGTTTGTTATATACATCAAACTACCGATCACCTGTGCATATCGCTCCTGGTATACAGGTGCACCAAGATTTTTATCAAGCTTTTGATTTGTATCCATTGGTGACTTTATCGGTGAACTGTATAACATCTCGAACTTTCTCAAAACATCCTCGATGTAGTGAGACTGAGATAAGACCAGTCCGTCAGACGTCTTAGAGATTTTAATCCCTAAGATGACATCTGCGATACCCATATCCTTCATGTCGAAGCATTATTTCAACATGTTCTTAGTCTCTAGGATTACCCTAGGAATGCTTCCTGTGATTAACATGTCGTCTACATACAGGCATATCATAACAAATGAGTCAGAGTTACCTTTCGTGTAAACACATTTATCACACTCATTAATGGCGAACCCTTTCGATAGTAGAGTACTATCAAATTTTTCGTGCCATTGTTTCGGGGCTTGTTTCAGCCCGTACAGAGATTTGACAAGTCTACAGACTTTCTTCTCATGCCCTTGAACCACATACCCCTCGGGTTGGTCCATATAAATTTCTTCTTCCAAATCACCGTTTAGGAAGGCTGTCTTGACGTCCATTTGGTGTATCTCAAGGTCACGCAAAGCTGCGATCGCAATGAATACCCGTACGGATGTCATCCGGGATACCAGGGAGTAGGTATCAAAGTAGTCAAAGCCTTCTGTTTGCCGATAGCCCTTGACTACCAACCTGGCTTTGTACTTGTCTATAGACTCATCTGCTTTGTATTTCCGTTTGAGTATCCACTTACACCCGAACGGTTTATTTCCCGGAGGAAGATCAACCAACTCCCACGTATGGTTATGCAGAATGGAGCCTATTTCACTCTCAATAGCTTCTTTCCAGGCGGAGATTCGGAGTTGACAACGCTGAGCAATTGTCCTAGGTTCATCATTAACCATATAAGCTACAAAGTCGAGGACCAAAGGATTTATCCTTCTGGCCCTTTACTTCGCCTTAGATCCATCTCTGGAGTCCCCAAGTTACGAGAATCAAACACTAGATTCGGATGTTCACCACCTCGAGATTCGCTAGATCTGAACCATTCAGATCCGGGCAGTCAAGGACTCCCGGTTCTTGAGAGCTTTGTGCATAACTTCGTTTGCGAGAGGTTATGTCTTTCTCCTTTCTAGGAAAGGTACTTTCAAAGAATAGAGCATTCCTTGATTCCATTATTGTACCCTGGTGGATATCTGAAATATATGACTTATGCACTAAGAAGCGATAAGCACTACTGTTATTTGCATACCCGATGAATATGCAATCTACAGTCTTAGGCCCAATCTTGACCTGCTTTGGCTTGGGTACTTCAACCTTTGCCAGACAACCCCACACCTTAAAATATTTGTAGGTGGGTTTCTTTCCCTTCCATGATTCATATGGAGTTTTGTCCTTACCCTTATGTGGGACTCTGTTAAGAATCGTATTAGCGGTAAGGACGGCTTCTCCCCACATATTTTGTGGAAGACCGGAATTGATAAGCAAGGCATTCATCATTTCCTTTAATGTGCGGTTCTTACGTTCCGCCACACCGTTTGATTGAGGTGAGTATGGAGCCGTCGTTTGATGAATAATGCCTTCTTGGGCACAGTATTCCTCAAAAGGTGCTACATATTCTCCCCCTCTATCGCTACGAATGGATTTAATCCGTATGCTAAGTTGATTCTCAACTTCTGCTTTGTAACGTCGAAACGCTTCAAAGGCTTCATCCTTACTTTTCAACAAGTAAAGGTAACAATATCTTGTGCTATCATCTATAAATGTCACAAAGTACTTGTTCCCCCCTCTAGTTTGTGCAAACTTCAAATCACATATATCTGTGTGAATAAGTTCTAGAGGAGCGGTATTCCTTTCAACGGATCGAAAAGGAAGCTTAGTAAGTTTTGCCTCTACGCACACCTCACACTTATGTTGAGGGTTTACGTCGATAGACGGCAACAACTCCATCTTTACCAGCCTTTGTATAGACTTGTAGTTAACATGTCCTAATCTATGATGCCATAAATTAGAAGACTCAAGCAAATAAGAAGAAGGTTCAACTTTATTTTCTTGACGCAATACAGACATGGCATTCACTTTGAAAAGGCTTTCACAGACGAAGCCTCTCCCTACAAATGTGCCATTTTTAGTGAGTACAAACTTATTGGATTCAAACACTAGCCTAAAACCAGCATTAACCAATAAAGGTCCAGAAACTAAATTTCTTCTAATTTCTGGGACGTGCATCACTTCCTTCAGAGTGAGTTCCTTGCCGGAAGTCATCTTCAGGACCACCTTTCCAACCCCTAGCACGTCCGAGGAAGCGTTGTTGCCCATGAACAGCTTCTTGTCGGTGACCGGAGTGTACGTGGAGAAGGCATCTTTGTTGGAACAGATGTGACTTGTTGCACCTGTGTCCACCCACCACTGCATCGGATTCTCAACCAAGTTGGCTTCTAGCACTACGGCCGAGAGATCTTCAATCATGTCATCCAGGAGCGTGTCCTTGGCGACGTTAGCTTGAGCCTTGCCTTTCGACTTGGCTTTCTGTTGTTGCTCAGTCTTGAGCTTGCGGCATTCCTTGATCCTATGACCAGGTTTCCCACAGTGATGGCGATTACCTCAAGCGTCTCCGCTGTGGGGGCTTTGCCATCTTTGTGGAACTTCCGCTTGTTGCTTGTTTTCCCTTTGGCCTCAGCCAGATTTGCCTTTGCCTCAGCATGTTGTCTACCCTTTGGCAAGGTCTTCTTATTATCTTCATGGATTTGCAGTTTGATAACAAGCTCTTCAAAGGTCATCTCCTTTGTCTTGAGTTTCAAGTAACTCATAAACTCATTCCATGAAGGAGGTAACTTTTCAATCAGTGATGCAACCAAAAACTGCTCGTTTGGCTTCAGTCCTTCCAAATCCAGGTGATGTAAAATCATTTGGAATTCCTGGACTGGGGACATCACTGTCTTGCTGTCCACCATTTGGAATTTTAGAAATTTCCCAACAATGAACTTCTTAGTACCCGCATCTTGTGCGTTGTACTTCTTTTGCAGTTTTTCTCACAGCTCTTTGGCAGTGCCAACGGTAGAATAAACCGTGTAGAGAGGGTCTGCCAAGCATTTCAGTAGATAGTTCTTGCACATGAAATCGCTATGATTCCACGCATCACGAACCATCTTCATGCCGTTAACGACATGGATACCAAGGCCCCCTTCACCCGTTTGAGCGGGCGAAGAGTCCATTTCATCTCCAGCTTGTGGAGGATCTTCCTTAAGGAACCGGGCCATGCCCATAATCATAAGTAGAAACGGCATCTTTTCTTTGTCATCTTTTAAATTCTGATCCCATGAACTTTTCAGGGCGATCATGGTGGTGTGAAGAAGAGGGTGGAGCTCCAACAATCGGGAAGGCAGCAGTGTTACTGCCTTGAACAGGAGCCACAGCAGCAGCAGTGAAGGCGGCGGAGTTACTGTCTTGGCCAGTAGCGGCGATGGCGGGAAGGCAAAGAACGTTGCCTCGAGAGGCAGCAGCAGTAGCAGCAACATCGGTCATATTTCCAGCCATGTTATTGCAGTTACCATAAGCAAGATATTGTCTTAAGTTGTTGGGTTACAAGGATTTGCAAGAAACGGAAATTACAAGTAACTGCTTATGTAAGCATTGAAATTACAATTCAACTAGAAAACTGAAAATTACAATATAACAACAAAACTGAAATTACAATATTTGTTGAACAAGAAGACCGGAAACTGCTTTGATTTTTGCTGAGTCGAGTGTGGCACTCTGTCCTTAAGACAATATTGCCCCGTATGTATCATTTATACGTCCCGGACAATTCGTCTCCCAAGATAAAACAGCAATGGAACAATTGAGCAAAGGAAACCCAAGAGCTACCGTGAAGAATATTGAATAATGAAATGATGCTAGGAAGTTATAGGAAGAACTGATTTTCTGGTTGTATATTTTCGTGTATATCAAGTGTGTCTCAACAATGGTGTAAGGGGTGTTTATATAGGTGAGGAATGGACTGTTTGACTGCCTCCATAACAACCATTATGGAGGTAGTAAAGCCACCAAATTAAAGGAGAGAAATACCAACGGATGCCATTATAGGAGGTGTAATTCAGCCAAAATAAATGGCTGAATTGAGTGCTGGACGTTTCTGCCGAAATTCTGAATTTCTGGAAACTTCAGGGACCAAACTGTACATCTGAAAGAATTCTGGTTCCAAACTGGACCCGTGGACCCGTGGACCCGGAACCGGACCGGACGGGCGGGCGGCGGCGGCGCGCGTGTGGTCTTTCCTCGAACCGAAGCACATCTAGGTCCTCCCTCCTTTAAACACATGGGATACCCCTTGGGGTCCCAAACCCCAAACCAATTTCGAGTCTTATATACACAACAATTCTTTCTTCCTCTACCGATGAGGGAGAATTGAACACAACACCACACTTTTCATGCTTCAAACACCTCACTTCGTGGACCAATATCTCTTTCATTTCTCAATGAAATTTGACGATTCTTGGCCCTACGGTTATCTACGTACTTAGTAGATCATGCATGTGTGAAGAACCGAATTCTCCAACATACGTAACACTAGTGTTTAAGCCGTTAAAGTTGGTCGGTCGCAACTCCCGCCAAAGACAAATTTCCAACAATATATATATATAGTGTTATATAATTATTTACATGGCTACAAAGTAGATAACTAATCTTCCTAATTACAATTGAAATATAAATTTACCTAATATAAAAGATATACAAAGATACGAAAATATTTTATCATATTCTAACCTCTCAAACCCACTTCTGGGAATTAATAATTGTTTGATCAAGTACATTTGTCTCTGTTTTCATCTTTGCCACAATATGGGAGAAAGACAGTAGATGCATCAAGATTATTTTGAAATTCAAAAGAAGCAAGTAGACATATTAGGAAAATATTTGGTAGCAGGACTGATGTAGAAAGCTGATTGCCCGTTTCGTTTCGCACGTTAATTACGTCCCTAGCTACTCCTCTCATATCATTTGATGTAACTCTTGTGTATTACTTCTTCTATCCCAATTTAATGGGAAGGTGTTACACAGAATTTAAAAATATTTTTTTTATAATTTAATTAAAATAAATCATAAATATTTGTATTGCTAGAAAGTATAAAGCTAAAATATTACTAAATATAAAAAAATGTCATTCTTTTTAGATTGACTAAAAAGGGAAAAAAAGAGAAAAAAGTAAATTGTTACCGAGAATACTATATATTACTAAATATAAAAAAATGTCATTCTTTTTAGATTGACTAAAAAGGGAAAAAAAGAGAAAAAAGTAAATTGTTACCGAGAATACTATATATTTTGTTCCTTTAATCTCCGATTACTTTAGAAAAGTTTTATTTTGTATCCCACACAATTTACATTAATTGTGTAGCGCTTTTTTCTTATCTCATAGGAGTAACTTAGTGGATCAAAAGTGTAAGATTTAGGTCCACCAACTCGTAATAAAACACTCACACAACTCAACTAGTGTCGGGCAACTTGTGAGATAGGTAATAAAGTTTTTCCTATTCTTAATGAAAGAGCAACTTCATTTTCCTATACATTAACTCCTTTTCAGCTAGCTAGCTTCTTGCTCTCTTCTTCTTGCATTCTTTATGTCAATTTTCCTTCATTTATGATTTTCTCCCATCTCTCCATGGAAGGCAAAGGTCATCATGGACAGAATTAGTGTTACTTTGACTTTAATCCCATTCATTTAATCATTTCAAATTCACTGCTCACACTCATCTCGAATTTCCATTGAGAAGAAAGAACAAAAAAATGATAAGCGTGGTTTCAGGTCAGTGTGATCTCACTCTTTCAACTTTTTCTGCTATTTAGGTGCCTAAACCTAGCGCATGACTGTAACTTTTTATTTTTAGTTGCCTGGATTATTACTTCTCACCTTCCAAAAATAATAAAGATAAGAAATTAAAAAAAAGCCATGACTACTTTTAGTTAAGACAATTGTTCTCATAAAAAAACTGGACTAGAATCTTGTGACACTGGACTGTAATTAGGGGTGGGCAAAAAATTCGGAGAATCGAAAAAATCGAACTGAACCGAAATTCGGTTTGGTTTTTTCTTGTTTTTTTTTTTTTAAAAAAAAAAGCGATCGAATCAGGAGTTAGTGATTCGGTTCGGTTTTTAAATTTTGGATACGAACCGAACCGAAAAAATTGAATTAAATATATAATTATTCTTATTTTTTATTTTAGGCTACTATTATCTCTTGAATCATAGCCATTGAAGGTAATCTATGAAGCTTTTATGGAAGTCGAATGAAGCATGAACTTGATTAACATATCACGGAAGCATTGACATAAAATGTTGGGAGAGAAAGTAGTTGTAAATTGGTGAAACTTTAAATGGTCATAACTCTGCGCTCGGATGTCCGTTTTACCCGATTTATTTTTTGATTTTGGCTACTTTTCGAGACGGAGGGCGGCCCAAACTGCGCAGCCAATTTTTACGAAAACGTCCGTTTTCCCAATCAATTTGTGTTTTCCCTCAAATTGATTTCTAATTTTCCTTTTTCTTTAGTAAACATCTCATGATACACAATAGATTTCAACGTCGAAATTTCATGGTAGTGTAAGTGTGAATGTCAATTTTAGTTTTGAAAATTTCATTTTTTTTAAAAAAATAAAAAATTCCTTGACCCGGCCCACTAGAAAAAAAACGATATAATCTGATACGTTCAGCGATATAAACCGAACATATAGGTTTTTTTTTTTAAAAAGTTGTATTCAATTTTTTAAAAAAATGATTTTTATTCGGTTCATATTTTTCGGATACAAAACCGAACCGAACCGATATACGTTCACCCCTAACTGTAATGTACTTAGCTACGCATAATACATGATACTTCTCGCACTAGTAAGTCATGTTGCATCTCTATCATGAAGATCGGGTTAGAAAAAGAGATCTTAACATTTTTAGTCCGTCTGCCAAAAAATAGTATTTCACCCACCTAGCCGTAATAGTTTATAACCGTTGGCGGTGTATACTCAGTTATAATAATAAATGTACTAAGTTATAGTAAGTGCAATACACAAATTAAATAGCAAGTATAACACTGCATATATACCTAATTAAAGAACAAAATATTGCGTGGATTTCCCTTCATACGGGTTTGGGTTGGTCTTTAATTTGTTCCCCTCAATTCACTGATCTTTATTTTTTTCCTATTTCTCATTTAATGAAAATTTGTGGGCCAAAATATTATTTATTCGCGAATCTATTAAATCAGAGATTTTGGGTTTGAATTCCCGCAGAGGCAAAAAAAAAAAATCGCAAGGCAAAATTTTCATAGAAATTATGCATATTCGACATAAGTTATATATAAATTATGCCCCTTGGGGTATAGTTTCTATATAACTAGCCGGACAAGTAACTATGCCCCTTAAGGCATAATCTCTATACAACTTTGGCCGAATATACATATTTTTTATGAAATCTTGCTGATTTTTTTTTCTTTTTGACTCTACTGAGATTCAAACCCACAACCTCAGAGATATTTACGGAGCTTAAGACATAGTCTCTATACAACTTTGGCTGAATAGACATATTTTCTAATGAAATCTTAACTTGCGAATTTTATTTCTTTTTTACTCTCCTAAGATTTGAACGCACAACCTCAAAAATATTTTCAATCATTTTTTTAGGTAAAAGGTAAAAATTAAAGACCACCCTAAAATAGGGCAAGCGTACGAATTGCCATTAAAGAAAAAACGATTAGAGTTACTTTAGGTGTGGGCTTTGTTGGGCTGTGTGTAGAGTAAAACTCCCTTTAAAAAAGGAAACATTTAATTGCACTGTTTGATCTTCAAATGGGTTGGTCTTTAATTTCTGTCTTCAAATGGACTGGTCTTTAATTTTTACCCATCAAAATTAAAACTATATCTAGCGGGACATAAGCTTTTAAGGGCGGAGCATAACTTCTGAAATAATATGAATTTTCGCATGCGAAAAAATTATTTGTTATGAAAGACAAAAATTAAAGTCGACCACAAATAGGTAGGGGTGGGCAAAAAATACGGAGAACCGAAAAAATCGAACCGAACCGGCTGTTCGGTTCGATTTTTTTAAAAAAAAAAACCGATTTTTTGAAAAACCGAACTGAATCAGGATTTAGTGATTCGGTTCAGTTTTTCAATTTTGGATACGAACCGAACCGAAAAACCGAATTAAATATGTAATTAATCTTATTTTTTATTTTAGGCTACTACTATCTCTTGAATCATAGCCATAAGCTTTTATGGAAGTCGAATGCGGCATGAACTTGATTAACATATCACGGAAGCATTGACATAAAATGTAGGGAGAGAAAGTAGTTGTAAATTGGTAAAACTTTAAATGGTCATAACTCTGCGCTCGGATGTCCGTTTTACCCGATTTTTTTTTATTTTGAGTATTTTTTTGAGACGGGGCCGGTCCAAACTGGCGCAGCCAATTTATAGAAAAACGTCAGTTTTCCCAATCAATTTGTGTTTTCCCCCAAATCGATTTTTAATTTTCTTTTTTCTTTAGTAAACAGCTCACGATACACAATATATTTCAACGTCGAAATTTCATGATAGTGTAGATATGAATGTCAATTTCAGTTTTGGAAATTCAATTTTAAAAAAAAATCATCGACCCGACCCGGTTCGATCCACTAGAAAAACGATATAATCCGATACGTTCGGCGATATAAACCGACATATCGTTTTTTTTTTTTAAAGTTGGATTCGATTTTTTTTTTTAAATAATTTTTATTCGGTTCATAATTTTCGGATACAAAACCGATATGAACCATATATGCCCACCCCTACAAATAGGGAAAAGTGCAAAAATGAAGGCCAGACCACTGTGCCTTAGGCCTTCGACCCATCTGATTAAAAAGTCCACCACCAGTAATATGAGAAATTGAGAATGAGAGTTTCTTCAGCCTCTAGCTACGCATTTTAGTGTTACTCCTAATTTTCATAACTCTATTTTAGAGGGGAAACTACACAATCGATTGTTCGGCCGAAAATAATTACATCGGTTAGCTAAATATACGAAAAATAAATATGATTTTGTGTATATTATACATTAAAATATATGTATAATCCATATATAATCTGTATAACCATGAACAATCTATGTATATCGGCTAGGAAAATAAACCGTAAGTCTAGTTATTTTTGTAAAACCCTAAAAAATTAACGTAATTCATGACTATTAAATTTAAGATTTATACTAGGAAACATTAACCTGGGTTTGGGCATATTAGTTCATAAAATATGACTCGTCCAACCTACTCAAACTTGGGCAGATTGGGTTGGGCATATTTTCATGGTCAGTCAATTTGGGCATAGCTCTAGTTAGTTCATCTAGAAGTTGAGTTGATTTGTGCTAAATATGTCACTAGAAATTATAGAAATCCTCTAGTAAAAAAATCTCAATTTATTGAAAATTGAAACGAAATACGTCTAGATAAGATGAAATGGAAAGTGAGGAGTGCGGATTTATATAGCTTATAAGCTTAATTACCTAACTAATTTAGGATTGAATCATAATATATCGTTCTTTTATTTTTAAATGAAGTAAATAAGCTTTCAGTATTCAGAGTTACTGAAAGATATAAGCAGGTGTGACAAAGATCCAAATATCTCCTGGGTCCCAACTCCTAATTATATGCTTTCTTATACGTATATTCAATATTAAGAATTAATAACAGCTGGATAATTAAAGAGGATAATAACTTGAGACCTGTTTGGACATATGTTCATTTTCTTGCTTCCCACTCTTGTACTATTCTTCTTGGTTCATTTAACCTGCCCATTATATTGCCTTTCTCCTTTCTTTTTCATCACTCACGCCCCTTCAACCTTTGTTACCACTCTCATTAAGCAATCATTTTTACAGATATATACTATCCTTATCCCTTGGTTCTATCTGAAGCCTCGCGTAAGTTATTCGCATGTCTTGCTTTTGTGAGTGCTATTTTTCCTATCTTGTGTCGTTACAGCTACAGAACTAATGTTGTTTGTTTGTTGTGTTACTAAGATTTTTTTTTGTGCTTCCTAAGACTGATTCTCTATGCAATTTGACTTGGAGAAAGACCGACAACAAGGTTTCAAGGCCTATTTATATTTCTCCAAAAGAAAATCCATAATCTATTTAAGCGGACAGAAATAAAAGGAGAAATGAGGATGAGGATTAATAGTAGGGGATGGAGATAAGCGGTTCTAATTTAGTAACTTTGACTCAAATATTGAGAAATTCAAAAATATTAACAGATAGTAAATTAATCCAGAAGAGGGCCTTGACTCGAGGGTTTCCCCGATTACGAGGTTTAATTTGTCCTTGAATTTCTGTATTGACTCTGGTGTCACTCGGATATTACTTCTCAATATATAAGAATATCAAATACTATGAATGTAAACCTCGTAGATCATCCTCGATGTAACAAACCTTATCCTAACTTCGACCTTGGAAACAAATTATTGCAAAAGGGAAGAGTTATGTTATCTTCTGTCAAACTTTCATTTAATCTATGAAATGCTCAAGTAGAACAAGGACCTAATACAATATATAAATTAAATTAGTAGAGGGATTGATTGAAATAAAGTGGTGGACAAAGCTACCATTTTCATGACCCTTCATAAGTGATACATCCCTCACTAATCTGATTGACCGATTCGAAATTTTGTCCTTTCACTTGTTGTTATGAATGATGAACTGATATTAAGGGGTAATCATTTGCAGTTCCACGAACTAGCTAGAACAAGAGAATTTAGTCACAAGGTAACAAAACGAAGGTTCTATCCATAAAAGACAGCTGCGCCTGCCATATATCTTTTCCTTTTGATATGCCATTTGAAGGTCAAAAAGCAAACCTGATACTAAATCTTCCTCATAAGCATCATGTATTTATATGTATTCAAGCTACTGGTTTCAACTTTCAAATAACAAATGACCTTTGAGCTCCAACACTATTTACCTTTAAGTGGTCCACAATTGTGTTGGGCTAAAAAAGCTCAATATACTTTTAATATGGTGTGATATTATCTATCTTGGGTCAAGCTGACCCTCCATGAAATAATAAATCTCTTAACCAATCTTTCATTACTATGTTCATGATTATATGGAAAGAAACAATAACCTAATTAATAAATAAAAATGGTGACGATATAATTAAGTAAAAACATGCCACAAGTGACAATTTAAGCTTTTTGATGAAATAGTCATACAATTCAACATGGTATCAAACCTGGTTGGAAGTTAAGCTTTTACATCGCGAATGCAAGGTAGTTCCAGGAACATGTTATGTATGGTAACAAACGTACAGGACCTCCAAATTTTGGTATGCTTAATTTGTTAATAGATGAATGTAAGTTTCTGCTGTTTCAAAAATTTGTGTATTTAGAAAATAGTTCGGCTCAGGCATGCACATAACAATTCTGTTAAACCATAACAATTGAAGAATGTGTTGCACTAAATGACAATACATAAATATCTATAATCAAATTTTTGGAAGCCATTTCATCAAAAGCATCATAAGCACACCCGTGACACTAGTGTATACACAAAATTGATAATTAAATTAACAAAGTAATAATGCTTCTGTTACAATTGCTACCTTTAAATGTATTGGAATTAATGGCCTATTTTATCAAGTGAAGCAAAGCGTTAGACATCAAGAATAAAAGGATTTGTAAAGCTTACTGCTTATGGAAAAGGAGTATCGCAGAATTATATATATCTGCACACTAATTCAATCCTTGGTGGTTACTCGTGATATGAATGGATTCTTTCCATCTATATACACAGAAGCACTTAGAAATCTCTAGCTAGACCATAAAGAAAAGTATTGTGTTTTGATTTTTAATTTGGTTGGAATAGGATGGGAGTACCGGGGACTACAAAGGCAGATCCAAGATTTGAACTATATGGATTCTAAATTCTAGGACAACTTCAAGTATTAGTAATTAGGTGATGAATTTTTTTAACATAAATACAAAATCTGAGCCAAGCTATTGCGTTCTGATCTATTAATCCTACATGTGCCCCTGCCGGAGAAGGTAAATTGAAAAGACATAGTTGAAGCCTTTCTTAGACAGAAAATTAAACAAGCAAACATTAATAAATGTATCATCACCACATCTTATACTAAAATAAATATGGCTCTAGGGTAGAAGATGAGTTCAATGAAACAGTCTTTGGAGTCTTTTTCGAATACCCTAGATGAATATGGTTATTTGACGAGACGATTAGAGGACAAAGAGACCAAAATATAAAAAAAAAGATGTGCCTAGACTTGAATTTGAACTCTTTATCTGAACAAGAAAGAAGGTTATCAAGTTAGTCCCCCATTGAGACTCTCTCATTTCTCCCAACCCATTGAGATTTTAGCCTAGTTTACCCCAATGTTTTTTGTATATTGTTCTGTGTTTAATGAACTCCGATCACAGTTTTATTTTAGAAAATAAAAAGAAAGAAAAAGACATAGGCTATGTACACAAGTTTTTTCACAAACGAAACGCATAATTAAGAGTACAAATCTATGTTACATTACCAACAGAAGCTTCTGCCAAAGTAGCACAAAAATTGAAGAGGGGACGTTGTCCGTTTAGAATATCCTTGCCCTAGACTTCCCAAAGCTTTCCGCAAAATTGGAAATCAGCAAATTGCGGCTGTAGGAAAAATAAATGAATAGCAACATCGTAATCAGAATCTGGTGAAAAATAATCTATTTAAATAATCTTTATGTCATGTGGTTTAATTTATTGAAGCCCTGATAAACCGACCTCATGGGAAATTCCAGCATTTTGTTGACAGTTGAAGTTGCTAAACGGGTTCCAACTCTCATTAACCATCAAATTACAGTCACCTGTATTGTTTTCTTTAACCCCTAAGGGCTGCTTCTCCTGATGGGAGGTGAGTTCTTCAACTTGTGCTTCTCCATACGGCGAATGATCCATGTTAGTACCATTTTTTAAGGGCCTCCAATTAGCCATATTGGCTTTGGATTTTCCAATCAGGCCTTTCTTTATGTTTGTTCTCTCCCTAGCTCTAGCTCTTGCTTGGTTCCTTGATTCCCTTGTAAGAGGATCAAATGCAGCTCTACTACAAGCTGTTTTAGCCCTTTTCTTCTTCTCCTTGTTGGAGGACGGTCCACGTTTAGCATTAGAGGAAAATTCATCCGTTCCTGCAGATATAACCTCACACTCAGAAATAGAATTAGATGCACATATTGCACCAACTCCAGCAGTAGTACTAGTGCAGCTCATGTGAGGAACCGCTCCTCCATTGCCTTTTGCCAGCTCTTCCACTGCCTCGTCGGATTTATTAAGCAACCATTCTACAGTTTTGCTAGCCTTATCAAACCCCAACAAGTCTTGCAAATCGAAAAACTTGCGAGCTGCATCAATGGAAAGTCTCATCCTTCGATCTCTAGGGCCACGAGCGGTGTTGATTTTGCTGTGCCGATCTTTATTTGAAGATTTCTTGTTTTTTTGGATCCGTCCACGCATAATACTAATTCTGCTACTCATCATGTCATCTCTTTTGTTTTCGCAGCCTTCTACTCCATCTTCATTTCCTTGTATGTAATTGCTAGTTACAGTTGCAGTATTGTAAGGAATTTTTACACTATCAGTGCAGTTTGAAGGATTGGAAACTAAGATGTCAAGACTTTGATCTTCTATCAAGGGAAATTGTTCAAGGAAATGGTCATGATAAGTTTGAAAGAACAGTTCGTGTTCATAGTGAATCGAAGGAGAAGGGATATTGTGGAATAAAGACGACAAAAGTGGGCTGTAATTGCAGTTATTGTTGCTTGGGGGATACATTTTTCTAGTATATATTTTGCAGCAACAGGAAAATTATGAGTAGCTATAGCTTGAGAGGCTATGTGGTGGGACTAGATCTTGAGAAAGACTGGGATAAACACAGCTAAAACCTCTTTTAGTTTAGCTAATTAAGCAAGGTAGCTGCAATAAGAAGAAAATAAAACAAGGTTATGAAGACTACTGAGAGACTCATCATCATCATTCACTTAATTAGATGTTGATTTTTTTCACCTTTATTTTCCTATCCATGTCCTTGCGGCTCTATTTATACAGTACTAAGAGAGAGGAGCAAAGACTTGGACTTTGTGATTGACCATAACTAATTATGAATATATATAGATGGTAGCTCTGTGTGTGTGTGTTTAGCTACAACTGGAGCTTGAAAAAGACAGGCACGGTGCTATTGTGGAAGAATATAAATTTACCAGATACAAAGAGCCACAATTCCTCTCCGTCATTATAACTAAAAAAAAATATATTTTTTGATTTTATTGACGAATGATTTACAATATATATAAAATTATAAAATTATTTATTTTGATACAAATTAGATAACTAATTAACCTAATTATAATAGAAATACAATTCTACCTAAAATAAGAGATATGCAATTAATACAATTAATGAAAGAATATTCGTGAAATATTCTATTACACCCTCGCAGTCGAAGCGGGAGGTTCTCGAACACAAAGACTGACTCAAAAATTATCAAATAGTATAAGCGGAAGTCCTTTGGTGAAGATGTCGTCAATCTAATACCTAGAAGTAACATGAAGGACACGAACTTGACCACGAGCTACTTTTTCACTAACGAAATGAATGTCCATCTCAATGCGTTTAGTGCGCTGATATTGGACGGGATTGCCGTAAAGATATATCGCACTAATATTATCGCAGTAGACCAGTGTTGCCTTTTGAATTGGGCAGTGAAGCTCAAGTAGAAGGTTAAGGATCCAACAAGACTTAGAGACGACGTTGGCAACACCTCTGTATTCTGCTTTTGCACTGGATCGGGATAGTGTAGGTTGACTTTTGGAAGACCAAGACAATAGGTTATCTCCGAGGAAAATGCAATAACCAGACGTGGAGCGTCGGGTGTCAGGACATCCACCTCAATCATCATCAGAATAAGAAGTGAGACCAGTGAGCGAAGACCTGTATAGATGTAATCCAACGTGAAGTGTACCTTGAACGTATCGTAAAATACTTTAGAGGGCATGCATGTGTGCTTCCGTATGACTGTGCATGTGCAAGTATATTTGTTGCACGGCATATGATATGTCTGGTCTCGTGAATGTGAGGTACTACAGGCCCCCAGCCAGACTACGATATTGATTCGGGTCTGAATATGAAGGGTCGGAATCAGCACTGAGCTTGGAAATGGTGTCTATAGGCGTGTGGGATAGTTTGAAAGATGTCATGCCTGCACGGTCAATGATCTCTTCGGCGTACTTCCTCTGACATAGAAATAGGCCGCCAGGATGCCGAGTGACAGAGATGCCCAAGAAATAACTTAGGGGGCCTAGATCTTTCATAGCAAATGCAGAGGAAATGAGAGACATAATTGACCGGTGGAGAGCATCAGATGATGTGGTGAGGATGATGTCATCAACATATAATAATAATAATAATAATAATAATAATAATAATAATAATAATAACAATAAGTAAGTCATGTTTGTACCCTTGTTATAGATGAACAGAGAATAATCGGATCTGATGTGTGAAAAACTGTAACACCTCGTACTTTCGGGTCATAGTTTGAACCCCTAGACATATGTAAGTAGACCTGAGTCCTGGGGAAAATTTTCTATAATTAGGTATTCACATCAAGAGCTTAGTATATAAAAGGATGCGGTCCCGAAATAATTTCAGATTTTAAAAGCGTGACAACGATGATCGGAAATACTATTTTCGTGTGAGCCAACAAAGGCTATAGACTAGCGTTATATCACATGACCATGATAATGGATATACGAAGTGTGCTAAATGATTACTATTTAAGTGAATTAGGATAAAAAATTAATTATGTGTGTGATGAGATAAATGTGGAGGGGGTCTAAATGAATTAATTGATGACCTAATGGATTAGTTTGGAACAAGGTGGAATTCCACGTGTGGTAATATAAGGAAGTGAATTAGTGACTACGCAATTTACACTTACTGGTGGCATTAATTTGTACTGATTAGATAGCTAAAGTTGTGGAGAATTAATGGGATCATACCTAACCTCTCTTATATATTAGGATGGATTTTCATTTATTGAGTGACTCGAATAGAGAAAGAAGAATATAAGAAGCAATGTACTGGAGCAGTGATTTATAGGGGCAGAACGTACTAGCCAGTTCATAAGAGATTAAGCACCAACGTTGTTCAATTTATACATGTTCTGAACACCGCTTCGATTCCGTTGTTTTTTTTATCGTGCTATGGAATGCAAGCTTTCTTCAAAGTAAGGTAAGGTAGAAGAAGAGGGTTTCTTGGCAAATAAGGTTGAGGTGCTAGATGAGCTGCATTGATTGGGTTGTTAAGAAGACCAATAAAGGTATGTTAAGGCTAACTCTTCCTTCTTTAGGCATGATTCGTATGTAAACGAATGTATGTCCAAAGTAACTCTACTATTGAAAGCTAGGAATGTATATGTCCTTCATTATATTGAAAAAGTTTGTTGATTCATATATATCTTGTCTTATTGACTCATAATTAAAGGTCTGTTTATATGTTAGTTCCATAATGTTAATCGGAGGTGCAACGACCTTACGTCACTCCGATAGACTCAGAATGTTTTATTATCATTTATGCATTATATACATGTATAAACCTTGACCTCAAAGGTGTTATATACGCTAAGAGGCATTCTCTAATGGTTGGTTGTTTCTTCTCTCATGTTACTTTCATATCTCTATTATGATATTCTTCATGCCTGACATACTCGGTACATCATTCGTACTGACGTCCCTTTTGTCGGGGGACGTTGCGTTTCATGTCCGCAGGCTCAGGACGATAAGGTGACGGTTCGCACTAGTAGGTTGCTGGTTCAGCTGATATTGGAGCACTCTACTTGTTCCAGAGTTGCAATCTAGGTGTGGTATGATATTTTTGATATGCATAGGGGTATGGCAGGGCCATGTCCCGATCTTATGATGTGACGTACTCTTTAGAGACTTGTAAACAATTATCCTGTGTATAGTAATCTTGTATAGCCTTATCGGCTTTACTATGTATATATGCATAGGTTAGGTTCTTCTATTTACAGGATTTTACGTAGCACCTTTCCAGATTATTATTTCTATGTGTCAGTAGGTTACCTCGTGACGACCCTCGTGGCCATGCTTAATTACCGTTAGGTGGTAAATTATGATTAATGGTACTCGACAAGTAAGGTCCGGGTGCCCGTCATGGCCCTCCGGTTTGGGTCGTGACAAACTTGGTATTAGAGCCGGTCTGTCCTAGTGAGTCTACAAGTCGTGTCTAGTAGAGTCTTGTTTATGAGTGTGTTGTGCACCACACTTATAGACAAGAGGCTATAGGGCATTTTGAATGATGGTTACCTTCCTTCTTGATCAAGAATCGTGCTATAGAGCTCATAACCTAAGGAGTTTATTAGTCAGGGATCGCCGATATTTAAAGGGTTCAAAGACGCCAATATATCAAGGTCAAAGTTGTAAAGGTCGAGTGAGACCGTCTCGACCATCTTGTAGTCAGTATGGTCGAGCGCATGCTGAATTATGTCGCAGAGGTACATGTGGTTGGTTTAGTGTGGCAGCCATGGCCACAACATTCCGAAGTGTCCCAAGTGGATGTGCAAAGGTAAGGATGAGATGATTATAAGTTGTACAGATGAAAAACAGAAGACATCATGGGAAGGTTTAGTAGGTTATGAAAATCTACATGTTTTACAGTGACTCTTGATGATTAAAATGAGGGAATATGTTATGTACGTGCGACCTAAATTGTAAGGTCTTACCTAGAATGGATTGGGAATTGTCCGAGGATATCATTAACGAGAATGGATTGCCACAATCGAATCTTGTGAAGAGTGACCATCAGTAAATTTACGAAGATCACGTAAAGTGACGTACCCATGATAGTGATCCCAAGTCATAAATAAGGACCGAGTTATCCACGGTAGTGGAAGGGAACAATAGCCTCTCGTCCGTGCATAATAGGTCATACCGAGTATTATTGAGAATTAATGTATCAGTGCTAGTAAGCTAAGACATGCTATAAGTATTGGACTGGTAAGGTCTACGGCTTCATTTTGCAGCATGTTACAATTCTAAATAACCTCTGGATAACAATAGGGGCAATTCAGTACGAGAACTACGGAACAATCGAAGAATGATTGTAAGAAATATGAAAATAGTTAATAAGTATGAATGGAATGGTATGATCAAGTATCAATGAAAAAATGTTTTGCGTTTAATGACGAGCAGAATGAAGGATTACGACAAGAAGGATAAATGTGAATGAGATTATAGTTATGCAGGTTTCACAAAGGTATGATTACTCCAGAACAGTGTAAGGACCAATGGTAGTAGGAGGGACAATAAGAACTCTTCGGCCAAAGGTGACGAACCTATGATGTTCAGAAAGATAGTATGAGAAATACTTTGAGACAAGAACCCCCCCCCCCAAGGCAACTTGAAAATGGAAATGTAAAGGTAATACGAATGAGCACTCAGTCGATGGGAGATCTAATAATGATAAGACAAGAAAGCTTGACAAGTCATTGGATCATGTAACACCGTAAATTGGATCTAAAGATACGAAGCATCGATTCCACAACATATGCAGTCATACCTTTCAGAAAGTATGTAAACGGAAGTAACCATGAGTAAAGCTCGAGATTAGCACCTAAATAGATGAAAAGGGGCCAATGACACCTATGGATACAAGGTAGACATTAAAGATATATGTCAAGAGATAATGACATTATAATGAAGATAAAATGTCAAGCAAATACAGATGTCTATGAGCATTTTTTTAACTGACCAAAGGTTCTATGAAATAGATAAAGTAATGGATTTACATCTTAATGAGATCAAGGAACTCTTTTTCTAAAGGGCCATTGATAGAAAGTCTTAGCCATGAGGCAAGTGAAGGAATTTGAATTTAAGTATAATGACCAGGTTCGGATATAGTAGGCCAACGTCATGTAATGCAAATTCTTCATAATCTTCCACATACTGAATAAGGGAATAAGTTAACAACTCATCCTTTAAGGGGTAGTAACGCCAAGAATTATAATCAAGAGCAATGTTTGAGACTACGTATGTATACCAGAATATTTTATAATTAAGAAGAGTATGACAAGTAAGAAAATGAATGAACACGTGTCAAAAGAAGTAAAGAAATGAAGTTGTTTATAATTACGAGTGGTGGGAAAGTATGAAAAGAAGAGATTCCTTTCAGACCATGAATAAGAGTTAACTACGATGATACGCGCACTTCAGATTCGATGACATTGTCCATAAAGTGTTCACGATTGAGATACTACAAATATAAGAGTTTTCAACACACCAGTTAGTAAACAAAGCTAAGTTGACAATAGAATCATTCACATACAAGAGGCTTTGTCACGACCCAAATCGTAGGGCCGCGACGGGCACCCGGATCCCACCCGCCGGGTACCACAATTCGTATATATAACATCTAATCATAAATAATTATGGACTAAGCTAAAAGAAAATTATGAAAATCGGGTAACCATCTTATATATACACATACCCATACCAAGGCCTACAAGGCCATACAAGACCACTATCCATAGGACACCTGTCTACAAGCCTATAGGAGTAGCAACATCAAAGGTTGGGACATGGCCCCGCCATACCCATATATACAAGCAAAAATGTACCGTACTAAAATTAGACCAACACTCCGAACAAGGAGAGTGCTCCAAAAATCTGCTGGATCCGCAATCAACTACGTGAACCGTCACCTTGCCTATGTGAACCTGCGGGCATGAAACGCAGCGTCCCCCTACAAAAGGGACATTAGTACGACTGATGTACTGAGTATGTCAGGCATGAATAATAGCATAACAGAAATATAACAACAACTGAAACAGAAACAGCTGACCATCAGTAAATGCCTCTGAGGGCCCTAATACATATGTCTAAATGTTATGCACAATGCAGTTTCCATATACATCAGCCTCATCGGGCATCTTTCTTACCATAACAACATATGTGGGCATCATACCATATAATGGTTAATAAGTGTATGCATAATGCATAATGCAAATGCGGTATACTCATGTCCACACATGAATCCTCTCATAACTGCCAATGTGGGCCTCAGGTTATATCGCCACACAAGGGCATCACATCATATTGGCCTCTTCGGGCTCTTTCGTGATAGTGTGTACCAGCTGCAGGTGGTGTGCGTATATAACGGATTTCCCTTTTCTCATTCCCCGTACATACATACATATATATATATATATATATATATAGAATATTTACCAAATAGTAGTGTGCATAACACAAGTGGTCCAGGGTAATATATGAATATAATGCAAATGAAAATACATGAATAACAATAAAACACTTCATGAATTTGTCGGATGACAAAAATATCCTTGCCCCTTAGGCTAACACTGTGAATATCAACACATTTTTCTGTATACCTCAATAAGGACTTAGAAACATATTTAGACATGCTTTTAGCATAGGAATCAATAACATGAATATTTTTAACTACTAGGAGTAGAATAATTTATGGAGCAATATCACGGTTATATTTTGTTACATGGAACATGTCAAAAGAAAGAAATAATTTGCCTTAACATACCTCGATTCCACTTAATATTTTGTTGGAATCGTTGAAGGTTTCTGTTTCCAAAAACCATACTGGCCGACTTCTCCTTTCACCAAATAAATCCAAACTTGAATTGTGAAGTGGTTCAAGACGTTACAATTCTTTTTTACAAGCAAATGAATTGTTTCCTTTATTCTTCAGCCACGAATTGCAGCTCACAATTGAAATATACAAGTTGTTGAATGTTTCAAAAGGCTTCCAAAGCCTTAAAATATAAGTCCCCAACGTGAAGAGGCAATGATGCTTAATCATCATGTCCTCCACTTAGCCAATCTTGGCGGTGGAGGACTTAATTTGACGCCACCTTGCTTCCCATGCACACTCACTTAATTTAATTAAGTGACCTGTCTCCGTATGATTTATCAATCACACACACAATTAATTTCGTGATCCCAATTCACTTAAATCCTAATAACTTATAAGACCTTCATATACTCGATGTTATAATTTGTAATATGACACTAGTCCATAATCTCTTTATGCACACACCAAATTATTTTCGCTTCCCGTCATCACACTTGTTACGTCCAAAATTATTTCGGGGTTTAATCATTTTATATACTAATATCTTTATTAGCATACGTAAATAACATAAATTTTTCCAAGCTTAGCGATTTTACATTCGCCTAGCGATTTAAATCGTGACCCGAAAGTACGGGATGTTATAGGCTTGACTACTGTGAGGACTAATGAGAGAAGCTGACCTGAGTGAACGCATCAGTTAGATAAGTGGGAGTCCGATTGGAGGATTCAGATAGTGATAGCCCTATGACTCAGAATACAGCAGGGTCATCCCTCTTACTAGAAGAAAAGGAATGTCATGATGAAGATCCCATTTTTAGGAAAGATCAGGAAGGATATCTAACAAAAGAGAATCGCAACTTCGAGCATAATGGGGGAGGGACCCCAGGTGGAAGGTCCATTTGTGAATTCCTAACGTAGCAAGATTACGAGATAAGATTATGATGAAGGTCCATTGCTCACGATATTCTATTCACCGTGGATCTACTAAGATGTATCATGATCTCAAAGGTATGTATTGGTGGAACGACATGAAGAGGAACATTGCAGGGTTGGTAGTTCATTATCTTAATTGTCATCAAGTAAAAGTAGAGCACCAAAAGCCCTGCGGCTTGACTCAGAACATTGAAATCTCGATGTAAAAATGAGAAATGATTAATATGGATTTCATTACGGGTTTACCTCACTCTTAGCATAAGTTTGATTCTATTTGGGTGATTGTTGATAGACTGGCCAAATCAGCTCAATTCCTTGTGGTCAAAACCACCTACACAGCCAAGGACTACACAAAGTTGTACGTTAAGGAGATTGTTCGCTTTCATGGTATGCCTATTTCTATTATATCTGACCAAGGTGCGCAGTTCACAGCTAATTTTTAGAGATTATTTCAAAAAGGGTTTGGGCACTCAAGTTAATCTTAGCACATATTTCCATTCTCAGACAGACGGACAGGCCGAACGTACGATTCAAACGCTCGAAGACATGCTACGAGCTCGCGTAGTGGACTTCAAGGGAAGTAGGGATAACCATCTACCCCTTATTGAATTTGCGTAAAATAAGAGTTATCATGCTATCATTAAAATGGCTCCATACGAGGCTTTGTATGGACGGAAATGTAGATCTCCTATCGGATGGCTTAAAGTAGGCGAATCAGAATCATTTGGGACTGGCCTGGTACACCAAGCCATAGAGAATGTGAAGCTTATCCAAGAACGGTTGTTAACCGCTCAGTCTCGTATTCAAATGTGCGACGATGGGACCTAGAGTTCTAAGTGAATGATTGGGCCTTCTTGAAGATTTCTCCTATGATGGGTGTAATGATATTTGAGAAAAAAGGAAAGCTCAATCCAAGATACATTGGGTCTTATCGCATAATTCGATGAATCGGTCAAGTGGCTTATGAATTGGACTTGCCTTCGGAGATAGAGTTTGTTCATTCGGTTTTTCATGTTTCTATGTTAAGAGCGTATGTTGGGGATCCTTCCAAAATTGAGTCAATTGACGATGTGAAGGTTACAAATGACTTATCATATGAATAGGTTCTTATTGCTATCCTAGATCGTCAAGTCCGCAAGTTGAGGACTAAAGAAGTAGCCCCATAAAAGTTCTATGGCAAATAAGAATGTAGGATAAATGACATGGGAGGCGAAAGAGGATATGAAGCACAAATATCATCACCTACCTCAGGATCAACACCATATCAAGGTATTTATTTCATTTACTGACACCAACTCTTCTGAGGTGCCGGATAGTCCACAGTCTTAGGAGTCCTTCAATCAGGGCTCGCCGGTGTATGCCATGAAATAAGCGAAGGAAAAGAAGAGTAAGCAGGCCAAGAGGATGCGAGTAGTTGATAACGATAAGGGGTTCCGCCCCGAAGTGTGCCTGATCAAGTCTCACATATAGGACCGAGATAGAAAAGTACAAGTACATTAATTCATTTATTGGAATTGCTTATATAGATATAAATATATTCATGCACCCATAAAACCAACTTAGTAATTGTTATAAGGGAATGAATGATATTCTAGTAACAATGGGCCGAGATTGTAAAGAAGAGACTAGAGTAGGAGTAACAGGATTACAACATTGTTCTAGCAGACTAATAAGAGAGTTCACCGAGGGATAATTAATACGTGACTCGAACCCTTGTGACCTTGTATTCAGAAACCCCGGACTCACCTTATGTTGAGTTAACTGGTTGGGGGTAGGTTAGGTGTGTTATTCAACTCTTTATGGGAGAATCAATAATATTTTTGTGTAATCGCAATTGAGACAAAGACATCCGGCAAGCCAGACGAGGAACCTAGAGGTAACTAGAGTGGCTGGTTCAGGGTAAGTTAAGGATTAAGGACATATGAAATGACAAGAGAGAGATTTCGCGTTGAGAGCCAAGAAGGAGCCGATTTATTGATAAGAAGTGAAACTAGAATGAATTACCTAGGCTTAAATCAAGCGAATCAAATATCGAAACAGAAGTAGTAGCCATTGGTTGGTCCTCAAGTAAATGATGTTTTTATGAGGATAAGTGTGATCATGAGAAAACTAGACGTGGAAACCCCAACATTCGAGGATGAATGTTTCTAAGGGGGAAAGAATGTAACACCCCATACTTTCGGGTCATGATTTGAATCGCTACACATATGTAAATTGACCTGAGTCCAGGGGAAAATTTGCTATATTTAGGTATTTACATCAATAGCTTAGTATATAAAAGGATGCGGTCCCAAAATAATTTAAGATTTTAAAAGTGTGACAACGATGATCGGAAATATTATTTTCGTGTGAGCAAACATAGGCTATAGACTAGCGTTATATCACATGACCATGATAATGGATATACGAAGTGTGCTAAATGATTACTATTTAAGTGAATTAGGATCAAGAAATTAATTATGTGTGTGATGAGTTAAATGTGGAGGGTGGTCTAAAGGAATTAATTGGTGACTTAATGGATAAGTTTGGAAGAAGGTGGAATTCCACGTGTTGTAATATAAGGAAGTGAATTAGTGACTAGGTAAGTTACACTTACTATGGAATTAATTGGTACTGATTAGATAGGTAAAGTTGTGGAGAATTAATGGGATCATACCTAACCTATCTTATATATTAGGATGGATTTTCATTTATTGAGTGACTCAGAATGTTTTATTATCATTCATGCATTATATACATGTATAAACCTTGACCTCAAAGGTATTATATATGCTACTATATGGTATACATTATATATATGTAAGGTATGGGAAAAGGTAAGGCGTTATATACGCACCACCACATGATCAACTGGTATATGATGATGTTTATGCCCACAGAGGCCTGTATGATATTATGGGATGCCCACAGAGGCTTGATGACATTATATACGCATATGTATATGTATGACCGACATTGTGCATGCACATACATGACACTTAGGCATATTATGGCCCTCAGAGGCATTCTGCACAGGTATGACACTCATGCATATTATGGCCCTCAGAGGCATTTTCTAATAGTTGGTTGTTTCTTGTCTCATGTTACTTTCATGTCTCTATTAAGCTATTTTTCATGCCTGACATACTTGGTATATCATTCGTACTGACGTTCCTTTTGTCGGAGGACGCTGCATTCATGCCCGCAAACTCAGGTAGATAGGGTGACAGTTTGCACTAGTAGGTTGCTGGTTCAGCTGATATTGGAGCAGTCTACTTGTTCCAGAGTTGTAATCTAGATGTAGTACAATATTTTGTATCTGCATAGGGGTATGGCGGGGCCATTTCCCGACCTTACGATGTCACGTACTCTTTAGAGGCTTGTAGACAGTTGTCCTATGTATAGTAGTCATGTATGGCCTTGTCGGCCTCAGTATGTATATATGCATAGGTTGGGTTCTTCTATTTACAGGATTTTACGTAGCACCTTTTCAGATTATTATTTCTATGTGTCAGCAGGTTACCTCGTGACGGACCTCGTGGCCTATGCTTAATTACGGTTAGGTGGTAAATATATGATTAATGATACTCAGCAAGTAAGGCCCTGGTGCCCGTCATTGTCCTCCGATTTGGGTCGTGACAAAAATTGATAGAGGAAACATAATCGGTGAACCACTAGTATCATGCTCGATGAGCTTGTTTCAGTTCATAGAGCGATTTCCACAACAAACACATATAATTCGGATGAATAGGATCCCTGAAATCCATAGGTTGGTGCATATATATTGTTTCATGAAGATCCTCATGTAAGAAGACATTCTTGACATCAAACTGATGAATGGGCCAAGACTTGGATATGGAAATGCTAAGGACGGTCTGGATGGTTGCGGGCTTTACAATCGGACTGAACATTTCATCACAGTCCACACCCACCTGTTGAGACCTGCCATCCGTATATCCACTGGAGGACGACTGTGTGCAAACGAGACCAGAGTGCATCATCAAAAGTCAAAGCCGATGGTACGTATGTGGACTTCGACGTGGGAGAGATGATGTGGTCGATAACTTCGTAAACACGACAATTGTCACGACCCAAACTGGAGGGCCATGACGGGCACCCGGCCTTACCTTTCGAGCACCACTTTTCACACGTTTACCAACTAACCGTAAACAATCATGGCCACAATGACCGTTATCAAATATCCTGCTGACACATACATCAAGACCGACATGGCCATACACGACTATTATACATAAGACAACTGTCTACAAGCCTCTAAAGAGTATATGACATCACAAGGTTGGGACATGGCCCCGCTATACCCATATGCATATGCAAAATATCATACCACGATCAGACTACAACTCTTAAACACGTAGAGTGCCCCAACATCAGCTGAACCAGCAACCTACTAATGCGGATCATCCCTCTGTCTACCTGAGCCTGCGGGCATAAAACGCAGCATCCCCCGACAAAAGGAACATCAGTATGACTGATGTACTGAGTATGTCAGGCACAAAGAATAACATAATAGAGATATAAACATAAACTGAGACAGAAACAACCGACAGAATTAGCCGATAGTAACAGCTGACAGTATTAGCCGATAGTAACAGCTGACCAGTAGTGAATTCCTCTGAGGGCTATAATATGCCTAAATGTCATGTACAATGCAAATGTGGTATACATATATATATTGGCCTCATCGGGCATCTTCCTTCCCATAACAGCCTCTGTGGGCATAATCATCATATTGGCCTCTGTGGGCATCTTTCTTTTTCGTGATATCTGTATCAGCAACAGGTGGTGTTGCGTATATAACGTCATTTCCTTTTCCCATCCCCTATATATATATATTGTTTACCATATAGTAGTGTATATAACACATGTGGGTCCAGGGTAATACATGAATATAATGCAAATGCATGAATGACAATAAAACATTCTTAACTTATTAGACGACATAATATCCTTGTACATTCGGCTAATATTGGAAATATTAACATCGTTCCGATATACCTCAATAAGGATTTAGGAACATATTAAGACATGCCTTTTAACATAGGAATCAATAACATGAACCTCCTTAACTACTAAGAGTAGAATAATTTATGAAATAATATTACGTTTACGTTTTGTTACATGGAGCATGCCAAAAGAAAAAAATGATTTGCCTTAACATACCTTTAGTCGATCTAGTTGTCGACACAAAGTATACTAGTTGTGTAGCACCTCAATCTTGTATGCCAAGAACTACTCTTCTTTCACTTTACCTCACTTCTCGATCATTCATCCAACTCAGGGAAAACTCATGATAGTAATTGAACTCTTCATTTTCCCTCTTTCATAAACTCGTTATAGTAATTAAACTCTTCATTTTTTATGCTTCCTTTTGCCTAACTCCGCCCATCGGTCTTTCTCTATTTGGTTACAAGGTGCTAGTAGACAACCACAATTTACAGAAAGCAATAAGGATCCTCAATTAATTATTGTAGCCAACAGAATGTTTTGCTCATAGCTCATGCATGTCGGCATGTAGAGGCAAAGAACACATATCACACCTTTTATTTTGGATAGGTTGAAGCACATCGTACACTTGTCAATACGCATTTCTTGTGTATTTGATTCATCACACCTTCTCTAATCAATGTAGTGGCACCTCTTTTGTTAGATGTTGCCACGTGGAAAGCCAATCAAAATCTCTTATTCACTTAATCAATTACACACATAATTAATTTCTTGATCCCAATTCACTTAAATCTTAATGACTTATAAAACATTCATATATATACTCAATGTCATAATCGTGTGATATACCACTAGTTCATAACCTCTTTTGGGACACACCAAATATTAATACCAGTTATCATTGCCCTACCCTTTGTTAACCCTTAAATTAATTCGTGACTGCATCATTTTATATACTAATCTCTTTATTGGCATATGTCTAGATGCTCAAACCATCGCTCGAAAGTACGGGGTGTTACAACAATGGATCTTAAAAAGCTCCGCCCACGAGGAGTATTAACCCTTTTCCATCTCAAGAGTCACAGAGATGGAAGTTTTTAATGTTTTTAACGGCAAGTGTTGGATGAAATTTGGTTTTGTCAACCATTGAAGAGAATTTAGGAGGAAGAGGGAGGGAGAATGGCCGAAAAAACTAGGGTTCCATCGTGGGAAAAAAAGGGGGGCGGCCAAGATAGGTCGGCGGCTAGTGTTCCGACGCGGGCTAGGTACCGACGTGGAAAAAAGGTGGCGGTCGAGAAGGTGTATCGGCGGCTAGGGCAGGATTTGTAGTTTTAAACTACTGATACCATAAAAAAATATGTTTCTTGATTTTATTGATGAATGATTTATAATATATATAAGATTACAAGATTACTTAATTTGATACAAATTAGATAACTAATTAATTTAATTATAAAAAAATTATAATTTTACCTAAAATAAAAAATATATAATTAATATCATTAATAAAATAATATTAAAAAATATTCTATTAATAACGACTCAAGCAAAAGTTGGAAAGGGAAGGGAAATGGGAATAGCAAAGCAAGTTGCTTGTAGCAGGAGGATCGTAGCGGTATTTCTGGAAGTGAATGGATACGGAGGACTTGTTATTGTGCCCCTTCACGTGATATCAGCTGACAGATAGAGAAAAACCACTCTCTCTCCCACCTCCCTTCCACAACCATAGACCAGTCACCTCTCTTTGCTCTCCAGTCTCCACCCCCTACCCCTTCGCCACCCCTATACCCTTAAATGAATTTTAACACAGTTTCTTGTTCTTCATATTTCTATTACCATTTGCGTTTTTTTATGTTTCGATCATTGCATTATTTCTTTTTTGTTACTGTTTCTATTTGTGAATGCTATTTACTATTTCCCATGTCCCATTTATTCGTTGTTGTTACTGCTTTTATATCTATATTTCCTATTTTTTCAAACAGCTTTGATATGATTTACTCAAGTATAGAGTCTATCGGAAACAATCTCTATATGTTCACAAGATAGAAATAAGGTTTTCGTACACTCTATTATAGATCTCTAGACCCCATGAGATTTCAGTGGGTATGTTATTGCATACAATATTAACAATGTAACTAAAACATTATTAATGTAATTTAATTAACTTGATATATCATGTTATATTATTCTATTATTTCTCTGGTTATTATATTAAAATTGAGATTAAAAGTTACTCCTATTTGTTATTGCATATGAACAATATCAACGCACAATTCTTAAATAAAAAGAAAGAAGAAAACAAAAGAAGCAAAAGCTTCATCATTTTCTTGGCGAAGTCGTAATCAAATGTAAATAAAAAACAGCTTGCATGCTACCTTTCTCGCTTTGAATCTCGACTGTAAAGGGAGATGAGAATAATGGATTACTGCATTTGAAACTACACGTGCTTTTGTCTACCTCGACAAGGACAATTTTGTCTAACCTTGAATCATGTCGCTTTCACTAAAAAGAGAACCCTATCTCTTACCCACTCACCCCCTTGTCTCTTCCCTTACCTTTTTCTCCATTCTCCGTACGATTTATTTCAATCAAACACGACTTTGGGCCAAGTCTATTTGTTTTTGTGAAGTGAAAGATCAGTGATAGAGATGGATTTAGATGTCTAGAGCCAAATAGCTTTTAGATATACAGTATACCATATTCCCCCAAACCCGGACCTCCTCACCTGCCCCACGCACCCAACGGCGAAGTAATTATTATTAATGAGACTCACAATAAAAATATAAAATATAAAGCAATGAACACGAAAAAAATAAATGAGTGTGTATATATAGTAGGGCTGGCCAGTGGGCCGGGACAGCCCGACCCCGACCCGAGCCCGTCCCGAGCCCGCTCTGGTCCCACCCCGATCCCGCCAAAAAAAAAAAAAATCACGGGGGCGGGACTCGAACTAGGGACGAGACGATGTCTCGTCCCGCGAGACCCGAGCCCGCCCCGACCCCGACCCCGCCCTTTGCAAAAATGGACGTTGCACCAACGACCATAATCTAAAATGGCGTTGGCCAACGGCCATTTTAGCCCCCCCCCCTCCCCCAACCCCCTACCCCTTAATATTTATTTTTAACCCATAAGTTATTATATTTACACTTTAACCTAATTTTTAACTATAAATAACTCATTTTCTCTTCATCTTTCTCACAAATCTTCCTACAATCTCTCTAATTTCTCAATATATCTCTCTACAAGTCTACACTGTTTGCTAAATATTCAATTTTATTTATTCATTTGGGAATTGGTAGTGAAGTTGGCAACTAGCTTGAGGATCTTCCATCGAGCAAAGTTTCAATTTTCAACCTCTCGATTACACGTCGACGTTACGTCGGCGTTTGGTACATTTGTTCCTTCATTAAATTATTATTGTCTGTTTATTTAGTTTATATCACTTAATTTTATTGTCTTTAATTATTTATTTATTTATTTATTTATTATCATAATTAAAATGGAAGGATTAAAAGGTATGTTTAAGGGTAAGGGTAAGGGGTAGGGTGCTTCTTCTAGTAGGGGCAACCAGGGCAAGGGTACTTCTTCTAGTCATCTTATTCCTACACAAGATGATTTTGTTGATACTCAACATTTTCCTACAATACCATTAGATTTAGACCAGGTGCTATTTTCTGAAACTCAAGAAGACTTTAATTTAGACGATGATCTAGATGATATACCCACTAATGTTGATGACAACACACCCACTAGTGCACCTTCAACTGAAATACCTCCTATTCCCCCTAGTATGAGACAAGGTCCAGCAAAACGACCATTAAAATCAGATGCATGGACATTTTTTTGATAGGGGCGTAGAGAATCAAGTAGCCATATGTAAAATTTGTAAAAATGTTTTAAAATTTAAAACTGGAAAAGGTCACGGTGGGACGGGGGGTTAATTAGACACGTAGTAAGTGCTCATCCACTAGGTATGCCCAATACCAGGCTTCAAAACCGGATGCATAAGCGTCCGCTCCATCGGGACAAGGTTCACACATCGACATCGTCAGGACCAAGTACATGGTCAAATTAACCCTATGACGGGGAATTGTAGGCTCTAAATACAATAAACATAGAGATAGGGAAGCAATATCAAAATTAGTTCTTTGTGGAGGGTTTGCCTTTTTCATTTCCTTCATCTCCCGGTTTTATTCATTACATTAGAGATATATATAATCCTGCTTTTAACGATTTTCTTAGATCAACTGTTAAGAGAGATGTATTTAAATTCGCGCATGAATATCAATAATATTTACGTTTTTCATTATATCATTTTAATGGCAAAGTATCCATCACGTCTGATATAGGTCGTAGTACTAACGGCCATGATTATTTAACTGTAACTTGTCATTGGATAGATTATAAATGGTCTATGCAAAAACGTATTTTAGCGTATAGATATATAGATGATAGGCACACTGGTACTTTTATTGCAGAAAATATTTATTAAGTGTGCGATTATTACGGAATTACCGATAAAATTATGACTATTACATTAGATAACGCTTCTAATAACAATTACGCAATTACAATTTTAAAAAATAGTTTAACTCCGTCTTTTCCAGATCATTTTCATATAAAATGTGCGTGCCATATATATAACTTAATTGTAAAGGATGGTCTATTACTTTTTGAAGACATTCTTAGTAAAATACAATTTGCTATAAACTTTATTTTTAAAAGTAATAAAGTACAACGTAGAAAAGAATATAAAAAAATTTGTCATGATTGTGGACTACCTTTTAGAAAAATTCCACAAGAAGTATCCACTAGGTGGAATTCTTTATACGAGCAACTACTTGTTGCTTATGACTATAAATTACCTATAACTTTATTTTTTAACTCTCATAATAAAAAGCCAGCTGATATGATTTTAGATAGTGATTGGGAAAATTTTTTCGAACTTATTGTATTTTTAGAGAAATTTTTTCAAGCAACAAAAGAATTTTTCGGTATATATTATCCTACTATTTCAACTATGTTATTTTATATAACTCTAATATTTTTATTACTTAGTGAATATATGGAAAAACCAGCTTATAAGGCAGCTATTAAAAAAATGTTTCTCAAAATAAAAAAATATTTTATTCCTATTCCCTCTATTTATATTATTGGTTCTGTATTAAATCCTACTATTAAAATAGACGGTACTAAATCACTAATTGAAACTATTTACGATTGTATAGAAGTACTACCACCTCCAAGTCCCAAAAATCTAAATCACCCACCACCTATTGAACAAACTAAAGAAGAAGTATTGTCTAGCGTAGAACACTAATGCAAAAATATATATAGATTTTATCAACAAGAAAATGCTAGTAACTTACCAACTTCCATACCATCTTCTTCATCTTCAATACAACCTCACAAAAGACATCTTTGTTTCTGCGCTAGTATTGAAAGCCTCGAGAAATAGAATGCGCGGTCGTACCTCTACTACTAACCAAATTAGCGAGTTGGATATTTTTGTTTTGCAGGGTTCTGTACCGTATCAAGAAGTTATCAATGAAGATGGACATGAAGACTTGTCAAAATCGAGGAGGGAATGAGAAGACCTTTCCGACACTTTCATTGATGGCTCGAGATGTTTTGAACATTCAAGCGTCGTCCAAGCTGCGTCAAAACGCTTTTACGCAGAGATATCAAATAGGAGACCACAGACACTCATTAGCCGAGACGACTTGGAAATTGCGGTATTATTGAGAGATTGGATCTGGCGGAGCGGAGAAGGTGCGGTCAACCGGAGATCAACGAAGAAGATGATGAAAACTACAACGAAATCTTAACCGAAGGTAGTGGAAGCGACGTGGATCAATTTGACCAACAAATACCAATTCCAACCGAAGAACCATATGAAATCATCAAGCAATTAGAACAGGTTTTTTTGAGAATGTAATTTTTTTAATTGTAATTTTATTATGTAATTTGTAACTTTTGGACAACACCACAAAGTTGCAATTTAGATTTTAGACAATTGTATTTGTATTACAAAAAAATCATATGTCTATTAAATAATATAAGAGGCACAAAACAGCATTGGTATGTTTTTATTACACTATCTTATTTTGTTTATTGAGTTTTTTTTATACATATGTTATTTAAAAAAAAAAAAAAACCCGCCGTATCCCGCCCCGAGCCCGACCCCGACCCGAGCCCGCCCCGCCCCGACCCGAGCCCGACGGGATCGGGATCGGGACGGGACTTGCTCTAGTCCCGCCAAACTCGACCCCGTCGTACCCGACCCCGCCCCTTCTCCCGTCCCGCCCCGACCCCGACCCCGACCCCGCCAGACCCGGCCCGCCAGACCCGAGCCCGGCCTACTGGCCACCCTTAATATATAGTATAATTTTCTCATAATGGGGCTCATATGAACCCCTTGCGGCTGGCTTCTAGCTCCGTCCCTGCACCCACAATCAGTAGCGGATCCAACCACAGGTTTGCGGGCAGAAACGAATTCAGAATTTGAATTTTATGGGTTAGGAAGTGTTGATGTTGGATGGATGTTGTGACAACATCTGTAAATGCTCAGGACAACATCTTATGAAAATAAAATTGTTGTCTGCGATGTTGTGACAACATTCCTGACAACATCCCTGTAACGATTTTGCCTATTCTTCCGGCCAAAACAGGTTGTGTTACTGTGAGTAAAAAATGACCTAGGCAAACTAACAATGATGTTGTGTTTAACGTGGTAAAAGAAACAGTCAAGGCTTGGAGAGGAAGCAGCGTGAAGACCAAATCCAGAACGTTGAGCTTTTGAAGGAGCAAGAACCGGTCCAAGCTGAAGCCTTCTTTTACTCAGCATCCGCAACCAACCAGTGAGGATTTCAAGGGAAGTTCCACACTATAAATAGAAGGGAACTTCAGAGTATCGATATCCAGAATAAAACGAGAAGAATTACCAAGAGAGCTCTCGTTTATTCACCGTAGAAACGGGATCAACACACTTAGCCTAAAGTTGTATAACAACATCTAATCCCACATTACTACTGCTGCTCAGATTATAGATCAAGCGTATAGTTCAAGCAATAGTAATGAAGATGTTGTATTTATCTTTTTAGATCTTTTAACTTTAAATTTGAAGTCATCTCATGACTTCATTTTTGTTTGTAATTTCTTTTTCGCATTTATTGTTTAATCTTGTAAAAAGAAATTCATTTGTAATTGTATATAATTTATACAATTCTTTGGTCATTGACCATCAAGAGATCTGTTAATATATACCCTTGAAAAATTATACCTTGTGTCTCTTTACTTTTTCGCTGCATTTACTCTATAAAGTTTTATAACTATTTTATCACAATGTTGTCTTAGATGTTGACACGACATTGAAGGCAACATCCAGAAACTGTTTTAATTGCTTTAGCTGTTACTATTTTATTCTTACATATTCTTGCTTATCCGTAGCTCCGGACCTAACAAGTGGTATCAGAATCAACACTTGATACAATAAGTGTTTTATTCTGAATATTACGGCTATGGACTCAGCTATACAAAACGTTGGTAGACTTCCAATTCTTGACGGAACTAACTATGCCTATTGAAAAATCCGACTACGTTCGCACATCAAATTCATTGATGTTCGAGCTTGGAGATCAGTTTCCGAAGGCTATGTGATTCTCAAGGACCCAGCAGACGAGGATGGTGATGTACTTACCAAACCCGAATCTGAATGGACCGCGGAAGAGATCAACAGTGCGAGCTTCAATGAAAAGGCTCTAAATGCAATATTTGGATGGGTAGATCTCTATATGTTCAAACTAATCCAGAATTGTACTACAGCCAAGGACGCTTGGGAGACCTTACAAACTCATTGTGATGGTACCTCAAGTGTACGACGTACAAAGCTTCGCATGGTTTTGAGCCAATACGAACGCTTAAGGATGGAAGAATCTGAAGACATAAAATCCTATTTTAAAAAGTTAATTGACATTGTTAATCAGTGTCAAGTGCTCGGTTCTCCTTTAACCAACACACAACTTGTGGATAAAGCTCTCATATATCTTCCTGAAAGGTTTAATACTAAGATTTGTGCTATTGAAGAGGCCCATAATCTTGCTACTATGGATCTACATGCCTTGATGAGCATCTTTCAAACATATGAGATGAACATGAAGAGCCAAAGAGATCTGTATAAAGACAAGACTTTGGCACTCCAAGGACAAACCTCTGAAACTGAATTGGAAAACGAGGTAGAAAACTTGGAGGAACTGGGAAATGGTGCAACTGTTGCCTTACTTACTCGTCGATTCAATTCGATGGTGAGAAAGATCAACATTGATTGCAATAAGGCCAAATACAAACAACATCAAAGCCCATTCTTCAATAAACAACCGAATAGGTCACCTTCTGAGCAAAGAAATCATAGTCCACTGAGAAAATCTAACTCCGACAGTACCAATTTCAATCCCAAGCAACTCGAGGGAGTGCAGTGTCATGCATGCTCGGGTTGGGGACACTATGCTAATGAGTGTGCAAACACCCTTAGAAAAATTGGTAAGGTTATGTGGGTAACTCTCAGTAATGATGAGAACGAAGAGGAGGAAGGAGATCAAGAAGAAGAACCACAGTACGTCTTTGGCGACCATGTTCGAACATTCACTGTCCGACGATGAAGATGTTATTGACAATGTTGCAACAACATCAGACTCAACATATGGAATGTCTTCAACATCATAGAGGTATGTATACTGACTATTCTGATGTAAATTGTTTTAGTGGATTTATTTCTTCATCCGAGGCTATAGATTTGGATCTAGTTGACTCCAAAGACGACGTAATAAAGGAATTACAAAATCTGTGTAAAACATTAATCACTGAATCTGAGCAACTAGACTCAAAAGCAAAATTATTGGCTCTTGAGAATAGCAATCTGAAAGGCACAATCAACCGATTAGAGGTGGTACTTACCAAGAAGGACCTAGAGCTTGGTAAGATTCGTGCACGACTGAACGTAGCTGAGACCACCTTTCAAAGTCTCAACATGGGAACCTCCAAACTGGATGAAATATTAAACTTCAATAATCCTACAAGGGCTGGACTTGGGTACCAATCTCCTAGCAAAACAAATACTTTCAGAATCTATAGTCAAATTGATAGGATAAAATTTGTCAAAGAAAATACGAGCAATTCTCAGATCACTGAAATTGGATCGAAGTTTGTATGTAGCTTCTGTAAAAAGTTAGGACATCTTATGCCCTACTGCTACAAACTTCAAAACTCTGCTTTTAAGATATTGCCTAAAATGTCGTCTGCAATGTTGCCTAACATCACTGACAACATTCAAAGCAACATGCCTGAAAGCAGAAGGAAGAAAAAGGAATGGGTACCCAAATTGAATCTGAAATGTAATGTGTGCATAACTGCTTTGCGTACTAACATTACAGGGTCTCGGTATTTCGATAGTGGCTGATCACATCATATGACAGGTACCAAAAGCCTATTGAAGGAGTATGGAGCATTCAATGGAGGATACGTGACCTTTGGAGGAGGAAGTAAGAGTAAGATAATTGATAAAGGAACTCTTAATGATCCGGATGTACCAGCCTTGAAAAATGTTCTTCATGTAGAAGGTTTGGTTGCTAATCTTCTTAGCATAAGCCAACTATGTGATGATGATCTCGAGGTGAAATTCAACATGCTTGGATGCAAGGTTACAGATTCTGCAGAAAAATGTGTCATGTCAGGAACCCGAACGGGAGATAATTGCTACCTAGTCGGTAGACAAGAGTTTTGCAACTCCGCAAAGGTAGGTGACCTGACACTTTGGCATCAAAAGTTGGGACATGTCAACTACGGCACCTTGGAGAAGCTGATCTCATTTGAAGCTGTCAGAAGCATTCCCAGACTGGATCCAAAAGATAAAACATTGTGTGAAGATTGTTTGAAAGGAAAGCAGACCCGAGTCTCTCATAATGTTGTCCAACGTGACGGACAACATTCAGGTACGTCTCATTGTTTCTAATTATTGCATATGGATCTTATGGGTCCAATCGAGGTAGATAGCCTAGGAGGAATGAGATATTCTTATGTGATAGTAGATGATTTTTCCAGATTCACTTGAATCTATTTTTAAAAGAAAAATCACAAACCTTTGAGATGTTTAGAACACTTTACTCTAGGATTAAAAATCTGTTTTGTTCTTCGATTTTCAGAATTAGATCTGATCATGGAAAGGAGTTTGAAAATCAAATCTTTGCAAAATTCTACGAAAAGAAAGGCATATTCCATGAATTTTCGGCACCAAAAACACCACAACAAAATGGGGTTGCTGGGAGAAAGAACAGAACTCTACAAGAAATGGCTAGAGTTATGTTAAGTTCTAAGCAATTGTCAAAAAGGTTTTGGGCAGAAGCCTTGAATATGACATGTCACATAACTAGTAGAATTTTTTGAAGGTCAGGGACCAAGATGACACCATATGAACTGTTAAATGGAAAGAAACCTACAGTGCGATACTTTCATGTCTTTGGATGTGTGTGCTATATTCTTAATGACAGGGATAAACTGGCCAAATTTGACTCTAAGAGTGACAAGGGAATATTCGTTGGCTACTCTCATAATAGCCATGCTTATCGAATATACAATCTTCGGACAAAGACCATACAAGAATCAGTCAATGTTATTTTCGATGACCTACTGGATATATCTGGTAGATCTTCAGAAAACAACATTGTGGTTACAGTTGAAGAGGAACAACCCACAGAAGAAACAGATGTAGTCCCAGATGTTGTCCCAACATCAGAAGAAACATTTGAACCTCAAAAAGAGAACACAGAGGACGAAATCGGGGAGGAATCTGCTACTGAACTGAATGATCAAGTGAGAAGAGACCCTCCATCGAGGATTAGAAGGAACCATCCACCCGACCAGGTGATAGGGTGAGTTTTTGAGGAGAGGCGTACAAGATGGAAAGAGCCAGTAAATTACCGAGAAATGATAAGGTATGTGTGCATGTCCACCATATATCAACAGGTAAGTCTCTTTTGTCTTACATCTACTTTGGAACCTAAAAATATTGGGGAAGTATTAAAAGATAATTTTTAGATTCAAGCCATGCAAGAAGAGCTTGAACAATTTGCCCGAAATGAGGTTTGGGACTTGGTACCACGACCCAACAACACAAATGTTATTGGGACCAAGTGGATATTCAAAAACAAATCAGATGAGTTAGTGAAGATTGTCAGGAACAAAACTCGACTTGTTGCTCAAGGATATACACAAGTAGAAGGTATCGACTATGACGAGACCTTCGCTCATGTGGCTAGAATTGAGTCAATAAGGTTACTTCTTGCTATTGTTTGCTATCTAAAGATTACCTTGCACCAAATGGACGTTAAAGGTGCCTTTCTCAATGGATACTTGGACAAAGAAGTTTATGTTGAACAACCAAATGGATTTGAGGATCCTCACCATCCACATCATGTGTACAAGCTCAAGAAAGCCTTGTATGGACTAAAACAAGCACCACGTGCATGGTATGGTCGTCTAACTAACTTCCTTGTTTGGTTTTACCCGTGGAGAAGCTGACAGAACATTATTCATTAAAAGACACGGTGTAGATGTAATAATAACTCAAATCTATGTTGATGATATTGTTTTTGGTTCGACTACAGAATCTCTAGTAAAGTCTTTTGTCGAAGCAATGTCGACAACATTTGAGATGAGCATGATTGGAGAACTAACATTTTTCTTAGGCTTGCAGATTAAACAGAATGAAGATGTGATCTTTGTATCTCAAAGCGAATACGCCAAGAATCTTATTAGGATATTTGGTCTGGAAAATGCTAAACACATGAAGACTCCAATGGGCTCTGCGCAACATGCATGTAAAGACGATGTTGGAAAGATGTTGACCCAACATTATACCGATCTATGATAGGTAGCCTTCTATACCTTACTGTCAGTCGCCCCGATATCATGTTTAGCGTATGTGTTTGCGCCAGGTTCTAAGCCAGTCCCAAGGTATCTCATTTTAATGTTGTGAAACGTATCATACGATACGTTGCCGGTGCAAGTGACTTGGGAATTTGGTACTTCAAAGACACTAATCCTAATCTAATAGGATATAGTGACTCGGATTGGGCCGGTGATGTAGACGATAGAAAAAGCACTAGTGGTGGGTGTTTCTATCTTGGCAATAATCTAGTCTCATGGTACAGTCATAAACAAAATTGTGTATCACTCTCGACTGCCGAATCTGAATATGTGGCAGCCGGAAGTTGTTGTGCTCAACTGATTTGGTTACGTCATATGCTAGATGACTATGACATATCTTATAACTCCATGATTTTGTACTGTGATAATCTGAGTGCTATTAATATTTTCAAAAATCCAGTTCAGCATTCACGTACAAAGCACATAGACATAAGACATCATTTTTTAAGAGACTTAGTGGAAAAACAGCTAGTTCAAATCGAACATGTTGATACTCTTTTTCAACTGACTGACATTTTTACCAAACCTTTGCATCATGAGAGATTTTCTAGCTTGAAAAAATCTCTTGGTCTCTGTTTTCTTTGAAAATAAGACAGACTAGGTAGATGTTGTCCGAAATGTTATCCTAACATTCTGGGTAACATTTACTGTTGAGTCAATATACAGGATAAGTGTTGTAGTGATGTTGCATTTTTTTTAGAAGATTCAAGCATGACTCTAAAATGACAAGATATGAAGGCGACGCCTCTACTAAAAGATTTGGGTGTATGCAAAAAGAGCAAAGCTCTAAGATTGGTATCGTTCCAATTCTATAGGAGTACCACGTGTTCAAAAATGTTGAAAATTCCTCAATATTTTTTTTAATATGTATGTGTTCAACTAAGTTGATTTAAGGACAATGGTAAAATGTTACATTAGTCCAGCGATCAGTCTCATAGGGAACATGTACGAAAATATTATCTCCCAAATCAGAAAATCCTTGGAGTCTCATAATGCTTGTATAACTTTGAAATGTTGCCAACATCATCAACAACATCGTGTTCCAGTACATTGATCAAACTGGTTTATCTAATTTTATTCATGTTTTTGGTATTTACAAAGTCTCTGTTTTTAACTGAAAGTCCAAAAATTCTGGATGACCGTTTTTTTTTAAAAAAATGATGATATGTGCTATGATATCCTATTTTAGGTGTGTAAAGAGTTTTTATTCTTCTATACAATCTAAATTTAAGGAAAAGAAGTTTAAGTGTAAGTATAATTTGCCATAATAAAACCTTCCATTTTTTTCTTGGAATTGTCACATCAGTCGACTACCAACCCATTAAACCATGGCAGCCCAAACAACACCGTCATTTCTCAAAACCCAAAGCTTCTCCAACACGCCTAATCCTTCAAAAGCCACTCCCATGTCCGTGTCCCCAAAATCAACAAACACCACAAATTATTCTCTAATGTCGACTAGTCCAGCAAGTAACGACAAGGTTTACAAGCATTATACTTCCATTAATGACTTGAGACCTGTCGAGGATGACTGCACACAGGCTATGATCTTGCTTGGTTCAGATAAGACATTACAGGTGAGCTACCAGGCGATAATGAAAACCCAATCGATGTTGATGCAATATCTGATTTCTCGAACCTTGCCTCAAAATCGACATTTTCGACACAAAGGTCAAAGAGGGTTTTCGAAAACCAATTCGGTGAATACCAGTCTGCCAAAAGATCCAGGGAAGAGTCGACTTTCCCTGTTGATACCACCACAAGCAGCAACACTGACACCAATTTCAGTGAGCCCAGTTCCTCCAAAGCTCCATCGACTTCCACTCCACAAGCAGAATCTGAGAAGGAAAAAGTAGAAGAAGAGATGTATGATGACACACCTCTACGAAACTTCATTTCTAAAGGGGTCCATAGAACATACTGGAAATTTGATAAATATGTTGCCTCAACATCAAAGGCAACAGACGAGAAAATGGACCTAGACTATGTTGCCCCAACATCCGAGGCAACACCTGCAGCCACCTCATCCGAAAAAGTATACACAGAATCTGAATTCTGAGGTAATTTTCTACTCTTCCATGTTTCAAACTAAATCATGCTCCAGCAATTGGAATTGGTTTAAGAATAGATGAGTTGGAGGCGAGAAGGTGATTGACCTAACTTCATTCTCCAAAAATGGTTTAGTTGATTTCTTAAGTAGTCGAAACATCTTAAGCTCTGTATCTGGTAAGAATCCTTAGTGTGAGAAGGTGATTAGGGTGTTCTATGCTAATTTGATGCTTGTTGTTAAGGACACAACCTCAAAGAAATTTGGGAAAGTGTACCTATACAATAAGGTATACAATTTTACACCTAATATCATCAACTCTACCCTTGGGATAATTATTAGTAAAAGCGAACCTCAACCAAACCCCACTGTGGAGGAACTCCATTCAATGATCAAGTACCTTACAAGGAATTTGATCACTGTTTGGGCTCCTCACAGTCCTGTGTCGAAACTCACTGCCGTGTTTGCCACTTTGCACAAACTTGCTATATACAATTGGCTACCCTCTCTCAACGAGATAGTAGTGACCCTTGATCAAGCATCACTGCTTTTTAAGATTGGAAGGAATCAGAAAGTTGACTTAGGAACACTTATATTCAACCATGCTGTCAACTTGGCAGAAAAACAAAACAACTATGCCCTTCCATACCCCTCATTGATTTTTCAAATCCTGCTCAACCAAGGTTTTAAGACTCCAAAAGGAGAAAAGCCGAGTTCAGCCTTTGAGGTTTACTCAGTACAACGAGCAGTTGTTAACAGCAGAGACATGGTTATGGACCTGCCCTGGAAAAAATATGAATGGGACACTAACACATCAAAGGATGTTGCCGACATTCCTGGCAACATTGCTCAAAGACAGGTCCCAATGTCCAAAGACTGGCTACGACAACACATTGATGAACTTGACAAACAAATTCAAGAACTAGTGCGAGCCAGGAACTATTACATGGGCTTACTTTCTTCACAAAAGGGGGAGATGATGTTGATGTTGATGCTGGAAGCAGACAGGGGGAGATTCTACTGATAAGGGTGCAGGTAATGATGCATGGGAGAGGAGGTGAGATGATTGATTGCTAACTACTTCTGAAGCCATGGAGATGAAGATGGTGTTGCACAGAGTGATTGTTCACAAAAAGCGGCTGACTGCTATTGTGACTTGATTACTGTAGTCAAGGATGATTATGCTGATGGAGTGTTGATTCAATGATGAATGTTTATTTGAATAGTGGACTATACTGACATTACTGACATTTGAAATATTATTTATGTTTGTATTTTTTACTTTGAGACATTTGGTATGTTCTTGCAGACATTGCGACTGCTTTCAAAAGCTGTTTATATATGTTTGTCTGATGTGGATTGTTATGAATGGTTACTGTAGACTGATTACGCAGTTGCCATAAGTAAGTCACGACTAACAGAACATAACTCCTATCTGATCAAATCATCGATACAACACTGCTTGAAATTTGCTACTGCAGATTAAGAGGGAGCATAACACTGATCCTACTGATTCTTGGAATGTAATGACTACATCGGGAATCAGTATCCTAGTCATTTTCGCTTCGTATGGAGTTTTGTGAAGAAAGACAAAAAGGGGGAGATTGTTTATGTTGGATGGATGTTATGACAACATCTGTAAATGCTCAGGACAACATCTTATGAAAATAAGAATGTTGCCTGCGATGTTGTGACAACATTCCTGACAACATCCCTGTAACGATTTTGCCTATTCTTCCGGCCAAAACAGGTTGTGTTACTATGAGTAAAAAATGACCTAGGCAAACTAACAATGATGTTGTGTTTAAAACGTGGTAAAAGACGCAGTCAAGGCTTGGAGAGGAAGCAGCGTGAAGGCCAAGTCCAGAACGTTGAGCTTTTGAAGGAGCAAGAACCGGTCCAAGCTGAAGCCTTCTTTTACTCAGCCTCCGCAACCAACCAGTGAGGATTTCAAGGGAAGTTCCACACTATAAATAGAAGGGAACTTCAGAGTATCGATATCCAGAATAAAACGAGAAGAATTACCAAGAGAGCTCTCGGATATTCACCTTAGAAACTGGATCAGCACACTTAGCCTAAAGTTGTATAACAACATCTAGTCCCACATTACTACTGCTGCTCAGATTCTAGATCAAGCGTATAGTTCAAGCAATAGTAATGAAGATGTTGTATTTATCTTTTTAGATCTTTTAACTTTAGGCTGAAGTCATATGCGACTTCATTTTTGTTTGTAATTTCTTTTTCGCATTTATTGTTCAATCTTGTAAAAAGAAATTCATTTGTAATTGTATATAATTTATACAATTCTTTGGTCATTGACCATCAAGAGATATATTAATATATACCCTTGAAAATATAAACATTGTGTCTCTTTACTTTTCCGCTGCATTTACTCTATAAAGGTTTATAATTGTTTTATCACAATGTTGCCTTAGATGTTGACACAACATTGAAGGCAACATCCAGAAAATGTTTTAATTGTTTTAGCTGTTACTGTTTTATTCTTACATATTCTTGCTTATCCGTAGCCCCGGACCTAACAAGAAGTATTTCACTATACTTGTACATGCTTAATAAAATAGACTTTTACCACATATACAAAATTTGAGCAAAAACTATTGAATTAACATGAACGATTATGTCTAGTGTGTATATATGCAAAAGATAAATATAAATAAAATTAGCTAAATATATATTTCAGAACTCACGTATTTAAATCTTTAGACCAGCCTAGCTCTCCAATCATCTCTAGACTTTTTCCTTGTTCAAATTCTTATCAGTCAATGGAAATTTGCTTTGTGCTTGTACTTGCCACAGACCACAGTTGTTCACTAGAAGTCTAGAACTCCTTTTGAAACCCTAGCCGATGAGCCTCTTTTCTCTATCTTCTTAACTTTGTTAGTACTACTAATTATATTTTCCACCAATCTACATTTCCATGCTAGGAGTACTTTTGAAAATGGTGAAAGTACTTTTCCACAAGTGAAAGAATCAGCTTTGCACGGCACTAACTCTCCTTTCCATGTATACATGCCGCATTTGTAAATGCTCTATGCCACTTTTCAATAATCATTAACAAGCCCTAAATAGCCAGACCAGGGGAAGGGGTTTGTCCAATTTTATAGTTTTGACTATATATGTAGCAGCAATTATAGGACCACTGGAAATTGTGATGTAATGCAAGCTAGGGTGTGGGGTTATTGTTCTGATGTTGCTTTCAAAAATTGAGATATCTATGAACAAAATATGTGGGAGATGAAATGTACCATTTAAACCACGGCTTGACATGACGAGGAGAGCATAAATTTTAGTCCTTTTCATTTCCATGGGCAAAGAAAGAAACTTAAAATAGACTTATTCTTTTACATTTACTAGTAATTACTACTACCTTTCTTTTGCTCGTAGATTCTACCAAAAGCCAATTATGTTTGGTGTAGAATCACTGCCCTTTAAAACATACGTCTATGGCTCTACTCCGTCTTTATGTTCAATCCCTTGCTGCCAAAATACACGTGGACCTACACCGTAACACTCCGTACTTTCGGGTGATAGTTTGAGTAGCTAGACGTAGACCTGTCCACCGGGTCAGGGATCCGCCCGACCCGACCCAAAAAATCAGGGTCAGGATCAGCTAGCTGACCCGCGAGCCACTCGACCCGAAAAAAGCGGGGACCTGACCAGGGTCAGGGTCGGGCCAGGGTTAGAATATTTTACCCGTCTGACCCGGCCCGACCTCGACCCTACCCCGACTCGCATATTTTTTTAATATTATTTTTCCTTCATTAATAATTATTTTGTACTTATATATTTTTGTCATTAATAAGTGATATAATGCATGTTTTTATAATATATGTATTGCTCTAATCTACATTGAGTTCGACATAAAATAAGATAAAAACGGTAGATGATTATTAATTATATATTTATATTATTAGTCATTCTGTTAATATCACGGAAGCATAATGTAGGGAGAGAAAGTAGTAAATTGGTGAAACTTTAAATGGTCATAACTCTGCGCTCGAATGTCCGTTTTACCCGATTTTTTTTTATTTTGCGTATTTTTTTGAGACATGGCCGGTCAAACAGCCATAAGGCGGTTTGGCGCAGCCAATTTTTAGAAAAACGTCAGTTTTCCCAATCAATTTGTGTTTTTTCCCAAATCGGTTTCTAATTTTCTTTTTCTTTAGTCAGATCTCACGATATACAATACATTTCAACATCGAAATGTCGTGGTAATGTAGGGGTGAATGCCAATTTCAATTTTGGAAATTCAATTTTTTAAAAAAATAAAAAATTCCTCGACCCGACCCGACCCTGGCCAGCCAAAAAATTCCCACGGGTCAGGGCCGACCCGTGACCCGTAGGGTCCCCGAAGAGTCAGGGTCGGCAAACAGAAAAAAAAAGTCACCCGGCCCGACCCGACCTTTGGACAGGTCTAGCTAGACGTATGCAAGTAGACCCGAGCCTTGAAGGATTTATGTAATATTCACATACGCAAATGAAGAGCTTAGTATATAAAAAGATGCGGCCCGAAATAATTTAAGATTTTAAAAGTGTGACAACGATGACTATAAATGATATTTTATGTATGGCAAAAGAGGCTACATACTAGTGTTATATCACATGACTATGATAATGGATGTATGAAGTATGCTAAAATAATTACTATTTAAATGAATTATGATCAAAAAATTAATTGTGTGTGTGAAGAGTTAAATGTGGAGTGTGGTCTAAAGGAGTTAATTAGTGACTTGACGAATAAGTGATGTGGCATCACCTTTTTTTTCATGTGTCAATATGTGAGATAACATTAAGTGACTATGCATTAGTTGGTATAGGTGGCATTACGAGGAATAATAGTGTATGCATGGAAAAAAAGAGGACAATAAAGATCTTAATTAGGGGCATAAAGTGATTATCATGCTTTGACTAGTAGTCATGAGTGGAGGACATGTGGCAGCATAGTGGTTCAAGTGTTAAATTCAACTTATGTATTTGGATGCAAATCAGCCACGTAACAAAGGCACTAGGGAATTGTGGATAAAACTTATCTATTAGTATTAGCAACAATAGTATATACACTAGTGGAGGTTTTACATTTTACAAAGATATAAAACAAAGAAGGAAAGGGGAATAATTTAAAAAAAATTGTCATATGCACGTCAAATGGATCAACTTCTTCAATAAGTTTATACAAAATAAGATGTTGGGATTAATCAAGCAGGGCAGCAACGTGACAGTAATTATAGAAACATCGTGACTAGCAATTTCAAGAAAGCAAAGTGTAATTTTTCTTAAGAACAACATATGGATTTTGGGCACTGTTTCAATCTCGTTGTTTTATTTTATCACGTATTGAATCTGGACTTTCTTCAAAGTAAGGTAAGGTGGAAGAAGAGGGGTTCTTGGCAAATAAGGTTGAGGTGCTAGATGAGCTGCATTGATTGGGTTGTTAAGAAGACCAATAAAGGTATGTTAAGGCTACTCTTTCTTCTTTTGGCATGTTCTAAGTACGAAACATAAACGTAAATATTGTCTCATAAATGATTATATTCTTAGTAGTTAAGGATGTTCATGTTATTCATTCCTATCGTCAAAGCATTTCTAAATATGTTCCTAAAGCCCTAGTGAGGTATATAGGAAATATGTTAATATTCATAATGTTAATCGAAGGTGTAACGACCTTACGTCACTCCGATAGACTCAGAGTGTCTTAGTATTATTCATGCATTATACACACACACACACACACACACACACACACACACATATATATATATATATAAATATATTGGATCGGGTTGCACGTTTCGCAACACATATACATATAAATATATTGGATCGGGTTGCACGTTCCGCAACATATATACATATAAATATATTGGACCGGGGTTGCACGTTCCGCAACATATATACATATAAATATATTGGACCGGGTTGCACATTCCGCAACATATATACATATAAATATATTGGATCGGGTTGCACGTTTCGTAACATATATATACATATAAATGGATCGGATTGTGTGTTCCGCAATACATGCATAAGTCGGTATTTACATTGCATTCCATATCAACACATACACCTTAAAGAATACCTAGGGGGTAGTGATATGTTATACACCTCTCACTATAAGACGAGGATAATTTATAAAGTGGAGGCCTATCCGGACATGTTGTATTTGAGTTTCATTATTCAACTCGTATGGAATTCATGTTGCTCATGCTTTCATTTACAACTTGTCGCTTCATATTGCGTTTATGCATTTCCTTGCAGTTTATAGATTCATATTGTTATTCATGCTTTACATACTCGGTACATTATTCATATTGATGTCCCTTTGTCGGGGGATGCTGCGTTTTATGCCCGCATGCTTAGGTAGACAGGGTGACGATTCACACTAGTAGGTTGTTGGTTCAGCTGATGTCGGAGCACTCCACTTGTCCCGGAGTTGCAGTCTAATCTTGATACGGTACTTTTGCATATGCATATGGGTATGTCAGGGTCTTGTCCCGACCTTAGGATGTTACATACTCTTTAGAGGCTTGTAGACAGATGTCTTGTGTATAGTAGTCGTGTATGACCTTGTCGGTCTTAGTATGTATATATGTATGGGTTGGGTTCTTCTGTTTGTAAGATTTTACGTAGCTCCTTTTCAGTTTATTATTTCTATGTGTCATCAAGTTACTTTGTGATGGCCCTCGTGGTCCATGCTTAATTATGGCTAGATGGTAAATATATGATTAATGGTACTCGACAAGTAAGGTTCGGGTGCCCGTCATGGCCATCCAGTTTGGATCATGACATCCACCATAAAAAGAAATTAGCTGCAAAATTCATCACTAATCAGTTGTTAAATAATCCATAGTTAACATAATTTTATATAATTCATAGGCACTCTATCATTAAATAAGATAAGCAACATATCTAATTTTTACTATTTAGCGATAGAAGTTGTCCGTTTTGTATTGCTCAACTTCTAGCTAGAATGAATTTATTTATTCTTAGTAACAGATTGTAAGTGATATGGTTTCTAATAAATCTTTCTTTTTCACCTTAATATTGGCTAAAATGAGTTTTACTGTTATAGTATTGATTGACGAGACGCGAGGTGGAGTTGATGATAGACTGAAAGTTTGGAAAAAGGTCCCAGAGTCAAAAGGTGTCAGGTTAAGCAAGACCAAAATAAAGTACCTTGACTGAAATTTCAGTGACGCAAGATCTTAGGCGGAAGTGGAAGTAAAGATCGAGGCACTGGTCATACCAAAGAGATGTATCTTTAAGTATCTTGGGTCCATAATTTAAGAAAACAAGGAGATTGATGATGATGTCACATATTGTACTAGAGTGAGATGGGTTAAATGGAGGATCGCCTCGAGGGTGTTGTGCGATAAGAGTGTGTCACTAAGGCATAAACATAATTTCTACAGAGTAGTGGTTAGACCAACATTATTGTATGGAATATAGTATGGGTTAGTCAAGAACACCCACGTTCAGAAGATGGAGGTGGCAGAGATGAGGATGCTCAGATGGATGTGTGGACTTATTCAGAGAGATATGATTAGAAATGAAGCTATACAGATAGGGTGGAGTGGCATAAATGGCAGACAAGACGAGGGAAGCTTGTCTTAGATGACTCGGGCATTTGAAGAGGATGTGCGAGGATGCGCCAGTAAGAAGGTGTGAGAGGTTGGTTATAGCAGGATTTAGGAGAGGTAGAAGTAGACCGAAGAAGAACTAGGAGGCGGTGATTAGATAGGACATAGCACAACTTCAGTTGACTAAGGACATGGCCTTATATAGGAAGATGTGGAGTTGAGGATTAGGATAGAAAGTTAGTAAATAGCTAAAAAGTGTCGCACTTTATGTGGGAGAGGATGGGGGCTAACCTACTTCTTTCCCCTTATCTTTTGAGTAATATTATTGAGTTATCTCGTAGTTTCTTATTTTCGTAGTGCTATTTAGTTATCGCAAAGTTGCTTATTCTTCAATATGTATTACTATCTGTTGTTGCATTTATTCTATATCTTGCTATTCTGTCTTCTTTTATTTTGAGCTGACGGTCTATCGGAAATAACATTTCTACCTCACAAAGATGGGGGTAAGGTCTGCGCACATCCTACCCTCCTCAAATTCATTTGTGGATTACACTGAGTATGTTATTATTGTTGTTGAATTTATTAATCCTTTTTTTTCACATGTAGACTTTTCTTCAGCTAGTTAGAAGTCAAAATCATTGTCTTACAAGTTACAACACTAGCTAATAGGGTTGGGCATGGTACAGTAGATACCGATTATCATATCAAAAAAATTTATACTGCAAAGTTTGGGTATTATGGTATTTGATATGGTATTTGGCATGCAATTTGAAAAAGCTTGGTATTTGATATTTATAAAAGAAATACCGAAATATCGAAGTATATAGTTACATATACAACTCATATATATTAGTATTATAGTACTAATAAGTATATAAATTAGTATTAGTACAAAATTAATTATTTAGACGTATGAGTTTTGACTAATCTATCTTGATTGAAATGCCCTTTTGTGTAATTGATTTACGAAGGGGATTGCTTGTACTTTATTTTGAATATTTTTACATGTGTAAGGTGTTAGTACGATATAATTAAGACGTTTCTTGAATAGCCGAAATTATAATTTTCTATTATATGAGTATAAATAAGTCGGAGTGAACAAACTATGGTTACCAATTTACCGTACTGTGAAATACCAAAACCGAACTTAAAAATATTGAATCATACCGAATTAATTTAGAATGGTAATGGTATCATATTTTTAAAAACCGAAAATCGTAATTACCGTACCGAAATTTCAAATACCGTACTGTTAATGTTGAATTTGGTGTTGTGACATTTGACCCAACATATCTCCTAAAGTATTGATATGAATGTGTGAGTATGTTGGGACAAATGTTGCACAACATTTTCTGAATATATTTTGTCTTACTTCACGCGATGCAGTAATATTTGTGTAAATATTACTATGAGGTAAAAATGACTTGGCAAGGTAAAAAAGAGCTGGTGAAAAATGAGTGAGGACTAAGTCAAAAGTTGTTGCTTGTCGTGAGGATCAAGCCAAAGCTGTTGAGATTATTACTCCATGATCTTCTCCAACCAATTCCACCAGCAGTCCACCTTTCCCTCAACTTCTACAACTGATCGATGAGCTTTTCAAGGAAGACTTTCTACTATAAATAGAGAGGCTACTACAGAGTATCGACATCCAGAACCAGAAAGTAAAATACCAAGAGAGTTCTCGGGATTTCATCTAAGAAATCTGGATCACCAGTGTTGCTTGAGTGTGTTGACAACATTCTGTCCAACATTACAATTGTTGTTTAGATTCTAGATTAGTTTTGTATGGAGCGATTGTAATGAGTGGTTGTCTATGTTACTTAGTTAGATTTTTCAGGCAGAAGTCATCTGCGACTTCAACTTTTAATTTTTTTTTGTTTTATCTTGTAAATATGTAAAGAAAGAAATTTGTATATAATATATATACAATACATTTGGTCATTGACCATCATAAGTTATATTATATATATAACTTATGAAAATTTAAAACTCTTGTGTTCTTTAAATTTCCGTTGCATTTACTCTTCAAAGTTTTTTGTTTTGCGTGTTGTTACTGGTGTCGGACGACATAATTTTCGACATTCGAAAACATAATTGGTATTCGAGTTTATTTCATTTTATTTTTATTGTTCCATAGTACCCTTCACGTACCGTACCGTACCATACCATGTCCACCCCAACTAGCTAATGTCCCTTTTTCTTGATTTGTTTACGCATTTAAACATATGTTAGCTTTTCGAATTCTCGTCCTCAGTTGAAGCATGTATAATAAATGAAACCAATGAACTTATTCTAGATCATAAGATGCATATGAACCAATATTTTTTAAAAAAATTATCTGACAAACTAGAATAAAAGGTGCATCAAGTTACGAATTTATAAGGATCACAAAGAGAAAGGGGGAGAGGGCCTCACTATTAATTAAAATCTATTGTCAAATATGTGACCGTGCTAAACCAAAACAACTGATGGAAATTAACTTGCCACTTAACTTCTGTACCTTTATTAGTTCATAACCTTACACTATACACTAAAATTATCTAGTTCAGAGTGCAAATTAGAGAATAGTTGACCTATTTGCAGGAGTCTACTTGTTTAATTATAGTTATCCTATAATCCTACTCACATTCTAGTGCTAATATATGAGTAGTAATTGGGGAAGAGCTCCCAACTGTTCCCCCGATGACTTCTTCTCGTAAAAGCTAAACATTATGTGATGTAACGTGCCAAGCTAGTTGAAAGTTGAAACTTTCAGTAGCTTTAATCACTTTTAATTTCATTTAATTTGATTTACTACTGGACATGCTTAAAGCAAATAGGCAAAACATCATACCTTCATACTTTAATGATCTAAGGGTGTCCAGTGGGCCGGGCCGGTCTGATCCCGCAACCCACCCCGCCCCGCAAAAAAAATCGGGATGATATATGTCGGTAGCGGGGCTCAAACTCGGGATGGGACTAGGGCTCGTCCCGCCCCATCCCGCCCCCCGTCCCCCCTGCAAAAATAGTTGTTGCACAACGACCAAATTTTGATTTTAGCCGCTGACAACGGCTAATAACGGTCATTTTGCGCCCCCTCCCCCATAAACCCCTCTACCGCCCTAATATTTATTTTTAACCACCAAGCTAGTATATTTTACACTTTAACCCTATTTCTCAACTATAAATATCTCATTTTTCTCACAAATTTTCCTACCATCTCTCTAATTTCTCTCTCTACAAGTCTAAATTGCACACTAAGTATTATATTTTATTTGGTAATTTCTATCAAAGTTCAAAAATTGGGAGTAAAGTTGGCAACTAGCTTGAGGATAATACCTCGATTACACGTTGACGTTACGTCGGTGTTTGGTACCTTCGTTCCTTCGTTAAATTATTATTGTTACTTAATTTTAATTATCGTACTTAATTTTATTAACTTTAATTATTTATTTGCATAATTATAATGGAACGAAGTAGACGTTTTTCTGGTAGAGGTACTAGGGGTACAGGTGCATCTTCTAGTAATCCTAATTACGATGATTTCACTCATGTAGATGAAACTAATTTTTTTAATGTTAATATTAATATACCATTAGATCATGAGGTATATTCTGCATCTGAACCATACTTTAATTTAGAAAATAAATTAGAAGATAATTTAGATAACACACCCACTAGTGCACCTCCACCTCAAGCTCAGACTGAGTCTCAGGCTGAAACTGAAACTGGAATGCCTCGTATTCCCTTAGTATGAGTTGGGGACAAAAACAACGAAAATTAAAATCACATGCATGAGATTTTTTTGATAGGGACATTCCTAATCAATTAGCTATTTGTAAATTTTATCGCGAAGTTTATAAATTTAAAATTGGAAAAGGTTAATGTGTGACGGGAGGTTTAATGAGACATGTAGAAAACTCTCACAAAGCAATGTATAATCAATACTTGGCTGAAAAATCGGGTGTGCAAATGCCTTCTGAGTCGGAAAAAGGTTCATATAGTGTCCCCGATCAAGTACAAGGCCGAATTAACCCGATGACGGGGGGAGTTATAGGTCCTAAATATGATAAACACAAAGATCGGGAAAATTTAGCAAAATTAGTTATTGTAGAGGGTTTGCCTTTTTCATTTCCTTCCTCTCCTGGTTTTATTCATTACATTCGAGAATCATATAATCCTGCTTTTAACGGTTTTTCTTTATCAACTGTTAGAAAAGATGTTTTTAAATTTGTGCATAAATATCAACAATATTTACGTTATGCATTGTATCATTTTAATGGCAAAGTGGCTATCACTTATGACATAGGTTGTAGTACTAATAATAATGATTATTTAACTGTTACATGTCATTAGATATATCATATATTAGCATATAAATATATTGATGATAGGCATAATTGAGCTTTTATTTCAAGAAATATTCATGAAATTAGTGAATATAATGGAATTACTGGTAAAATTATGACTATTCACATTAGATAATGCTTCTTCTAATGATTCTGATGTAAACATTTTAAAAACTCGATTGACTCCATTTTTTCCTGATTTTTTTCATGTTAGATGTGCATGCCATTTTATAACTTAGTTGTAAATGATGGCCTAAAACTTTTTAGCTCTATTCTTGATAAAGTACAATTTGCTATCAACTTTATTTTTAAAGGATATAAAATACAAAGACGTAAAGAGTATAAAAAAATATGTCATGATTGTGGATTACCTTATAGAAAATTTTAAAAGAAGTTGCAACTAGGTGAAATTTTTTGTATGAACAACTAGTTGTTGCTTACGAGTATAGAAGACCTATAACTTTATTATTTAATGCCCATAATCAAAATTCAAGGGATATGCTTGTAGATGATGATTGAGAAAATATTTTGGAACTTAATGTATTCTTAGAGAAATTTTTTCTAGCTACTAAAGAATTTTCTGATATTTATTATCCTACTATTTCATCTATGGTATTTTATATAGCTCTAATATTTTTGTTACTTCGTGAATATATGTAAAAATCAACTTACGCTCCATCTATTAAAAAAATTAATTTTTTTTCTTATTCCCACTATTTATTTTATTGGTGCTGTATTAAATCCTACTATTAAAGTAAACGGTTGTAAAACACTTGTTAAAACGATTTATGAAAGCTTAGAAATACTTCAAACTCGAACTCCAACAGACCAAACTAAAGAACCAACTTACGGACCAACTAAAGAAGAAGTTATGTCTAGCATACACACTAAATGCATATATATATATATGTGTGTGTGTGTGTGTGTGTGTGTGTGTGTGTGTGTGTGTGTGTGTGTTACCAAGAGCAAAGGCAAATAATCAACCGACTTCTGTACCATATTCTTCAACTTCACTGCAACCATATAAAAAACACATGCGGTTTCTGCTTCAAGTATTCAAAGCCTTAGAAATATAATGTATGGTGGTTCAAGTTCTTCACAAATTAGCGAATTTGATGTTTATGTTTTGCAGGGTGTTGTACCGTACGAATCAATTGTCAATGAAGATGGATGTGAAGACTTGCTGAAATACTGGATGGAGAATGAGAAGACATTTCCAACACTATCAAAGATGGCCAAAGATGTGTTGAATACTCAAGCGTAATCAACAGCTTCTGAAAGCGCTTTTTCTGCTGGAGGTTCCAAATAGGAGAGCACAAACACTCATTGGCAGGAGACAACTTGGAGATTGTAGTTTTATTCAGAGATTGGATTAGAGCGGAGCATAGAAGGTGCGGTCAACCAGAGATCAACGAAGAAGACGACTACAACTATAACGAAATCTTATCCGAGGGAGCAGGAAACGACGTCGAACAATTTGACCAACAACTTCCAATTCCAACAGAATTTCCCCAATTAAGACTTTCTCCCCGTCCATCTAGATGTCTTTTTCCTCCAGCTCTCGCTTTGCTATTCTTGCTGATGAGGTTGCATTCAAAGCTGATTCTATAACTGACGTTACCCGCGTGCCGCGTACTTCTTTTTCTCGACTGGAGATAGTGTAAGGCGACCAATATGAGGGTTTATTAAGCACCTCAAGAGATTATGAGGAAATTAAAAAAAGTATGGTTGAATATGTAATTTTTAATGGCAATTTTACTATGTGATTTGCGACTTTTGAACTACGAAACAAAGTTGCAATTTTGAAATTGTATTACAAAAAATATCATATTTCTATTAAATAATATAAGAGGCACAAAAATAGCATTGGAATATTTTTATTCACTATCTTGTTCAATTATTGAAGTGTTTAAATATATATATTTTAAAAATTATGAGTCTAAAAAAAATTAAAATCCCCCTACCCGACCTGACCCGTTTCCCCAAATTCCGTCCCCTCTTCCGGCGGGATGTGGGACGGGACCTCTTCCTGTCCCCCCTATCCTGGCCCGGTCCCCAAATTCTGATCCCGACCACTCACCCCGTCCCCCCAAATCCCGTCCCATCCCGTCCCATCCCATCCCATCCCATCCCACTGGTCACCCCTACTTTAATCTAGTCTCTGCCGTATTATCATTTGAAATTTATCTGCGTAATTTTGAAGGAGCCAACAAACAACAAATAAGTTGTACAAATTAAATTCAAAACACATGTCAGAGGCAGATGCAATTTATAGTATAAATTTATGGGTAAAAATCTATTAAATATTGTAACAATTAATTGATTTAAACCATAACTTTTGAGATATAATAGGTTGAATACTAAAAACCTTAAAAATTGAACTTATGATATATAATAGGTTTAATTCCTGAATTTATCTCTACATATGTGACTCAAAAAAAAAAGTACAGATAACCCATTTAAGGTTCTCCGGTCTTTCATTTGTTCTTTCCTGAAATTACTGTTGTGTGTTTACAACTAAAAAGGGGTAGGAACCCCAAACACAGTGGAGATATGATTTTTAGTTTATAAATATTAAATAATATTCACTTTTATTTACTGAATTCTGAATAAATTATTATACCTATCAAATAATATTTTAATATAAATACAACATTTGATTCAAAACTACCAGGCTCTTCCAAATCAGTAACTCAAAGGGTGACTCTACCCAGCAAAAGCCTAACAGAAAAAAAAGAAGGTACAATCCAGAGAGCTCCAGCTTGCTGGTGAAAGGTTCTTGCCTGTACCCTAGGGTCGCAGGTTCGAATCCCCTCAATGGATATCGTCCTCCGGGGCATATACCTTGTGGTAAAGCCTGGGCGCTAAAAGCCGCGCGGGCATGTTGCAGTGTGGGTTCGATCCCCGCTAAGCCGAAAGAGGGGGTCAACCTTGTAGCATTGATCCGTTGGACGCAAACAGACACTGACCACGGGGTGCACATCCCGCGATTTACCTGGTGGTGGGGTGCTGAAGGACCGGTCCCATCATCCCCAGGAGTCTAGTACCAGTACTTGTGCAGGTGCTAGCGATAGGGAGGCACAAGTCGCCTCGAGACCTGGGTTAACAAACAAAAAAAAAGGTACAATTTAATGTCTTTATTTTCGGAATACCTGATTATTCCACTATCCCATAAGAAAGAAAATAAAAAGGAACATGGATATTTAGTTACTGTATATACAGGAAAGCAGTTGTTCATTTGTTTTATAGTGCTATGATACTTGAGAAAAAGATCTTTTGCTAACATCCATCTTGATTATATTATCCTTGTTTTTTTCCTCTTTTAAATCCAGAGTAATAATTTGCAGCATAATGACAAGAAGTAAATTGAACATTGTAAAACTAGGTAAATAGTTTTTTTTAATGTAATTTGCCCGGAAATATACTGATAAATTTGCCATATATACTTCCTAAATTTAGTGTCGTCTTTCTTCTCTATAATTTGTGATTGATGTGTTCTTTTTTAATACACTTAAAATAATTAAAGGTAGAGCTAAGATTTTTAGTTATTGATTTTAGACTACTATTTTTTTACTTATTGGATTCTGAATAGATTATTTATTCATATTATATTAATTTTTAACATAATCAGAATCTAAATTAAAGTTATTGAGTTTCACTAAACGTGTAATCTATACCGAAAGAAAGTCAATAAAATCAGGTGAATAATCCATAAACACTAAATAAATTTTCAAAATATGATCTATTACTATTCATATAATCATTGTTTCCCCGAAAATGAAAGATGTTCCAATAATCATTGTTTTCAAATTCAACTCAAATGGTGGTCCTATCATTCAATTTTTTGGGCGGATTCTCCTTCATATGGATTGGTCTTTAATCCCCCCCCCCCTCGCCTCCCCTCCCCTCCCCTCCCCTTCAAATTGTTAGTTTTTAATTTTTGTTCCTACTTCTTATTTAATGTAAATTTATAAATTAAAATATATAATAGAATATTTTTTAAATATTTTTCATTAATTATATATCTCTTATTTTAGGTAAAATTGTATTCCTATTGTAATTAAGTATTTTATTTTAGTTAGAATTATATTTCCTATTGTAATTAGGTTGGTTAGTTACCTAGTTTAAATATTCTCGTACTACTCTATATATTGTACATTATTGATGAATATACAATCAAAAAACATATTTCTTTAATATCTTTATTCGCTGGTCTACGAAATTAGAAATTCTGTGTTCGAACCCAACGAAGTAAAAAAAAATAATTTCGCAAGGAGAGTTTCATAGAAACTATGTCTATTCAGGATAATGTTGCATATAAAATATGCCTTGTCCGGTATAGTTCTATAGGATAGCTTTATTTCTACAAAATTATGCCGGACAAGTCATAGTTTCTACGTAACTTTACCCCAAATATACATTTATTTTTACTCTGTTGGATTCGAATCCAAAATCCAAAATCCAAATTTTATTTTTTATTTTTTTAATGTCTGGGATATTTCAGCTGTTTTTTTATTATTTAAAATATCGAAGGACAAAAATTAAAGACTTGCTATTTGACGGATAAAAATTAAAGACCACTCCAAAACAGTGGCAATCGTGCGAATTGCCCCCTAGCCTTCGTCCCAAATGCACACTACATCCCAGGGAGAAAAGGAAAGTCCAGTTCAACCATATCTCGGGGTCCTCTGCCTATCCGCATGGTATATTTGCTTGGGCCTGGATCGAATATTGGCCCATAATACGATAGGCCCATGTATCTCTAGCTAAAGAACCAAGAATCTCAACTACTATAAGGATGTCTAGAATCTATTTACCCGCCATTTTCTTTCCCGCCAATCCACATTCCTCCATTTCCCCATTTACTCTCTGCAAAGTCCTTTGCAAAAAAAGTTCAACACAAAATGGATGAAAAGTTTGAGGAACAGGGCAAGCTTCCTGAGCTTAAATTTGGTAAAACCCTAACCCGTTAAATGTTGGAGTATTATATTCTCAGAAGTTTGTCTCTAGCTCTAATTTTTTATTAATTTTTTTTTTATCTTCATATTCTGTGTTTAATATATGGATATTGAGGATACATATTAGCAGCACAACTGATTTTTGGGATTTAGTTTTATACATTGAGAAGTACAAGTTAATTTAATCCCCTCTTTTCTTAGCTAAATAATACACGGGTCCTGGCTCAACTTTTTCTTTTCTTCATGTGCAGTCAGGCATCAGAATACCATTTATCAAAAGCATTTTGAAACGTTATGATGGGAAATTTGCAACACTTATCAGGGAAAGGTATATTGATCCTCTTGAGAAATGGAGTGATGATAATCACCTGAATAAGTTCATTGCTCTTGTGGAAACTGCTGTTGACCTCGATCAACTTGAGAATGGAGAGTACATGATTTCTTCTGCATATGACCAAAGTTTATCTGCTCTGAAGGATGAGCAGGAGACATTGGAGCAACAGATTCATAATTTGCTCAAACAAACTGCCAATGATCTTGATCTACCTATTGATAAGTCTCTTAAACTAGATAAAGGAACACAATTTGGACATGTCTTCAGAATTACCAAGAAAGAAGAACCAAAAGTCAGGAGGCAGCTAAATTCTCACTACATTGTTCTTGAAACACGTAAGGATGGGGTAAAGTTCACCAATACAAAACTCAAAAAACTCAAGAGTCAAGACTGGGTCAACTTCATCCCCAATGACTGTAGACTAGTCTGTGTTCTCTAGTGTTGAAATGTTCTGGTCTCTGATATTTTGTCTGTAGGGCTTATAACCTACCTCTTTGGTCTGCCCAGGTTAGGGGGTAAAGTTGGTTTCAGATTATCACAGGCCCTAATATGGGTGGAAAGTCGACCTACATTCGGCAGGTGTGAGTTCAGTATTTTGCTGAAAGTTCTTTTACCTTATTTACAATCTCACTAGGTATGTGAGGGACAAGTTGTCCATCAAATAAATGTAATTAAGAATTGATTTTTGGACATTCCTGCTTGTGAGGCTGTTTCTGTATATTCAGTTATTCACATAATTCATAATCAGTTGCTTGAAGATCTGATTTTAATTGCATTTCAGTATTTTTCTGTATTCATGCATTATTCCTATATTATAACTGTCTCTAAAAAAATCTGAAGTATTTTGGCAAATTTGCACTAACAGGTTGGTGTGAATGTCCTGATGGCCCAAGTTGGCTCATTTGTTCCATGTGACAATGCTACCATTTCTATTCGCGAGTGCATTTTTGCTCGTGTTGGTGCTGGAGATTGCCAGGTAAGAGAACATATCCTTGTTGAATATCTAGAAATTAAAGTATCTACTTGCTCAATAAAGTACCTGTCGAAACAGAACATCCTAGCCCTTCATAATTTTTGGGGTTCATCCAACTTGTTTGGCATCGAGGCATAATTGATTGATCCAGCCTAATAAATAACTATATGCTGATGTCGTAAAAGTCCACCCCTTTTACTTCTGATTAAGTGTCATTTTCCAATACGTAGTTGATCTACATGTCAAATTAGTTTGAATAGGTTTCATCTAACTGGCTTGTTCATTGTGTGCTAGATGTTTTCCACTTCTCTTTTGGTATTATGGTTTAAAGTGGACAGGCTGTACTTGATTATGGAACTGAAGTGGTGTCTGCATAAATAGTTTTTTTAATCAGAAGTCTTTGCATAAATTGTTGAATTGAATTCAGTGTTACTGCTCAACAAAATTATGTTTTTCCTTAGTGAATGATCTTCTATCTCCAAAAGAAAAGGGAAACCTTGTATGAAGATACGGCCTTGCCTGTAGTAAGTACTTGATTCCACAATCTCATCAAATGCACTCCTGGCTCTCCTATGTACTCAAAAGGAAATGGAGAACTTCAATTTATTCTGCTTCTTTGAAGTTTGACATCCTCTGCCCTCCAAATAGCCCCATACTGTGCATGCTGAGGAACTATCAACGTGTTGTCAAGTCCACACCTAAACCTTCTGACCACTTGCTACTAAGCACCTCTTCCGCTGCTTGTTGCATAGCTCACTCATGCTAAACACATTAAACATCAGTGCATCAGGTACAGTGTTGGTCCTACCTGCCACCAATTGAACAACCAAGCATTAGATTCCACCACATTTGTCCTACTTTCTGATGCAGTAGTAGAATGATCAATGTCTTCCCGTCTCTTTATACACGAAGTATTCTGAACTTAATATTTAATAATTATATTAGCAACAGCTGGTAATTTCATCATTTGCCATTTGCCCCAAATATATTGTATTCTTTTATATGTTTTTGTTTATTTATTAGTTGTCACTATTTTTTCTGTTGGTTTCCTTAATAATTAAAGGAACTAAGAGGTTCGTCTTTCTCCTTCATCCACTTTGGATCAGTTGAGGGGAGTCTCTACTTTTATGCAAGAGATGATTGAGACTGCATCGATCTTGAAAGGAGCTACTGATAGATCATTGATTATAATTGATGAGTTGGGCCGTGGGACATCGACTTATGATGGCTTTGGTGAGTTTCTGATTTGTGAATTTATATAAACATCATTTCTTAAAATTTCAATACTTGTATTTGCTCGACTTGGTCTCCTCTCTTGTATTGCATCATCACATGATATAGATGTGCAGGACCTGTCATGTTACCCATTTGAAACTTCCACTTTTAAGATACTTGAGTTAATATGATTGGTATGAGATTTTTCATTCAAACATTCATATCCACGTAGGAAGGAAAACACAAGCATTGTAAAAACCGTCATATGTGCCATCTCCTTGTATGTTTTCTGGTAAATTAGTGACCAGAGTTTCACCTTATTCTAGCATATATGTTTCTGCAAGGTAGGTTTGTAAAGGCTCAGGGACTTGATAATGCAAAAAAACAAAAGCATGAGCTGATAAGCTGAATGAAGATTGAAGACCTCTTGTGATCGCCTTTATTTTTAATGAGGTTCATGTTGTTCTGTTTTTCTTCAGATACTAATAATTCTGGTCTCTGGTTCTGCTTGCGAGATTTACTCTAGAAGTGGTTCATAACTTTGTTTTCTTCCCATGTACCTGCAAGTGAACCATTCCATGCTACCTTTCAACCTTTCACGTAAGTCTGCCTTTTTAATTAGATATAAGATTACCCTTCCGTCATTCAAAAATGAAATAGGATGGGTTTATTTCAGTTGGCATGGTTGTATTATTTCATGGCATATGAGTTAACTATTTTATTCTCTAGTAGCAATGAGATCAATGAAATTAATTATAAAGCATGATTGATTATTTTGCTGACCTTTTCTTCCATAACCTAGGCCTGCACAGGCTTGTAAGAGCTAGCATTAGGCCAGCATCATGGAAAACTACTTGAGCTTAATGAAGGCAAAATGGCTAGTCAAATGTTGACCAAAGTGGTGAAAAAAATAGTTGACCAAAGCCTGCCAATCATTTTACTATGGAGCAGTTAGTTCTGTTCCATTTTGTCCACTATAGGAGATTAGGGTTTAAAATATTACATAATCAGTTTGGAACCATAGCTAATGTAAACCCCTCCTAATTTGGATCCTAAATTATTCGCAGGCACTGGAAAGAATGTTTGTCTTTTTACCTTTTGGGGGTTCCCTTTTTCAGCATGAACCATGCTGAACTAGAGTTATTTCTTTGGAAACTTCGTTATGTCATCAGGTTGTTTTTCCGCTACTTCATAACCGTTTTCGTGTATTTTATTCTCATTATCAGGTTTAGCTTGGGCTATTTGTGAGCACATTGTTGAAGAAATTAAAGCACCAACATTGTTTGCCACTCACTTTCATGAGCTGACTGCATTGGTCAATGGGAATGGTAGCAATGGGCATAAGCAAATTGCTGGTGTAGCAAATTTTCATGTCAGTGCACGCATTGACTCTTCTAGTCGCAAGCTAACTATGCTTTACAAGGTATGTTTATCTTCCTCTCTTTCTGGCTACTTCTGACTCATTCTCGTCATGTGCCAGTAATTTTAAAGTGCTGAGTAGTTATTTCCTGATAAACTTGTTAAAAAGTTTCTTTCCTGATTAACTTGTAATTGCCAGTTTTGAGAAAGTTTGATCTTTATTTAGGATGATATAAATACATAATAAGAAAACTTCTGTATCACTCACATAAGTGGAGGTGCCAGCTTATATGGATATCAGAAAGATCTTACTTACATGCACTCATTTACTTGGACTGATACAACCAAGTATGTTGCGATGATTAGTACTTTTCCGTGCACTCATTTACTTGGCAGCTTATTTACTTGGCAGCTTATATGGATATCAGAAAGATCTTACTTACATGCACTCATTTACTTGGACTGATACAACCACCCATATCCGACGTCAACGTGGGCCAGGCCTCCTCATTCTTCAAATCTCCAACCCGGTATTCTAGGGTCTCGTCCACAACATGCCCAATTTAATGATTTTTGTCACCAAAATGGGATGTCATTGCGTATTTCATGTCCACATACATCACCACAATATGGGAAAGCCGAAAGAAAAATTTGAACGATTAACAATATGATTTGCTCTATTCTCATTCATTCTTCCACACCACCATTGGCACCATGCACTTCAAATGACCACATATCTTTTAAACATTCTTCCTAGTAAATTGCTAACTAATGTGTCTCCCACAAATGTTGTATCATCGTCTCCCGTCTTTTCAACATTTGAGGGTGTTTGGGTGTTTGTGTTATCCTTTGTTTCCATCATCTACAATTAACAAGTTGCAGACTCGTTCAATTCTTTGTGTGTTTTTGGGATACCCACAAAATCATAGGGGCTATAAATGTTATGATTGGAGGAATGGGAAAATAATCATCTCTCGTCATGTGATTTTTAATGAGTCTACATTCCCGTTTGCTAAGTCTCCTGTTGCATCCTTACCTTCATATGATTTTTTAGATAACATAATACATCCCATTTTACACCATCACTTTAATAACCAAACACAAGTGGAACCACCTCCCTAAAATAACCAACATGTTTCGGCTCATCCACAAAATGGGACTGGACCGGAGACCACAATCGTGTTGCCGAGGGTCTCAGCCCATTCCTATTCTCGTGGCGGGCAGACCCAAGTGGGGGAGCCCACTGCTCCCTAACCTACATTTGTAAACCAGCCCAATATAGGATCCCAGCCCAACACCGACCATCACCCCCCCGACCCATTACCATTCCCGAACAGTCCCGGACCATTAAAACTCGTGCTATGCACGGGATCTTTAGGCCTAAACGTCAGTTTAACCTACTATCCACAGAACAATCGTCACTTATACCAAAAAATCACAAAGCGGCCTTGTTCGACCCGAATTGGAAAGCTGCCATGTTAGACGAATTTAATGCTCTTATTAATAATAAGACGTGGGAATTAGTACCACGCCCGTCTAATGTGAATGTCATTCGGTCTATGTGGGTTTTTTTGTCATAAGAAGAATTCTGACAGTTCTTTTGCGAGATACAAAGCTCGTCTTGTTGGTGATGGCATGTCTCAGCATGTTGGGGTCGATTGTGGTGAAACATTCAGTCCGTTAGTTAAGCCAGCAATTATTCGGACAGTTCTTAGTCTGTCTTTTTCCAAATCTTAGTCCATTTATCAATTGGATGTTAAAACTGCATTTTTACATGACAGAAATCCTTATATGGTTTGAAACAAGCTCCTAGGGCACGGTATAACAGTTTTGCAGGATTCATTTTCAAGTTGGGGTTCTCTCACAGCAAGTCTGATCAGTCGTTGTTCATTTATCGAAGGGCGCTGCTATGGCCTATATACTTCTGTATGTTGATGATATTATTCTCACAGCATCATCCACTTTACTTTCTATCATGTCTCTTCTTGTAGCAGAATTTGCAATGGACTTACGTTGAATTATTTTCTTGGCATCACAGTCACCCAATATGTAGGTGGTCTATTTCCGAGTCAAAAGAAATATGCCGAAGAAATAATTTAAAAAGCAGTGATGTCTTCCTGCAAACCATCACATACTCCAGTTTACACAAAGGCGAAATTGAGTAACACAGCCGGTACTCCATATAGTGATCCTACACTTTATCAAAGCCTTGCAGTATCTGACTTTTACGATACCCGATATTTTCTATGTGGTTCAGCAAGTTTGTTTACACATGCATGATCCGAAGGATGAGCATATGGGGGCTATAAAAAGTATTCTGCGATATGTGAAGGGTACTCCATTTCGGCCTCCATCTGTATAAGTCCTCTATCAAGCATCTTTCAGCCTACACAGATGCAGATTATGGTGGCTGCCCAGACACACGACGTTCCACTTCCTGCTATTGTGTGGTCTTGGGAGACAATCTTGTTTCATGGTCGTCCAAACGACAATCCACACTGTCTCGGTCTAGTGCTGAAGCAGAATACAGAGGTGTAGCCAATGTAGTTGTTGAATTATGGTGGCTCCGTATTCTACTATTGGAGCTACATTGTCCGATTGACAAGGCAATGGTGGTTTATTGTGACAATGTGAGTGCGATATACTTATTCGGCAATCCTGTTCAGCATCAGCGCACGAAACACATTGAAATGAATATCTTATTTGTCCGCGAAAAAAGTTGCTCGTGGACAAGTCCGATTTCTTCATGTTCCGTCCCGTTATTAGATTGCTGATATTTTCACCAAAGGATTTTCGCGCGTACTTTTTGATGATTTCAGGGAAAGTCTCAGCATCCGTGAACCTCTCGCTAAGACTGCGGGGGATTGTTAGCACACGATAATTATGGGAGAAATTCCATATTATCATCCTCCACCATAAATCATGTAATTATAATCAATTAGTAATATTGTAATTATTAGACAAATCAATTAATTAGTAATTAGCATCTTATGTTTTAGGTAACCTAAATTATTACTACATACCATAATTATATATATATATATTCTATGGATAGAATGAAACACTCAAGGAATTATCTTCTTACACTAATTTCCACATAAATTCCAGCGTTAATTTATATACCATTTGGTTGTTACTTTACTTGTCTTGGTACGTGAATTGTGAAGTAAGAGTATAAGTAATACATAAATTATAATGCTAAAATGACCAAACTAAGAATTTTTGCTTTTGTTTAAACATCAAAAAGTAATCCCAACATTAGACAATCCCCGCATTACTGATCCCCCATTATATGATTTTCGCATTTGTAGTCTCTCATTATAATTTCTCCATTACTAATCCTCGCATAACCTTTTAGATTAAGTTAGTTGTAATTATTCTTTAGGTGACCTATATTTTGTACTTTTTACTTTAGGTTATTCTTGCTTGGTTTAGACACTTACGGGAAAGGAGACTGAAGAAGCATTTCAAGGAACTTTTTGATATCGACGACACAATCTCTCCAACAATAGAAGAAGATCCAGCATCCATGACATTACTGTTTAAATTAGAGGAGATTTATTGTGAATTTATTTTTTGGACTTCACATAAAATTGCATCTTGAAGTTAAGACTCATGGTTTGTACGTGTAAATTTAGCTTTTCTTTTTTAAGTCCAAACTTAGGCTTGACAGGACTATTACTTTCAGCTCATATTTAAAATGTTCTCAATCTAAAATAATCAAGTCTTTATATTACTAGCCTCAAGAATGTTTGCGATCCAATCACATCTATCACATCTAATTCTAGCAAAATAGACCAATATCATGTGAGACAGTCTTATGATTTATTGCAGTGCTAATTAAATAAGACATTTAATTAAGAGATAAAATATATTTTAGACAAATATTCTTATGATTAACGCTATTAAATAATATCTCTTTGAGGAGTGTGTGCAAATACCTTAAAAGACAGATACTAATATGTAATGAAAGTAATAATAATTTAGCTTTTATTTTAAACCCAACCATGCCAGCACTTCTCAAGAACATTCAAAGTTTTAGCTTTCTGCTGGAATAGTCAACTTAGCTCTTCTCAAAATTAATCCAAAGAAGTGCAATGTAGTTTCTGAAGGCACACATATAGCATGCTGCAGCCAGGGGCAAATTTAGGCCTAAAAAACGGGACATGTGAACTCATGGTCACTCGGTAAAACTAGATATTTTATATATATATTTTCTTGGATTGATATAATATTATTTGTTGACACCCATGCTTCAAAAGGCTGAATGGTGCACTTCGTTAAATGTTGAGTTATTTACCCCAAGGAATATGAATTGAATCTCACTAAATATCTTTCTTTTATTCTCTTTTAATGATGCACCCGTATTCTAGAAATTCTAGATTCGCTTCTAGATGCAGCCACATGTACTGATGTTCACTGGGCCGCCCCACGGGTGAAACCCATGAAGCATGGGCTAGGCCCCTACCTTTTGGAGGCCCCAATATTTTGTACACCACAGCTTTTATTAAAAAAAAATTACTATTATATTATTTCAATAGGAAAAAAACTTTTGAGCTCTGATTTGACAAAAAAAAGGTCCAAATTTTATCCTTTTCCATCATCCATGTGGAAGATGTGACAAGGTCTTGATTTTTACAAAATACTCTTGTTTCTTCTCTTTCTAAAATAAACTTTATCTTTATTCTTCTTTGTTCTTTGTGGGTCTTGAACAAATAATGTCTCAAGAGAGATTGAGTGAATTAGATATATTATTAATTAAAAAAGAATTATTATAAGAAATCGATTGTAACATGATTATTCATAACTTTACATATCAAAAAGCTTGAAAATTTGATTTTAATTAAAAAAAATATAGATGTAAACAATGAACACACACAAACAAACAAAAAATAGAGAAAAAAAGAAAGTCATTTTTCTACTGTAATTAAGTACTCCATTCGTTCTATAATAAGTGGTGTCTTAGACTTTTTATTTTGTTTCAAAATAAGTGATACTTTAGGATTTTAAGAAGAAATTGATCTTATTTTTTCAAAATTATCCTTATTTAGATAGTAAAAAATCATTAAGTAATTTTTCTTTTAGGTATTAATTAGGGTAAGTTAATAAAAATACTCGTAATTTTGTAGAAGTGAGCAGTTTTTAAGGAATGCGGATAAGCCAAAAATAACACTTGATAAGGAGGGAGTAGTATTTGTTGCACCTGGAACCACTAGTATTTAAGTGCAGCTCAACTCTACTTTATTGCTGTAACTATCCACCAATACCATATATAGGCTGGTAATTAATTCTCAAACTAACCAAAGAAATATATATGTCTGAACTCTTACAAGTTTAATTGGTGGGTCAAATGTGTGTGTGTTTTAATATCTTTTCTCCTTTTTATATTGAATTACATCATACTATTAATCAGTAAATCAATAATTAAAGCTGGTCTACTTGGACACCACTCACCTTAAAACGACGAGTAAATACAGGGGAAGAAAAAAAGATCATTTCTGGAACTCAAGAAATACCCTTTGTGAATGAAAAGATAGTGGACGAGAAAGAAGATAGGAAAATTAAAAGGAGAAGAAAAGCTTATAATGTGACACAAAATTTCTGGATTATATAATAACGCAATTAAATACAACTACTAAGTACATAAAAGAAAATGTCTGATTGAAATATAAATGTCCGCGACTTAAACAGAAAAGGTCATTTATTGAGGCTTTAAATCAGATACTACCTTGTTGAAAATTAGGTAGGAAATTAACAGATTATCTTGTCATGAATTTTTAAGAGCGTTGATTGAGCCAGACCAAATAAACATTGACATGCGAATTAATTCTACAACTCCCTTTGTTTCACTTTGTTGGTAATAGTTTGAGGTTAGACGCAACACAAATTATAGAAAACAAAGTGAAGATTTTTTTTCTAGTCTTAAACATGTCATATCATATATGAATGTACGTTCTTTTAGGTTTAGGTGGACAGGTTGACGGTCCTCCACATTAGGCTGCCTTCAAATTTCAGCGATTGATTGGTGAGCTTCACTTCTTTCTTGAGTTAGCCGAGTCGAGTCAGTATGATTGTGTACATATTTTATGGGTATGTCGGGGCCCTAACCCGACAAGTATGGTGTCAATTTTCTTAAAGGCTTCATAGACGTCTGTGGTCATGTTCAGTTATGTACAGATATATGTTTTAGAGATCGAGTTCTTCAAAGTATCTTATTGTTCAGGTTTAACAGATTTGATAGAATAGGAAAATATAATTAGTCATAATTATGTATATTCTGTATATGGTAGATGTATATTTTAGTCATTACTTACCGTAATTATAGCCTAGGATTATGCTTGTATTTTAGTATATTAACTACCACTTTGGAATGAAATAATCAAGAAAAATATTTCTTATATGGTATCAAATCTAGGCAAAGATCCTAAACCCTAATACCTTCTCATTTCCTTCACCGTCGGCTGACCCCCCCTCTCTTTGTGCCGCTGACCCCCCACCACTTTCGTCAGCCATGTCTGACTCGAAATCAAATTTCCATCTAGCCCACGCAGTTTCAAACATTAAATCTCAGATATCCATCACTCTTGAGATGGAAAACGTCCATTATGCGACATGGGCAGAGCTTTTCAAAATTCACTGTCGCTCACAAAGGGTTATCCATCACATCATCCCACCGTAAAAATGAAAGGAGAAGGTGCCGAAAACCGATGATGAAAAGGAATTATGGTTAACACTTGATGCGATGGTTCTCCAGTGAATTTATGTGACAATTTCAAGTGATTTGCTGCATACTATTCTTGAGCTCGACTCCACGACTATGGAGGTTTGGGAATGCTTACGTGACATATTCCAAGATAATAAGAATTTCCGGGCCGTCACACTTGAGCAAGAATTCTCTACCACTGACATTGAGGATTTTCCAAATGCGTCTGCATATTGTCAACTACTCAAGGTTCTGTCGGACCAACTCAAGAATGTAGGGGCGCCGATAACTAACAATCGGCTCGTGTTACAAATGGTTGCCAGCCTCATCGACGCATATAGTGGAGTAGGTACGCTCATCCACCAAAGCAACCTCTTCCGCCATTTTACCAAGACCGTTCTATGCTCATCCTAGAAGAAGAGAGTTTTGCCAAAAAGATGGCCACAGTGTCAAATTCCGTCATGGTTGCCGCTCCATCCGATGATAATTCTTCACAATTTGAGAATTCGCCATCAAACCGTGGCCAAAAGGGACGAAATAGCGTTAATGGATGAAAGAACTACTGCGGCAGCTGCCGTGGTGGCAAGGGCGACAACCACCGATGTGTGGCAATAGTGGCGACGACCATTAGCAACAGCCAACCTAGTGGGGGCAGTGGGCAAGCACCGTGGGCCTGGGCCGTGCCTCCATGCCCATTCCCCTTTGAAAATTGGGCCAGGCCCATACCCAGGCCAACAACCCAAGCGCAATGGTCCAGCCAGCAGGCCCACTTAGCGGCAGGAATTCTTGGGCCGCTATCGGGTCAGTGGTAGCAGGCCCACTCGGTAGTGGCGACCCCTACCGACATCGAGGCTGCAATGCATATTCTTAAGCTTAATCCATCCTACGCAAATTGGTACATGGTCACCAGTGCATCGTCTCATATGACGTCCTCACAAGGTAATCTCTCGTCCTATTTTAATTTGAGAAATAATCGTGGTATAATTGTCGGAAATGGTCATTCAATTCCAATTCGTAGTTATGATAATACAAACTTATCTCCCCCAAATCCACCGTTAGCTTTAAATGAGGTCCTTTATGCTTCTCAATTAATTAAAAACCTGATTTCAGTTAAAAAATTTACCACTGACAATTCAGTTTCTGTTGAATTTGATCATTTTGGGTTTTTCGTGTAGGATTTTCAGACGGGATTGCGTCTAATGAGATGTAATAGTCAGGGCGAGCTATATCCAATCACCACAACCACACATCAAGCCACATTACCATCCACTTTTGCAGCTTTAGCTCCTTCTTTATTGTATAAACGTTTGGGTCATCCGGGAGTGCCTGTTTTTGCCTCCCTGAAACAAAATAAATTTATTGAGTGTACTAGAACTCGTAATTCTTCTGTTTGTCGCTCATGTTCTCTTGGAAAACATATTAATTTGCCTTTTGTTGCTTCTAATTCTTATACTGTTATGCCTTTTGATATTATCCATAGTGATATTTAGACATCTCCCGTTGTGAGCTCTTCGGGCCATAGATATTATCTTATATTGTTGGATGATTACTATAATTTTTTGTGGACGTTTTCTTTATCTAAAAAGTCACAAGTTCTTTCCACGTTTCTCTCCTTTAGAGCTTTCATCCGCACTCAATTTGAATGAATTATTAAAAATATTCAATGTGATAATGGTAGAGAATTTGATAATGAGCCATTTTGGAATTTTTGCAAAACTAATGGTTTGTCGTTTCGTCTCTCGTGTCCACATACCTCATCTCAAAATGGAAAAGCAGAAAGAAAAATTTGAACCATTAATAACGTTGTTAGAACATTACTTGCACATGATTCTATACCACTATTATTTTGGCATCATGCATTACAAATGACAACTTATCTCCTTAACATACTTATGAGCAAATAATTAGCCTATACGTCCCCTCTCAAAATTCTATATCTAAGGGACCCGTCTTACTCTCATCTACGGGTATTTGGGTGCTTATGCTATCCTCCTTTTTCCTCTACTACCATCAATAAACTCCAACCCCAATCTACTCCGTATTTTTTTAGGATATCCGTCAAACCATCATGAGTACAAATGTTACGACTTATCATCTAATAAAATAATCGTAAGTCGTCACGTGGTCTTTGATGAATCAAATTTTCCCTTTGCCAAATTGCATGGTTCCGTGGCTCCTACTTATGAATTTCTTGATGATAGCATGCTCCCGTACTTGGTCCATAATTGGCCTCTCAACCAGGCCCAATTTTTCATGACAGTTTGGCCCATTTACCGAGCCTAGTGGCTGCCAGCCCATCCTATCCTCTCGCTAGTAGTCGACTGCCAAGAGGCCCAACGCCTCGTAGTCCACTGGGTCACGATCCATCTTTACTGCCGGGTGGTCCAGCCACTGTCGGGCAGTCCGTCCCTACCACCCCCCGAACCCATCTCCAATCCTGGCCCAACTCCGATCCCGGCCCAACGGCTAATCACTCGTACTCAACACAAAATTTTTAAGCCAAACAAAAAATACGGTCTTCACGCCCATGTTACCAAATCACCGTTGCCCCGTAATCCTGTGTCTGCCCTTAATAACCCGAATTGGAAAATGGCTATGGATGATGAATATAATGCTCTTATTAATAATAGGATGTTGGATTTGGTGCCCCGTCCTCCTGATGTTAATGTGATTCGGTCTATCTGGATTTTTAGTCATAAAGAAAAATCTGATGGTACATTTAAGAGGCATAAAGCCTGTCATGTAGGTGATGGGAAGACACAACAAGTTGGTGTGAACTGCGGTGAGACTTTCAGTCCGGTGGTCAAACCAACCACTATCCGCACGGTACCAAGTCTGGCTCTTTCGAAGGCATGGTCGCTTCATCAGCTTGATGTAAAAAATACATTCATGCATGAAGAACTTAATGAAATGGTATACATGTATCAGTCCATGGGGAACAAAGACCCCATTTATCCTAATCATGTGTGCCTGCTGAAGAAATCATTGTATTGGCTTAAACAAGCTCCTCGGGCCTGGTACAAGAGGTTTGCAGATTATGTTTCTAATATTGGGTTTTCTAATAGCAGGTCTGATCAATCTCTATTCATATACCGACAGGGTAGTGATATAACTTATATTCTTATGTATGTGGATGATATTATATTGGTTGCTTCATCTGATGCTCTTCGTAAGTCTATCATGTCACTTATTGGCTTAGAATTTGCAATGAAAGATCTAGGGCCATTGAGTTACTTCTTGGGGATAGTTGTCACACGTCATGCATGTGGTCTATTTTTTTCTCAAAAGAAATATACAGAAGAGCTCGTTGAATGAGCCGACATGTCCTCGTGTAAGCCGTATTCCACTCCTGTTGACACTAAACCAAAGTTGAGTGCTTCTTCCAGCAAGCTATATGCCGATCCATCACATTACCGCAGCCTTGCAGGTGCCCTGCAGTATCTTACTTTCACGAGGCCCGACATATCTTATGATGTGCAACAAGTTTGTCTATTCATGCATAACCCGATGGAGGATCACATGCATACTCTCAAACGCATTGTGCGCTACATTCAGGGCACTCTCAATCATGGCTTGCATTTATATCCTTCCTCGACATCCACTATTATTTCTTACACAAATGCTGATTGGGGTGGATGTCCGTCTGGTTATTGTGTATTTTTTTGGTGACAATTTGATAAATTGGTCCTCCAAACGACAAGCTACCTTGTCCAAATCCAGTGCTGAGGCAGAATATCAAGGAGTTGCCAATGTGGTGTCTGAATATTATTGGCTACAAAACCTTCTTTTGGAGCTCCACTGTCTGGTTCTGAAGGCGACATTGGTTTATTGTGATAATGTTAGTGCGATTTATCTCTCAGGGAATACGGTTCAACATCAACGCACTAAACATATTGAGTTGGATATTCACTTTGTTCACAAAAAGGTTGCTCGTGGATAATTACGTGTCTTACATGTACCGTCACGCTATCAGATTGCCGATATTTTTTACAGAAGGTCTTCCGCTGGTTTTATTTGTAGACTTTCGGGATAGTCTCAGCATACGCCGACCTCTCGCTTCGACTGCGGGGGTGTGATAGAATAGGAAAATATAATTAGTCATAATTATGTATATTCTGTATATGATAGATGTATATTTTAGTCATTACTTACCGTAATGGTAGCCTAGGATTATGCTTGTATTTTAGTATATTTACTACCACTTTGGAATGAAATAATCAAAGAAAATATTTCTTACAAGATTTTCAGATCTTGTTATGTTTTGTAGTCTGGTACTGGTTCATAGTAGTTGCATATAGAGCATGGCCCGCCCCTTTCAGATTCGGGGAATGACAAAGTGGTATCAGAGCAGTTCATTCCTAGGGAGTCTATGAAGCCATGTCTAGTAGAGTTTTATTTATGGGTGTGTTGCGCGCCACACTTATAAAAAGGATGTTGCGGGACATTTAGGACGGTTACCTTTCTTTCACATTCTAGATAGTGCAACAGAGCGATGTTTAGAGATCATTCCGCTTCAAATGAGTAAGACTAAAGCGATAAGTAATCTCAAGGTCTTTATTAGATCAGATGTGCCTTAGATGTGCAAATCGTGCATTACCTCCCAGAGTTACAGTCCACATTCGACGACGAATGTTCCTAAGGGGGAAATGATGTAACATCCCGTCTCTTTACATCCATATGCATCGTAGCTAATCTTTGTGAGCTCGGAGGATAAGATCATTCATAAGGATATAGATGGTTTAAAATAGTGTTAAAGTTATTTCGTAAGGATTGAAGGTTAAACGAATCGAAGAGAATGAGTTTCGTTAAAATTTGGAATGTTGACAACATTTTTTGGACCGTATTTTAGAAATACCCAGTGAGTTTAATAAATTTTGAAACCCTTATAATATATTTTGATATGGTAAATATTTACTTTTAAGTGAATTTTTTAGTAAATATTTGATTAAGTATGATTTCGAGTAGTTACTATTATTACTATTTTTGGATACGCTTTAAATCTTACGAGAAATTTTATAAATGAGATTTTCGTTATTATAAAGATAGAAATTATTCTCATAAGAAAAAGTTGTCATTTTACACTTTTGAGAATTAATTGTATAAAAAATTGTACTTGTTGTGATTAAGTTGGAACTAGAAGTTGAAAAAATATATGTTCCAAATGTCTTAATTTTATGAAGTGTTAGTGTATTTATTATTTAATAATATTTTAATAAGAGGTATTTGAAAGTTTATCCATTTAAATAATTGGATGAGAATAAGTGATAAGTTTTATGTCCATCCACTGTAAGCTCACTACTTGACAAGTAATTTACTATATTAAATGCATCGATTCCTTAAGACTTTAGTTATTTTATTGGGGGGTGTATTAACCGACAACACAATTTTGGACATAGTACGTAGCTATTAAACAAATAGGACAAAGATATTCCCAAAACTTTTTTGTATACAAAATGATTAGTATTTAGCTAATCTATTACCCTTAAGAAAACTTCTATGGTTACAAATTTCATCCCAAAAACCGTCACCCTCTTTCACTATATATATATATATATATATATATATATATATATATATATATATATATATATATATATATATATATATATATATATATATATATGTTCCACAATCGAAGCAATAATGAAAGATAAACCAAAAAAATGGATGCTTACCATATGCACTATTGGAGCGAGATTTTAAATTGGTCTACTAACACCTAAAGGATGAACAAATTCCTTTCATGTCAACATCCACTTAGTATTAAAATCTCCATATAGGATATTTAAGTCTCACATTCAAGATTAGGCATCTACCGAAAGAATTGACTCATTGTGGTAATTCGAAGGTCGAATCGAGGTATGTTAAGGCTATTCTTTTCTTTATTTTCGCATGATCTTTGAAATAACGTTATATGACGAAACGTCCGCAAAAGAGAACTCTACTCTTAACTATTGAAGTTATGCTTGTTCTATACTATTCAAAAGATTTCATGGCTCTTGTTTGTTCCTTGCCGGGAGTACTTTTTCCGCATTTTATATTATCTCTCAATATGTGATATTTTATGCTCCTTATTGGGTCCATGACAACTGATATATAGAGTTACATAATGATAGGTAGAGGGTAATGACCTTTATGTCACTCCAGTCATGTTCATGATGTTCTTATGAGGTCCTTCATGCATTATATATATGTATCTATTTTATGACACATAGTCGCACTGTAGTCGGTCGGGTATGTCATTTATATGTGCACACCACTGCAGTTGGGTATGATAACACCGAGTCCTATTAAGGCCGGGTGCGATAACACCGAGTCCTATTAAGGTCGAGTACGATAACACCGAGTCCCATTTTGGGCTGGGTACGATATGATATTTACATTTCCCCAAAGTGTGGCTATATATATATGGTTTTTAGTGATATTATGCATTGCATATGCCTAGTGGCATTCTGAGTTTCAGGTTGATTCCTCTTTTTATCTGTTTACGTTGATATATTTACATTATCTGCCTTACATACTCGGTACATTGTTCGTACTGACGTTCTTTTGCCAGGGACGCTGCATTTCATGCCCGTAGATTCAGGTAGACAGGTTGACGATCCTCCACATTAGGCTGCCTCTAGATTTCAGCGGTTGATTGGTGAGATCCACTTCTTCCTGGAGCTGGCTGAGTCGAGTCGGTATGATTATGTACATATTTTATGGGTATGTCAGGGCCCTGTCCTAATAAGTATGGTGTCAGTTTTCTTAGAGGCTTCATAGACATATGTGGTCATGTTCAGTTAAGTATATACGTATATTTTAGTTATACAGATTTTCAGATCTTGTTATATTTTGTAGTCTGGTACAAGTTCATAGTAGTTGCATATAGAGCATGGTTGCCCCATTCAGATTTGGGGCGTGACAGATGACACTCAAAAGGGTGATTCTTCTGGGGTCTTATATGGATCCTCCTCCATAGACGGATCTTCTTTCTTAGACGGATCTTCTTCCATAGAATAACTCACAGTTCCTTCTGGTGTCTTTATAGTCCTCAAATCCATATTAATAGGTGGTAACCGGATGGTACCTTCCCCCGTATTTCTGACCAGCTTTCTTCTAGCAGTAGTTTACTTTGATATTGGCATTACTAAAAAAGAGAAGCATGGTGAGAAAATAGGAATTCAATTACTTGTGACTAAGCTCTAACGCACGATCTAGATTTCAAGAAAGGTAACATCCTCAATGCCCTGTAGCCTCCTGTTTATAAGTGTGGTGTGCAACACACTCATAAGCAAGACTCTACTAGACACGACTTGTAGAAATCCCTAAGACTGACCTACTCTGATACCATGTTTGTCACACCCCAACCTTGGGGGATGTGGCCGTCACCTGGCACCCTAAGGCTTGAGCGTACCAATCCTGATACTTGTAACATGTTCCGACATAGCCTATGATAAATTATTTCTAATCAAGACACAATTACCTACACATATAAAAGGCATAACATATACATATATATATATATATATATATATATATATATATATATATATATATATATATATATATATATATATATATATATATATATATATATATATATATATAAACAACAAGGCCGACAAAGCCGATATAAACATAACGAGTCTACTAAAAGGGCTGACGAGGCCTCACCAGACCACTATACACATAACATAATGACTATCTACAAGCCTTTAGAGAGTATATCAACAATATCTGGTCGGGACAGGGCTCCACCGTACCCAACTATATACATATATGCAATCACCATACCTATCAACTCACTAGACAGCTCCAGAAGAAAAGAGCGTGACAATACTCAACTGAGTCGAGTCACCTATGGTGAGGTATCATATAAATCTATATCTGTACCTACAGGCATGAAACACAGTGCCCAAAAAAAGGACATAAGTACGAAAGATATACTGAATATGTAAGGCAGGCAACATACAAATAAAGGATGAATTATGAAGGAAGAGTAGAGAAGTCAACTTGAAACTCATAACAAGCCTCTGAGGGCATACACTGTTACAATCATGGATATATATGTATGTTTGTAAAAATCAAGCCACTCATCGGGACTATATATATATATAATATAGTACCAAGCCACTCTATAGGGAAAATCATGTCATGTCATATCGTACCCGACCTTGTAGAGGACTCGGTTGTACTTGGCCCAGATATGGGACTCATTAATATTAAAAATAACTGTAGTGGGGTGAATATATAAGTGTCGTACCCAGCCAACTATAGCACGACTTTATAAGAAAATAAATACATATATATATGTGCAATGCAAGTAATGACTCTGAAGCGCCTTAAGAATCCAATCGAGTGAATCAACGTCGTTACCCTCCGATTATCGTTATTAACTGTATTTGTATCAATTTTCTGAGAATCAACTAGGTTTATAAGAAGGCATATTATTCAAAATGAAATCGGGAAATACTCCCGACACAACCAATGAGGGAAATGAGATATATCAATATAAACAAGGATAAGCATAAGCTTTAGTCTTTAAGATTAGAGTTCCCTTTAAAGGGACATTGTTACTCTTACATTTATTCATATATCATGCCAAAAGAATGAAGGAGTGAGCCTTAACATACCTTGTTAGTAGGGCAACACTACTCCTATGACATCTCGCTCGTCATATAAACATCAATCTAAACAATTAAGATAATCCATATTAATATCCAATAAATGGTTTCATAATTTCATCGTTGCGACATTTCGTCGAACACTTAGCTTGCATAATATTCCTATCTTGTTTTCATGGTAACCAAGCTAACATAATCCTTCCATCATCATCCAACGAAATTCCAAGGTTACAACAACCATATTTCACAAGGTTCTAATCCAAACTCTTTTTAAGAACTCAACTTAATAAGATTCATCACTTGTATTCACACATACTTACAACATAGATCCCCAACACTCTAAGCAACATAACTTCATGCCACAAGAATTAGTTCTTCAAGATCATACTTACAATACTCCCACAACCCACAAGTTATCCTCCCCAATGAAATCAATAAGCTAGGAAGAATCTAAGAGCATTGAATATCCACAAGATCTTACCTTAAGTGGCCAAGAGATCTCCCACTTCACACCTTCCTGCAATTCTCCAAGAGTTCTAAGCTCAAAGCCACAACTTAGAGGGAGTTTCTATGATGATTCAAACTTCTCAAGGGTGGAATCACTCCAAAATATTAGAGGATGGTATTTGATGGATATATTCACATTTGGAGAGTATTTGGGAACCTCTAGGGTTAGCTTGGGATAAAAATGAAATGAAATAAGGAGAACATCGAGATTTGAGCTTATATAGCCAACCCACCGACTCCATTCTATGGACCATTTTGTGGGCAGTAGAACGGAAATGATGGCTGCACTTTTGGTTGCAGAAATAGGTAGTAACTCACTCAAAGTTTGGCCATTCTGCGCCCCACAGATCGGTCTGCAAACCTCAAAATAGGATGCTCTGGCCGCACATTTCCCCAACACTGCGCCCTTTTAGTAAAATGATCATAACGTTTTGTATCGATGTTCGATGGACCTCTACCATATATGGTTAGAAAGATATTTCAAAGGGATACAACTTTAATGTGATGAGTTTTCCCAAGATAACAACTTATAATAGTGTTATGCTTGATTGAAGTAAGACCTCATGAAAACTCGCTTGATAACATGCTTCGTAAGGAAGCTTCTGACTATGCTTTACCCAAAGACTCTTCTTATACCCTGATTAGTTTTCAACACACTTCTTAAACTCCTCACATTGGTTCCGTTATGATTTTATCATATGGGTCAAACCTTAGCCCGAAGGTACATGGGATTATATGTCAGTTAACCTATCATAGAAATGACTTACAAAGTACGGGGTGTAACAATCACTTTCATAGAGACTGTCCATCAACAAGACATGGTATATGAGGTAATATGGCTCAGTCTGCAAATTTTGCATTTCCTCGTAATTCTCAGGCCCAATCAGTGCATGGTCCAGCTATGTCTGGTAATACAGGCGAAGGTCCAAACCACTTGTATGCACTATCATGTCATCAAGATACAGAGGCCCATACATATGTGTTCACAGGTATACTCACCATTTTCACTTTTGATGTTTATGCCCTTATGGATCCTAGATCCACTTTGCCATTTGTAACCCCTTTTGTTGCTAAGCAATTTGGGTTAGAACTAGAAAAATTGTGTGAACCCTTTGAAGTATCCACTCCAGTTGGCGAGTTAGTAATAGCCAGATGTGTATATAAGGGTTGTCCAGTTAAAGTCTATCATCGCATTATCATAGCCGATCTGGTAGAGTTAGAAATGGTAGACTTTGATGTAATCATGGGTTTGGATTGGTTGTCCCCCTATTATGCCACAGTAGGTTATAAAACCAAAATTGTCAAGCTTCATGGGGCCCCAGTGTTCATTATTTCAGATCATGGTGCTCAATTTACAACACACTTTTGGAAGTCTTTCCAGAAAGAATTGGGTACCAAGGTAAATCTCAGCATAATATTTCATCTACATATAGACGGCCAGGCATAGCATACTATTCAGACTCTTGAGGATATATTGAGGGCATATGTTCTCGATTTTAAAGGTATTTGGGATGATCATTTGCCTCTCATTGAGTTTTCTTATAATAACAGTTACCACGCTAGTATCTAGATGGCACCATTCGAAGCTCTATATGGGCGAAAGAGTAGATCTCCAATTGGTTGGTTCGAAGTTGGTGAAGCAGAATTGTTAGGACCAGACTTGGTTCATTAGGCTATGGAAAAAGTCAAGTTAATTCAGGAGCATTTGAAAATAGCTTAGAGTCGCCAAAAGTCCTATTCTGATGTGAGGCGTAAAGACTTGGAATTTCAAGTTAATGATTGGGTATTTCTGAAAGTCTCACCTATGAAAGGTGTCATGAGTTTTGGAAAGAAAGAGTAGCTCAGTTCCATAAATATTGGACCATATAAGATTTTGAGGAGAGTTGGCCAAGTGGCTTATGAACTTGAATTGCCACAAGAATTAGTTGTTGTGCATCCAGTGTTTTATGTATCCATGTTAAGGTAGTGTGTTGAAGACCCGTTGTTGGTTGTCCTTACCAATCCATTACAATTAAGGATAGGTTGACCTATGAGGAGATCCCTGTGGCTATTTTGGATCATCAGATTCGAAAGTTGAGGACTAAGGAAGTTGCCTCAGTTAAAGTGTTGTAGAGAAGTTAGAATGTTGAAGAGGCTACATGGGAAGCTAAAAAAGACATGAAGTCCAGATATCTGCACTTATTAGAAGAGTAAGTAGAAAATGATCAAGGTAAGTTCCTTCATTATTCATGTCATGTCCCTTACGTATCCATGTCTCATGTTTCAAGTTCATGTATTCAGTACTCATATTCCATGTTCCCATGTTCATGTTTTCATGTAATCATGTTATTCAGTCTCATGTTTCTTCACATTCATGTACTCACTCTATGCTCAGTCTCATTCTTAACCATGACATTATTTGGGGACGAATGATCCCAATGGGGAGATATTGTAACACCTTGTACCATCAAACCAAACCTTGTTCATGATTTAGGGGTTTAGGAAACCAAAACGGGGAGTTTAAGTTGAAAATCCAGTTTCAGTTCTGTAGATCAAATTTTACAGCGGATTATACGGACCGTAGATTTTTTACAATCCAACAGGATCAACCGTAGATCCTATTTTGAAATTGACGAAACCAAGTATATTTTTACGGACCGTAAAAAATTGTACGGTTCGTCTTTTCTTACTGTCAAATTCCCTCAGCTTTTACAAAACACTGGAAAATTTATAATTTCAAGACGGTCCAATTATACGGATCATATAAAATTACCGAGATCGTAAATTTGACAGTCCGTCGATTTCAACCGTAAAAGCCCCAACAACTGGAATAGTATAAATACGCAGACTTAATTCCAAAATCAATTTTTCATATTCTCAAGCCCTAGAACGAAGGCTGTCTCTTCCCAACCTTCTACTACATCAAGGTAAGTCCTTTTCATATATTTCCATATGATTCTAATCGAACATAATCAATTCGTAAGCGAAATTCACTATTTCTAACCTAGGGTTTTCAAGATAAATCAATCCTAAGGTTTCAAGGTTCAAGCTTGGGATTATCCTTCCAAGTTCAGTTTTTAATACAAGGATATGAGCGAACACGGTATGCAGAACTTCTATCCATGTGTGTGAATATTCATGTTCTTCCCCACACCACGTTTATCCATGAAACCATGATACTTAGGATTTTATTTCAAGTTCATGACAATCATAAACTACATGTATCATAATTATCCATATTTGTAATATTAATTCATTGTTGTATTCTCGATATTCTATTATGGTTATTGACATGGTTTTGAATTCCATGGGTTCTAACACACAAGTTTTGAATCAATGCTTATAATTTCATGAAGTCTACATGTTTTCCACAATTTATGCAAAATATATTATGTATTTATATTCATGCTATACCTTATACTTATCAACCATGATTACAAGTCATGATTTTACAAACCATGGGCTTGTAGCCAATTATGTTTCATGTTCATATTTTGGGAGTTGCATAGATTACCGAGAAGGCTCAGATAGCCTGAAACTATGTTTTACAACGTAGGATAAGGGGCGCTCCGCCCAGAGGATGATACCTTCATGTTACCCTTTATGAGATTATTGGATCTATCATGTTTGTGTTCATGTCTTGTAAGCCGACAAGGTACGAGATCGCTTAGGTGATCGGGCAGAGATCAGACACCACATTTACTCGTGGTGGTTACATGTCAATTATGCAACTGCTCTCCCCACAGATATACATATATACAGTTCATGTTCCTATTATATCATGTGCCTACTTATTCTTTCAGTTGCTTTACATACGGTATAATTCAAATGTACTAACATCTCATTGTATGGGGTGTGCACTTCACGATGCAAGTGCTGAGTTTCAGGGAGACATATCTGCTCAGTAGGATTGCTCCAGTATCAGTTATTTGGTGAGCCCCATCTCGTTTGGGGTGTCAGTCTAGTTACTTTTATGATTATGCATTATAGTAGAGGTATTCCAGGGCCTTGTCCTGGTAGACAATTTTACAATCAGACTCGGATCTCAAAGGTTTCATAGACTACACTAGTTAGCATGTCATGTTAGTATTATTTTCAGACTTATCATGTTATATTCAGATATTTCCGCTATTATATTTCAGACTATATTTTCAGTATTATGTCTTACATGTTTTAAATTATTATTAGTACATGTTTTGATGCCCATGATGATTAGCAAGCCATGTGGTTCGCTCGGTCACATGCAGTCAGGCACCGAGTGCCGTGTTTCGCTCATGCCATAATTTGAGGTATTACAAAAATTGATATCAGAGCACTAGGTTCAAGTGTCTTAGGAAGTCTATAAAATCGTGTCCAGTGGAGTCTCTTTTATGTGTGTATAGTCACTTACACGTGTAAATAGTTGACCACCAAGACATCTGGGATTGTCTCACTTTTTTCATACTCTAGATCATGCAGTTAAAGTTATACCTTCAGGACATTCTTCTAACTCGTGTGTATTACGTATTTAAGAAAATGCTTGCTAAAATGAAATTAGCTACAAGCAAGAGGGCTGTTACTAATGCTATCCGTGAGGAAGATTCTTAGGCTCAAGGAGCCAATTCGGGTACAACACCCCCACCCGATACTACAGGGCTTGCAGAGGTTTGTATTTTAGTTTCACCGCCTAGTTCTACTGACTCGGATATTAGGGAAGCTATTCAGCTGCTCACCTAGATTGTATCTACTCACGCCAAATGTCAGGAAATGACTCCAAGTATGGAAACTAATAGAGAGTTATCCAGTTTCAGAACTTTTGAGTTTATGTGTATGGACCCTTCAGTATTCACAGGGTCTAGCAAGATATAGGATCAACAAAATTTCATCAACGGTCTTCAAAAGATCTTCCGTGTTATGTATACTACTGAGATAGAAGCAGTCGAGTTGGGAGCTTATCAATTACAGGATGTTGCTAATATCTAGTATGAGTCATGGGAGCAGTCCATGAGGGAGGATGCATCTCCTATGACTTGGGATGAGTTTGCAGATGCCTTGATTAAACATTTTTTGCCAATAGAGGTCAGGGAGGCAAATGCCGTAGAATTTGATAAGCTCAAACAGAATGGCAAGAGTGTGCATGAGTACTATCTTCACTTTGTTTCCTTGGAAAAGTATGCTCCACGTATGGTTCCAGACATAAAGGTCAGAGTTAGGTATTTTGTGTATGGTCTTGATCCATAGTTGTACAATGCAACTAATATTTCTGCTCAGAACAAAGAAATGACTATTACCAAGATGGTTACTTTTGTTTAGGGTAATGAGAGCAGAATGAAGGATGAGGAAGTGTTGCAGAAAGAGAAGGACAATGAGTTCAATAAGAGGGCTAAGTCTTCAGGTCACTTCAGCCACGGGGGAGGTGAAGGTAGACAATTCATCAAAAATAGGTCATCCTGACCTTCTCCATCTTCAGCTAGTGCCCCAGCTCTAAAGTTTAGGAATGATCATAAGAGGCAGAACTTTAGAGCATTAGGCTCCCAGTCACATGCCATTGTAGGTCAAGGCACTTTCAACAACCTAGTTTGTGGTAAGTGTAGTATGAGGCACCAGGGGAGTGCCACTTTGGCATGAATATTTGTTATGGTTGTGGTCAGCAAAGTCACTTTAAGAGGGATTGTCTATCAACGAGTCAGGGTGTAGGAGGTAATGTGGCTCAATCCTATAAATTCTACAGTTCCTCGTAATTCTTAGGCCCAATCAGGACGTGGTCTAGCAAAGCCTGGTAACACAGGTGGAGGTCTAAACCGCTTATATGATTTAGCCGGCCATCAGTATATAGAGGCTCATACAGAAGTTGTCACAGATATATTAATAGTTTCTAGTTATGACATTTATGCCCTTATGGATCCTGGATCCACTTTATCATATGTAACCCCATTTGTTGCTAAGAAGTTTGGGATCAAACCAGAAAAGTTGCATCAACCCTTTGAAGTATCCACTCTAGTTGGAGAGTCAATTATATTTAGGGGAATTTATAGGGGTTATCTAGTTAAAATCTATCACCGCATTACAATAATTGACTTGGTAGAGTTAGAAATGGTAGACTTTAATGTAATCATGTGTATGGATTGGTTGTCTTCATGTTATGCCGCAGTAGGATGTAGAACTAAAATTGTCAATTTTGAATTTCCCATAAAAAATGAACATGTCATAGAGAGGAAGGGTGATGCAGTAGAACCCATAAGTAGGTTTATTTTCTATCTTAAGGCTGGAAAGATGATATCTAAGGGGTATATTTACCATCTAGTTTGGGTTATAGTTGTGGATACCCAGACCCCAACTCTTCAGTCCGTACCAGTTGTCAATGAGTTTCCAGAAGTCTTTCCAGAAGATCTTCCCAGAGTCCCTCCCGACAGGGAGATTGACTTTGGAATCGATCTACTTTCTGGCACTAAGACGATATCTATTCCGTCATACATAATGGCTCTAACAGAGTTAAGAGAATTAAATGCTCAATTGAAAGATCTCCCTGAAAAATGATTTATTAGATCAAGTGTCTCGGCATGGGGTACACCAATCTTATTTGTTTGAAAGAAAGATAGGTCCTTATGTATGTCCATTTACTACCGACAGTTGAACAAAGTCACCATTAAGAACAAGTATCCTCTTCCCAGAATCGATGATTTATTTGATCAACTTCATGGTGCCCAATGTTATTCCAAGATTGACCTTAGATCATGGTACCACCAGCTTAAGGTTAAGGAAGTTGACATTTCAAAAACCTCCTTCAGAACTCGCTATGGTCATTTTGAATTTTGTGTCATGTCGTTTGGATTGACGAATACCCCAGCTGCTTTCATAGATCTCATGAACAGGGTATTCAAGCCTTATCTTGATATTTTTGTTATTGTCTTCATTGATGATATTCTAGTCTATTCCTATAGTGAGGCTAATTATGCAAAATATCTCAGAATAGTGTTGTAGACACTTCAGGACTGCGAGCTCTATGCGAAATCCTCCAAGTGTAAATTTTGGCTAAAATCAGTAGCATTTTTAGGCCATGTGATTTCAGGCAAAGACGTCCAAGTTGACTTTTAAAAAATAGACATCATAAAGAATTGGCCCAGACTCACTTCTGTTTCAGATATGGGAAGTTTCTTGGGTCTGGCAGGCTATTACAGGCGTTTCGTAGAGGGGTTTTCCTCCATTTCAAATCCATTGACTAGATTGACTCAAAAGAAAGTCAAATTTCAGTGGTCAGATGCATGTGAGCGTAGTTTTGAAGAATTAAAAATGAGGCTGCATTCTGCTCCAGTGTTATTATTGCCAGAGGGAACCGAGGGATTTGTTGTGTATTGTGATGCTTCAGGAGTTGGTATTGTGTGTATTTTAATGCACCATGATAAGGTTATAACTTATGCATCCAGAAAGCTTAAGCCTCATGACAAAAATTGCATGACTCATGACTTAGAATTGGCAGTCGTGATTTTTGCGTTCAAGATATGGTGTCATTATTTGTATGGAGTTCACATTGACATCTTCACAGATCATAAGAGTCTTCAGTATATTTTCAAGTAGCGGGAGTTGAATCTTAGGCAGATGAGATGTCTCGAATTGATAAAGGATTATAATGTGAATGTTCTCTATCATCCAGGGAAGGCGAATGTGGTAACCGATGCTCTTAGTCAGTGATCCATGGGAAGCTTAGCTAATGTTGAGGAAGATAAGAGAACCATGATGAAGGGGATTCAGCAACTAGCCATTCTAGGAGTTCGAATCATGAACTCCGAAGATGGTGGTGTTATTGTTCAGAACAAGTCTGAATACTCCTTAATAGCCGAGGTAAAAGAGAAACAATTTAATGATCCCTACTTATTGCAGTTGAAAGAGGGAATTCACAAATATAAGACTATGGATTTTGAACAAGGGAAAGATGATAATACTTTGAGGTACTGAGGCAGATTATGTGTTCCAGATGTGGATGTACTTAGAGAGTGAATCATGGCAGAAGCACACAATTTTAGGTACTCTATTCACACAGGTTCTACCAAGATGTATCATGATCTTAAGGAGATTTACTGGTGGAACGATATGAAGAGGAATGTGGCAGATTTTGTAGCCATGTGTCCAAATTGTCAGTAGGTGAAAGCTGAACACCAGAGGCCTGGTGGGTGGCTCAGAATATTGATATTCCTGTTTGGAAATGAGAGATGATGAACATGGACTTCATAACAAGTCTATCTCGCTCATCCCGAAGGTATGATTCGATTTGGGTGATTGTGGACCGATTTACTAAATCAGCCCACTTCTTGCCAGTCAATACCAGATATTCAGCAGAAGACTATACTAAGTTATATATCAGAGAAATCGTGAGGCTTCATGGGACCCACAATGTCCATTATTTCAGACTGTGGTGCTCAGTTCACAACACAATTTTAGAAGTCTTTCCAAAAAGGATTGGGTACCAAGATAAATCTCAGCACATATTTTGATCCTCAGAGAGATGGCCAGGTAGAGCATACTATTCAGACTCTTGAGGATATGTTGAGGGCACGCGTTCTCAATTTTATAGGTAATTGGTATGATCATTTGCCACTCATTGAATTTGCTTATAATAACAGTTACCATGCTAGTATCCGGATGGCGCCATTCGAAGCTCTGTATGGATGAAGGTGTAGCTCACTAATTGGTTGGTTCGAAGTTGGTGAAGCAGAGTTGTTAGATCCAGACTTGGTCCATCAAGCTATGGAAAAAGTCAAGTTAATTCAGGAGCATTTGAAAATGGCTCAGAGTCACCAAAAGTCCTATTCGGATATAAGGCATAAAGACTTAGAGTTTCAAGTTGATGATTGGGTGTTTCTAAAAGTTTCACCTATGAAAGGTGTCATGAGGTTTGGAAAAAAAGGAAGCTCAGTCTCGGATATATCGGACCATACAATATTCTGAGAAGGATTGGTCAAGTGTCTTATGAGCTCAAATTGCCACAAGACTTTATTGATGTGCACCCACTGTTTCATGTATCCATGTTGAGAAAGTGTGTGGGAGACCCATTGTTGGTTGTCCCTACCGAATACATTACAGTTAATGATGACTTGACCTATGAAAAGATCCATGTGGATATTCGGATCGTCATATACAAAAGTTTAGGGCTAAGAAAGTTGCCTCAATAAAAGTGTTATGGAGAAGTCAGAATGCTGAGGCAACATGGAAAGCCGAAGAGGACATGAAGTCCAAATATTCGCATTTATTCGAAGAGCAAACATAAAGTGAATAAGGTAAATACCTTCAGTATTAATGTCATGTCTCTTGCGTATCCATGTCTCATATTTCACATTCATGTATTCAGTACTCATGTCTCATGTCCATGTTTTATGTAATCATGTTAGTTCAGCCCCTATGCTTCATGCCATATTTCTTCACGTTCATGTACTTATGCCATGTCCAGTTTTATTCTTAACCATGACCCATCATTCAAGAACGAATGATCCCAGGGGAGAGTTATTGTAACACCTCGTACCTCTAAACTAAGCCTTGTTCATGATTAAGGAGTGTAGAAAATCAAGGCGGAGAGTTAAAGTTGAAAAATCAGTTTCAGTTATGCAATTTCTGTTTTACGCCAGAATTATACAGACCATATAACATGTTACAGATCATAGAAATCAACCGCATAAATCACCATCAAAATTGATGGTATACGACAGACTTATACGGACCGTATAAAAATATACGGACCATACATTTTGACCGTAGGAAGACCTTAGACTTGTGATGCTCACCGGAAAGTTCAACATAGTGACGGTCAGTTTATGCGGACCGTTCAATATTATACGGACCGTACTTCCTAGCGTATAAATTATACAGATGTACAATACAACCGTACATTCCCCGATGCAATAAACAATATAAATAAGAGACTTAGTTCGAAAAACCAGTTTTCATAATTTCCAAGACCAAGAACGAAGGTTCTATCCTCGCAACCTTCTTCTACATCAAGGTAAGTCATTTTTATATAATTTCACGTGATTCTAATCAAGTGTATTCAATTCCTAAACGAAAATCATTGTTTCTAACCCAGTATTTTCAAGATAAATCTATCTTAAGGTTCCAAGGTTCAAGCTTTGGGTTTCTACTCCAAAAGTTCAGATTTTAAGACAAGACTAAGAGCAAACAAGGTATGTAGAGCTTCTATCCACGTGTGAGAATATCCATATTCTTCCCCACGCCATGTTCTTCCATGAAACATGAATTCTTCATAAGTTTAGGGTTTTGCTCCATTATCGTGATAATTCTAATACATGTAATATTTTACGTCATGTCTATATTATAATTAATCTATTGTATTAATGGTAGGTCATTATGATTGTCACAAACCTGTCTGTAATCCATGAACGCATGCTTTGAATTCCATGAGTTTTTAATTACAAGTTATAATTATCATTACTCAGCTTCCATGAAATTATACATTATTTTCATGAATTATGCAAGTTATATGATCTATCTATCCACATGTTAAACTATAATTGCAAACCACGTTTTACAAGTTACTTTCATAAAATTCATGGGCCTACAAGACAACTACTTTCAAGTACATATTTTTGGGAATTTCATAGATTACCGAGAAGGCTCAAGTAGTCTGAAACTACGTATGCCAATGTAGGATAAGGGTCGCTCCGCCCAGAGAATGATATGTTCAAGTTATTGATTGGATCCTTTCATATCATGTGCATGTCCCATACCCCAGCAAGGTATGAGAGCATGTTGTTGGTCGGGCTAGGTACCAGACTCCATGTACCCATGTGGTAATTTCATATTGTCGGTTATACTACTGCTCTCCCCACAGATATACAATTTTACTAGATTTTATACATATTACTCTATTCATGTCAAATCATGTTCATGTTCAGTTTCAGTTTCATGTCCTATTATATCATGTGCTTGCTTATTCTTTCAGTTGCTTTACATACAATACAATTCAAATGTACTAACGTCCCTTTGTATGAGGCCTGCACTTCATGGCGCATGTACTGAGTTTCAGGACGATGGATCTGCTCGTTAGAATTACTTCAGTATCAGCTACTTGGTGAGCCCCATCTCATCTAGGGTGTCATTTTACTTATTTTTATTATTATGCATTATAGTTGAGGTAGGTCAGGACCTTGTCCTGGTAGAGAGTTTTACAGTCAGACTCGGATCTTAGAGGTTTCATAGGCTAGACTAGTTAGCTTATCATGTTAGTCATGTCAGTATTATTTTTAGACCTATCATGTTATATTAAGATATTTCCGCTATTATATTTAGACTATATGTCTTGAGCCGAGGGTCTCTCGAAAATAACTGCTCTTTCTACAAAGGTAGAGGTAAGGTCTGCGTACACTCTACCCTCCCTAGACCCCACATTGTGGGATTTCACTGAGTATGTTGTTGTTGTATATTTAGACTATATTTTCAGTATTATGTCTTACATGTTTTAAATCATTATTAGTACATGTTTTGATGCCTATGATGATTAGCAAGCCATATGGTTCGCTCGGTCACATGCAATTATTGTGTGCCGTGTTTCACCCAGGCCTTGATTCGGGGTGTTACAATAATTATGTCAATCGTAACCTTCACATTCTCCGAGGCATTTTCATACTAAAAAAATTTCACACCGTAAATCTATCCTCGTATATCCTTGCCATTAAATTTAGGGAAATCTACTCGAGAATACCTATGATTTGTGTTTCCTCCAACATGTAATCCACCATTTTCCTTTGAAATAGTCGTCGGCGTCTGATTATTAGCTGACATTACTGTAAGAAGTTGATGGACATTTCTTCATTCCTCATTGTTGTTTTTGACGTGATTACTGTTGGGATACAATCGTTGCAAGGAATAGGAAGTAAGTAACTATTACAATAGTAAGAAACTATAAACTAAATATTACAATAAACTGGAAATCAAAAACTTAACAAACTGCTTGTGTGATTTGCTGAGTCGAGTGATGGCACTTTGTCTTTAAGACAAGATTTCCCCGTATATCTCCTTTTACGGTGTTGACCAATAGTCTCCCAAGATACAACAATAACTTAACAAATGAGCAAAGGAAACTCAAGTGTTACTCTTGAAGAACTTTGAGTATAGTAACTTTGCTAGAGAGGAAGATGATGAATTCAGAAAATCTGGAGTATTTTCTAAGTGTTGAGTGTTTTTCCAATTGAGGCAAATGCCTCAATTTATAGTGTAAGTAGAAGACCCCTCAACTAGCCAACTAATGTCCTTCAATAGCCATGTAATGGCACTTGATTGAGGGGTTACATTCAACCAAATAATGGCTGAATTCATGTGCCAGGTAATGGAGAATCAATGCTCAAAAACCAGCCCAAAGGTAAGATTTTTCCAACTTTTTGTCGCAGCATTCTGCCTCCGAAGCACCGCGGCTCCAGTGACTAGCTAACCAATTAGCACAACGGCGTTGCCTGCGAGGCGCCACAACTCTGACGGTGTGACGCCGCGGCCCTTCACAGCTCCGCGGCGATTTCCGACATATTTTATTTTATACTTCTTCCTTCGTTTACCAACGTGGAATACTTTTTCATTTGGCCAATAACCGTCCATAATTATATGTCTTAAACGTATTACATACGTACCAATATCTCTTTCACTAATAAAATTTGCGATACTGGGCACTACGTGTGCACGTGTGTAAAAACGACGTTTCTGATGTGCGGGCCCCAATTATTCGAGTCATAAATTAATGGGATATACTTAATTCCACATTTAGTAAATTTCCAACAATCCCCTCTTGAAAGAGATTTTGGCGCACACACTTAGTGCCTTTTCCAGCAATCTTTTAGCGGATCGATGTTGCATCTGAATAGGTAGCATTCGCTTTGAACCTTCCATAGTTGAATACCATCGGACTTACTTATTGCGCGGTGAATGTGATGTTTTGAACCGTCAGTGTTTAGTATAAGCCAAGTCAACGGTACCAACATAACAACTTTCTTTACTCAGTTCTTCGTAATATTTTATCCATTGTGGCCGTGGATACTTCTTGGATTCTTAAGTGCGTTCATTTGAGGCGACCTATCCTCGCACTTAAATAGGTGGTCTCCTAAAAGGTATCCTGATATACCCCACTTTACAAGTGTTAGGAACCATTAAAAGTTTTCCCAAACCTAACCTCAACCGGTGAGGACCATTAAAGGTTTTGGAAACTTAACCTTCACCCACACTGCCGGTAACACTTATTGTCTATCGCAAGAATGGCTTTGGATTTGGTGTTTCTTCACATAAATCACTATCCGAAGTGCTCATGCTTCCACCGAAGCAATCAACTGAACCTTTACAGCTTAGTTTTCCCATTGAACCTAATTCCTGGATCTCCAGTCAGTAAGGTTGGGTTACCACCATATTAGTCCTTATACTTTGGGTTTTAAGCCCATCCCCTAGACATACAGAACATCTGATCCTTGGGTAAGCCCTTTGTCAGTGGGTCTGCTATGTTATCCTTTGATTTTATGTAATCAATGGATATTATACCGTGATGATCAACTGCCTAATGGTCTTATATCTCCGTCGAATATGACGAGACTTGCTGTTGTACATAGAATTCCGTGCCCTTCCTTGAACCGACTGGCTGTCACAGTGGATCATTACAGAAGGTACGGGTTTGTTCCAACAAGGAACATCCTCTAAGAAGTCGTGAAGCCACTCAGCTTCTTCTCCTACTTTGTCTAAAGCGATAAACTCCGATTCTATCATGGATCGGGCGATGCAAGTTTGCTTAGAGGATTTCCAAGACACAACCCCACCACCAATTGTAAATACATACCCACTGGTGGACTTGGTGTTCTCTATGTTAGATATTCAGTTTGCATCACTGTACCCCTCTAGTACAACTGAATATCTCGAATAATGCAACCCGTAAGTTAGCATGTATTTCATGTATTGTAGTACCCGATTCAACGCCTTCCAGTGATCATTACTCAGATTACGGGTAAACATAGCCAACTTGTTGACTGTATAAGTAATATCAGGTCGGGTGCAGTTTGTTATGTATATCAAACTATCAATCACCTGTGCATATTGCTCCTAGCATATGGGTGCACCATGATTTTTATCAAGCTTTTGATTTCTATCCATTGTTGACTTTATAGGCGAACTATCAAACATCTCGAACTTTCTAAAAGCATCCTCGATGTAGTGACACTGAGATAAGACCAGTCCGTCAGACGTCTTAGAGATTTTTATCTCTAAGATGACATCTGCGATACCCATATCCTTCATGTCGAAGTATAGTTTCAACATGTTCTTAGTCTCTAGAATTATGCTAGGACTGCTCCATGTGATCAACATGTCATCTACATACATGCATATTATAACGAACGAGTCAGAGTCACCTTTCATGTAGACACATTTGTCACACTCATTAATGGCGAAACCCTTAGATAGTAGAGTACTATCAAATTTTTCATGCCATTGCTTTGGGGCTTATTTCAGCCCGTACAGAGATTTGACAAGCCGACAGACTTTCTTCTCTTGCCCTGGAACCACATACCTCTCGAGTTGTTCCATATAGATTTCTTCTTCCAAATTGCCATTTAGGAAGGCTGTCTTGACATCCATTTGATGTATCTCAAGGTCATACAACGCTGCAATCGCAATGAATACTCATATAGACGTCATCCTAGACACCGGGGAGTACGTGTCAGAGTAGTCAAGGCCTTCCTTTTACCGATAGCCCTTGATTACCAACCTGGCCTTGTACTTATCTATAGACCCAGCTGTTTTATACTTCCGTTTGAGTATCTACTTACAACCCAATGATTTATTTCCCGAAGGAAGATCAACCAACTCTCAAGTATGGTTATGCAGAATGGAGCCTATTTCACTCTCAATAGCTTCTTTTCAGAGCGGTGCCTCTGGATTTGACAATGCTTTAGCAATTGTCCTTGGTTCATCATCAACCATATAAGCTACAAAGTCAGGACCGAAGGATTTATCCTTCCTGGCCCTTTTAATTCGCCTTAGTTCCATCTCTGGAGTCTCCAAGTTCTGAGAATCTGAAACACTAGATTCCGGATATTCAGCCACTTCGAGATCCACTAGATCTGAACCATCTAGATTCAGTCCGTCAACGACTCCCGGTTCTTGAGAGCTTTGTTCATAACTTCGTTTGCGAGAGGTTATGTCTTTTTCCTTTCTTGGAAAGGTATCTTCAAAAAATTGTGCATTCCTTGATTCCATGATTGTACCCCCATGGATAACTGGAATATCTGACTTATGCACTAAGAAGCGATAAGCACTACTGTTATTTGCATATCCGATGAATATGCAATCTACAGTCTTAGGCCCAATCTTGACCTGCTTTGGCTTGGGTACTTCGACCTTTGCCAGACAACCCCATACCTTTAAATATTTATAGGTGGGTTTCTTTCATTTCCATGATTTATATGGAGTTTTGTCCTTACCCTTATGTGGGACTCTGTTAAGAATCGTATTAGCGGTAAGGACAACTTCTCCCCATATGTTTTGGGAAAGATCGGAATTGATGAGCAAGGCATTCATCATTTCCTTCAATGTGTGGTTCTTACGTTCCGCCACATCGTTTGATTGAGGTGAGTATGGAGCCGTCATTTGATGAACAATGCCTGATTGGGCACAATATTCCTCAAATGGCGCTACATATTCTCCCCCTCTATCGCTACGAATGGATCTAATCCGCATGCTTAGTTGATTCTCAACTTCTACTTTGTAACGTCGGAACGCTTCAAAGGCTTCATCCTTACTTTTCAACAAGTAAAGGTAAAAATACCTTGTGCTATCATCAATGAATGTCACAAAGTACTTGTTCCCCCCTCTAGTTTGTGCAAACTTCAAATCACATATATCTGTGTGACTAAGTTATAGATGAACGGTATTCCTTTCGACGGATCGAAAAGGAAGCTTTGTGAGTTTTGCCTCTACGCACACCTCACACTTATGTTGAGGGTTTACGTCGATAGATGGCAACAACTCCAACTTTACCAACCTTTGGATGGACTTGTAGTTGACATGTCCTAATCTATGATGCCATAAATTAGAGGACTCGAGTAAGTAAGAAGAAGCTTCAATATTATTGCTTGTACGTAATACAGACATGGCGTTAACTTTGAAGAGGCCTTCACAAGCGAATCCTCTTCCTACAAATGTTTCATTCTTAGTGACTACAAATTTATTGGACTCAGACACTATCCTAAACCAGCATTAACCAATAATTGACCTGAAATTAAATTTCTTCTAATCTCAGGAACATGCATTACTTTCTTCAGAGTGAGCTCCTTTCCAGAAGTCATCTTCAGGACTACCTTTCCTACCCCCAGCATGTCAGAGGAAGCGTTGTTGTCCATGAACAACTTCTTATTTGTAATCGGTGTATAAGTGGAGAAGGCGTCTCTATTAGAACAGATGTGTCTTGTAGCACATGTGTCCATCCACCATTGCATGGGATTCTTAACAAGGTTTGCTTCTAGCACCACCGGTGAGAACTCCTCAATCATGTCGTCTAGAAACTGGTCTTTGACGACGTTAACCTTTACCTTGCCCTTAGCCTTGGCCTTCTTTTGTTGCTCAGTCTTGATCTTGCGGCAGTCCATGATGTGACCAGGTTTCCCACAGTGGTGACAGTTTTTTTTGAACTTCTCCGTTGCTTGGGTCTTGCCGTCTTTCTGGAACTTGCGCTTCTTGCTTGGGTTCCCTTTGGCCTCAGCCATATTTGCCTTTGCCTCAGTGAGTTGTTTACCCCTAGGCAAGGCCTTCTTATTATCTTCCTGAATTTGGAGTTTGATAATAAGTTCTTCAAAGGTCATATCCTTTGTCTTGAGTTTTAAGTAACTCATAAACTCATTCCATGAAGGAGGTAACTTTTCAATCAGTGATGCAACCAAAAACTGCTCATTTGGCTTCATACCTTCCAATCCAGGTGATGTAGAATCATTTGAAATTCCTGGACTTGGGACATCACTGTTTTACTATCCACCATTTGAAATTTCAGAAATTTTCAAATGATGAATTTCTTAGTACCTGCATCTTGTGCGTTGTACTTCTTTTGCAGTTTTTCCCACAACTCTTTGGCGGTGCCAACGGTGCAATACACCGTCTAGAGAGGGTCTGACAAGCAATTCAATATGTAATTCTTACACATGAAATCACTATGACTCCATGCATCAAGAACCATCTTCATGCCATTAATGACATGGATACCTAGGCCCCCTTCAGCCATTTCAGAAGGCGAATGGTCCATTTCATCTCCAGCTTGTGGATGATCTTCCGTTAGGAAACGTGTCATTCCCATAACAGTCAGGTAGAATAGCATCTTCTATTGCCATCTCTTGAAGTTTGAGCCCATGAACTTTTCAGGGCGTTCATGGTGAAATCCAGCGGGTGGAGGAACGACAATGTTCCCTTGAGTGTCAGTAAAGGCATTGGATGAGCCTTGAGCAACCGGAAAGGCATTAGGGGTGCCTTGAGCAGTGGGGAAGGCAGATGGATTGCCTTGAGTAGTAGCAGCAGAATCGGAAGTAGTTTGATCTCTTCCAGTCATCTTTTTAGGTACTTACAACACAAATCTTGCCTTAAAATTGTTGGGATACAATCGTTGCAGGGAACGGGAAGTAAGTAACTATTACAATAGTAAGAAATGATAAATTAAATTTTACAATAAACTGGAAATCAAGAACTTAACAAACTGCTTGTGTGATTTGCTGAGTCGAGTGATGACACTTTGTCTTTAAGACAAGATTGCCACGTATATCTCCTTTTACGGTGTTGACCAATAGTCTCCCAAGATAAAACAGCAACTTAACAAATGAGCAAAGGAAACTCAAGTGTTACTCTTGAAGAACTTTGAGTATAGTAACTTTGGTAGAGAGGAAAAAGATGAATTCAGAAAATCTGGAGTATTTTCTAAGTGTTGAGTATTTTTTCAATTGAGCCAAAGGCTTCAATTTATAGTGTAAGTAGAAGACCCCTCAACTATCCAGCTAATGGCCTTCAATAGCCATGTAATGACACTTGATTGAGGGGTTACATTCAGCCATTTGGCTGAATTCATGTGCCAAGTAATGGAAAATCAATGCTCCAAAACCAGCCCAAAGGTCAGATTTTTCCAACTTCCTGTCGCAGCATTCTGCCTCTAAAGCGTCGCGGCTCTATGAATTAGCGCCGCAGCTCTAGTGACTGGCCAACCAATTAGCGTTGTGGCGTTTCCTGGGAGGCACCGTGGCGCTCCGGCGCCGCGGCTCTGACGGTGTGGCGCCGCGGCCCTTCACGGCGATTTTCGACTCGTTTCATTTTACACTTCTTCCTTCGTTTATCAATGTGGAATACTTTGTCATTTGGCCAATAACCGTCCATAATTCTATGTCTCAAACATATTACATACGTACCAATATCTCTTTCACTAATGAAATTTGCGATACTTGGCACTACATGTGCACGTGTGTGGAAACGACGTTTCCGACGTGCGAGCCCCATTTGTTCGAGTCATAAATTAATGGAATATACTTAATTCTACATTTAGTAAATTTCCAACAATTACATCCAAGGATCACAAAACTTTGATACCAATGCTATGAGCTTAATGAATTAAGCTCAGTTCTGTAATTGTAAGAGGCTAAGAGTAAAGAATTAACTGAACAGAGAAATAGAATGGATATGATCTTAAGAAAGAGAGAAGTATTATTTTCAAATGACAATCAATATGTATATAATGTAATGAACTCCTATATGTAATCACAGTTAAGTCGCCTAACTTATTTAACCACCTATAACAGAATGACAACAACCCCTGATAACTTGCTAACCACTTGATTATTCAATTGACTAATATACCCCCACTATATATCTGAATATACCGTATTACCGCTATTGACTGAGTAATGTATAATCATATGTAACAATTTCAAGATCAAATATTTATCAAGTAAGAATTACTCCATCGGTCCTAATATATATAATTGTGATCAATTAGGCATATATTTTAAATTTAAGAATAAAAGAAGATTTTTAAATTTATGATCTAAAACAAGTCATAGATTTTTGTGTGTATAACAACTCAACTGCTCATTTTGAGTTTTAGAATCACTTTTCCCTATTTATGACTTCTCATAAGTTAAGTTGATAATTTCAGACCTGCAAGTTTGGGTGGCATGGGTTTTGAGGGACTCGGGAGCATTTTAGAGCACTTGAACTTGAACTAGTTGCCTTAAGTTTGTAGAGTTGATCAAAGTCTACAATTCAAGTAAACAATCTAGGATTTATTATTTAAAGGTTCTAATAGGTCTATATGATGAATTTGAACTTGTCTGTAAAGGTCCCACCCCAAATCGGAGGGTATGACCGGCAACTGAGCCTTACTCACTGAGCACCAACATGTCTGAATCAACCATACGTTTCAACAAACAAACGGGCTGTCAAGGCCGCCACGATAGATTGAATGAAATCAAGAAGGTATAAACAACTGACGATACCAACATGACATGCATATATACATAGATAAGGCTGACAAGGCCATCATGAAAGTTTGTGCATCAAAACATACACCAGGACATACGACTACAAGCCTCTAAGAGTATAAATAACATCATAAGACCGGGACAGAGCCCCGCCATACCCATAACATATACAAAAAGGGACATACCCACTCAAATACATTAACTCCGGAACAAGTGGAGTGCATCAACCACAACTTAGCTGAGAAACTACTAGGGAGGATCATCAGTCCATCTACCTAAATATGCAGACATAAAACGTAGCACTCCCAATAAAGGGACATCAAAATAAATAAAGTACTAAATATGTAAAGCCATTAAGAGCATGAATAGAGACATCAAAGTAAAAGAGAGACAAGAAGAGTTAACTTGTAACTCTGGATTACCATTGTGGGCCATGATATGCGATATGCAATGATACAATAAATAAGTGTATATAATGCCGTCATGAATATATTATGACCTTTGTGGGCATCATCATCATCATCGTATTACCCAACTAATCAGTGGTCGTGCATATAATGCGCTTGTCATTATATGCACACACACACACACACACACACACACACACATATATATATACATACATGCATGAGGTTATCATGAACATTCTGGGCTTGTCGGAGTGACATAAGGTTGTTACACCTCCGACTATCGTTACATACTATCAAGTCATCATGTTTTACACTATCAACAATAAAGAGGAATACAACATCATGAAGAATATATATTAATATATGGAAAGTGCTCCCGGAAAGGGACAAACAATGTTCAATAAAACATGACATAGAATGAAAGACATTAACACATTTAACTTAAGAATAGAACCATTTTGGAGGGACGTTCATTTACGTTTCATTTCCATTCGGGTCATGACCAAAGAGGAAAAGGATAACATTACATACGTTGTCAACCTAGTTAACCCGTTACATCTCGTATTTTCATATGCTGAGTTGTGTCGTAAGTTAGTCAACATAAGCTTGGAGAAGAAGATTATCTTTAAGTTACAAGTGCTTAAACCATGTTTAACAAGTGTTAAGTATGTTTTGTGAATATTAGAGGTTAAAGGCGTTAAAAGGATTAAGTTTCATCGAATTCCTACTTTTCATCATACATTACGATAGGATTTGGCTCAACTTTCCGTGGGTGTATCTCCAAGTATATGAAGATTTATGTGGGGTATTAACTGTCAAAATTCAAGTTCATCGAATCTATTTTCTAACACATCAAACCGTTCATCAATCGGAGCTCCATGGAAAGAGTTGTGTACATTTTAAGAAAGCATTGTAGAGCTGAACTAAAAACAGTGGGAAGCACGTATCGTTTTTATGAATTACAGCTCGTATCCCAAACCAAACATTTGAGGCGGTGGAGGCTTCTTTATGTATATAAATCGGTGGAGCATGGTTTTAACTTCATTTCTCATCATTTTTAGATCCAAAACACCCTAAAATTCTCTCTCAAGGTTTATAGATAGTTCAAGGGTAGAATCAAAGGCCAACAAGGTGAATCAAATGTTAGAAACTCCGTGGTGCTCCTTAGATCGTTGTTGTTCTTCTTGAGGTTAATTTGGAGAGTCTTTCAAGATGAAGTAAGCTCAAGCTTGAGACTGTTCTTGTTGGTTAAGGTAAGATTATGTCTTCTCTACATATGTTTGAGCTTGTCTAAGTCTTAGCTAGTTTGATTGATTAAGAATTTATAACAAAAGGCCAGAAATCATTGTTTGGATGTTTTTGCATCTTGGACTATTTTGAAGTTATTTATATGACTTTATGTGGCTGGAAATTATGAAGGGTGGCTTGTGTGCGTTGTTGTTGTTATGTTAAGTATGATAGGAAGAGGATAAGTATGAAGAGAAGTATTGGTTATTGATATAAGATGAGCTTGTTGCTTGATGTATTATTCGTGTTTGTTGGAGAGCTAAGTGTGTAGTTGTTGGTTGTTGTGTTTTATTGTTGTTTTGAGGACTTGAGGAAGGTAAGAGAGGCAGAGGAGATGCTGCCCATTTTGTTCTAGAATAAGATTAATGTTGGGTATACGATAGTTGAATCATTTGTAGCTTGACGATAGCATCATTTTCATTGTTGTAGATTAAAGTACATCAATTAAGCTTAAGGAGGTCATGGAACATATTGGAGAGAGATATGTAAGGGCCATCTTTCTTTCTTTCTGGCATGAATCCGTAAGTACATCCTCCATTTATTAGAAGTCTAAGGGAGAGCTAGTTCACACGTAGGTTTCTTGTTGGCGGATTAAGGCCGTCTAAGAATTCATAAATTAATATTGAATTAGTATCCCATATAAATCCTATAACCAGTAGCGCTTTCATGATATTGGTAAATTATACGTAAGCTAGAGTTCCTAGTAGATTGAGGGATACGAATGAACGAGCTAATAAACTAATAGTGGAATGTAAGTAAATGAAGGTAAAGTCGTACTAGTTATAGAATCAGACCATAATATCCTAGTGAGATAACCATGTACGTATATCCGAGGATGATTAAGGAACTAACTAAAGCTAAGGGAAGTAGAGCACGAACTATAACGTGATAAGTCACTTAAAAGAATATAGAACAAGAGTTGTATGAGGTACCCCCTAAGCTTAAGAAAAGTAGAATTATATGAAGCATAGAGATAGATCGAATCGTATATACAAGTAGTTGGATGAATCCAAGGATAGTCATGAATCTCCTTAAACCTAAAAGAAATAGATCAGGGGTTAACGAATATGAATCGAAAATTACAGAAGATACTCTATGAGTTATAGTTTATAAGTACGAGTACCTAACTTACAAATTATTGTTTGTTGTTTAATAGTTGTTAAGATATTGAATGTTCAGAAATGATATGTCGTATGGACGGACTATGAAACTCATAGGTGCACAAATACACTCTTGACTTTAGGTCTATACTGATATGCGCATCGCCTTCAGGGCTATTTACATCTGCCTTCGGGGCTATATTGATTGCCGTCGGGGATATGCACTTTCCTTTGGGGATATTGACAGTTACCTTCAGGGCTATTCACAGTTGCCTCTATTGATAGTTGCCTTTGGGGATATTGGCAGTTGCCTTGGGGGCTATTCGCACTTGCCTTCGGGCTATTCGCACTTGCCTTCAAGGATATTCATACTTGTCTTCGGGGCTATTCACACTTGCCTTCAGGGCTATTAATACTTGCCTCTGGGCTAGGCACTTAAACACCAGATCCAATGTAAGGTCGGGATGTTATATTCAGTATTTCAGATATAACTAGGGTCACCTTATGTTTAGTCTGTATAAATAGATAACAATGTAGTAAGAGTCAATACTCAACATCAGTAGAGATAGTTTAGAATAATGTGACAACATAAGACCAGTGGGAATATAGAATGGCCAAGTGGTTTGAATGACAACGATCTGGTAACATGATCTAGAGTATGTGCTAAGCCCACTCTCATTCTTATCTTTCAGTAAAGATTCTACTATATTTATTTATGTATTTCAGCTTCAGAATTTACTTATATATATTACTTTCTGCCTTACATACTTGGTATATTTTGTTGTACTGACGTCCCTTTGTTGGGGTACTGCATTTCATGCCTCCAAGTAATCAGTTCGATGAGTCCTCTCAGTATACTAGGTTGATATTTAGCGAAGGATCGGTAATACTCCATCTATTCCAGAGTGTGGCTGAGTCCATAGGTCATGTATTAGGTTTTGTACAGGCTTATGGGTAGGCCGGGGCCCTGACCCGGTCATGTTTGATATAATTTATCCTTAAAGGCGGTGTAGACACAGGTTCAATATGTACATTATATCAGTGGCCTTGCCGCCCCTCGTGTATGTTTTATTTGGATTGCCCAATGTGGATACTCATAGTGGCTTTGTTACACCTCATAGTTTAACATCTAGTCATTTCGTCGATTAACACCGGTATCCTGAGAAGATATGAGACCTTACTGAAGGGTAATGAAGGTTTAAAATTTGTTTATAGAGGTGTCAGGAAGTATAGGAGTTAAACTAACCTAAGCAAATGCATTTCGACGAATTCAAAATTTTTCTAGAAAGTACCCTCCAAATGTACGGACTGTATGATTTGGAATCTTTGCAATACATTTTTCTATATATTTTTAGGGTTTTGTCCAAGACCTACGGTCCAAATGTACGGGCCATACATTAATGAACGGACTGTATATTTGGCCGTATATCTTGGCATTGTCAGATTCTTTTTCATGTATAAATTCATTTGTTTTGAATTGGGACTTCATTTTTTACATTTCCCCAACTTCTAACAAACCCTAATACTCTCTCAAATGGTCCCATATGACCTTAGACTTAAATATTAAGGTAAATCAAGTAAATCTAATGTAGAGAATCGCGTAAAAATCGTATATCACCTTTCTTCTTATTGTAGCAGCTTTGGAAGAAGACTTGGCAATAAAGCGGCCTTTGTTTTGGACAAGTTCTGGAGGTTGAAGGTAAGTATCATCTCTACTTTCTTGTCCTTGAGACTCTACAAGTGTTTAAGGAGTTATGGTTGAATAAAATCACAATGAATACATGTTTATGAACTTGAAACTAGGATGGATTGTTGTTGGGTTAGTTGTTGAAGTTATGGAATTGTGAGAGTAGTGAAACGTGTTGTATGTATTGTAAGGAGTAAGGGAGGAGAATTTAAAAAGTTACAGTGTTGGAATTTATATGATATTGGGTGTAGAACATCATATAAGCTTCATGAACATAAGTTGTTTGATAAAATGTCCGAATGATCTCCCTTATGTATTTTGGGTCCGCTATTGATATCAATCACCTTTATGATGTAGATAATTGTTCTTAGAACATATGAGAACTCTTGGGATCCATATAGGCTATACAACGAGGTATATAAGGCTTACTTTCTTATCATTGGCATGATTACTATGAAAATGACAACTATATAACGATATCCAATAAAAGTTCTATTCTTGATCCTTAAAAAGATGATTGTGACTTGTTCTACCATGTAGATATCATATATCAAGTATCCTTGTTGAAATGGTATCCCCTATCCTATAATATCTCTTCCACGCTAATGAAATGAAGTTCTCTAATGGTCCTCCCGAAAATGTGTTATTGTATATCACTTGTGCTTGTCGAAGTTACAATCTGTATTCCATAGTATTCTCTCCACGTTGATGTATTGAAGTTCCTTCTTGGGTTCTTGGAAATACTAAGTCAACGAAATGGTCTATTGTTCTTATGAAGTTATACGAAAGAGTAACATGTTACATGTTATCCGCATAAGGTTAGTTAGGGGTGTAACGACTTTACGTCACTCCCAAAGAGGCTAATGACGTTATATATGCAGATTAGGCAGATATGATATTGATAATATTGCCTACAGAAGCTTGTGGCGTTATAAATATGCAACTTATTATATGAAAGATATTGCCCATAGAGGCCTACGGCGTTATATATGCTATTACATTTCATTTATGTATATTATGGTCCATAACGACACTCTAGGTATTGTATGTTGTTTCTTGACTTCTCTTTACTCAATTATTGCCTTCAGTCATGTTTATTTCTGCCTTACATATTCAATACATTCATTCGTACTGAAGTCCCTTGCTGGGGCACTGTGTTTCATGCCTGTAGGTAAAAGTAGACATTCGAACACACCTCCTCAGTAGGCCACTAGATTCAGCTATTGAGTACCATACTCCACTTCTCCAGAGTTGCTGTACAGAGTTGGTAGGCACAATTGTTTCTATATATAGATATTTTGGGTATGGCAGGGTCCTGTCCTAACCTATTGACACATCGCAGTACTCGTAGATGCTTATAGGAGAGACATGAGTGTATATATATATATGTTGTTTTTGTCCTTGTCGGCCCTTGTTAGTTGTTAGTATACTTATTATGGCTTTGTCAGCCTAGTGATTATATGTATGTTAGATTGGGCTACCAGTTTTACATGTTATTATCTTTTATATGATTTTCTTCTATGGCCTTGTCGGCCCATATTATTTCATATTCAGGTTATGGTATATGGGTGGTATGCTCAGGCCGTTTAGGCGTTGGGTGCCGACCACATCTCCTAAGGTTGGAGTGTGACAAATATGGTATCAGAGCAGGTCTGTCCTAGGGAGTCTGCAAGTCGTGTCTCGTACAGTCTTGTTTATAGGTGTGTTGTGTACCACACTTATAAACATAAGGCTACAAGGCATTTAGGATGGTTACCTTCCTTCTTGATCTAGATCATGCAATAGAGATGAGTCGTAAGTGTTTAGTTCCAAATTCTCATAATGTTTATATTTTTAGTGATGCCTGCTACTACTAGACAACAGGATGTTATTCAGTGGTTAGATATGGAGGTGGGAGAGTGTGCCAGTTAGGTACCTCCCGCTAACATGAGGCAACAAGAGTATCATGATGAGGTTGTATCTCAATCCTCTAGGACTCCACCCCCACCATCTACAGAGGAGCCTAAGGGAGCTGATATATCCCCAGTCCCTCCCCTAGTTGCTCCTAATTACGATATATATATATGCGGAGTGTAGTACAACTATTGACTCGACTAGTGGCCTCACAGGCCCAGCGTCAGACTACTAGTCCTTCTGATATAGGGGAATTCAGAGGTGGGTTTAGGCCATTATTTCCTAGACGCCCCTCCCATCCAGCAGCCAGTGCACCATCACAATTCCAGGGCCAACGTCATGATCGATCTAGTTTTTCTGGTCAGGGTCAGAGCTCATGGGCGCCAAGCCCGCAGTATGAAAGGGATGCTAGTCTTATGAGGCCTCCTTTGCCTCGATGTGGTCAGTGTGGAAAGGCCCATCTAAGGCAATGTCATCGAGGCACATATGTTTTTTATGCTTGTGGTTATTCGAGTGATATTGCTAGAGATTGTCCGATGAGGGGCGGAGGTGGTATGGCGCATCCGACAGGATCTGTAGTTGCCTCTTCTTCGTTGGTACGCCCTCATGTACATGGTACTCAAACGTTAGCTAGCAGAGATAGTGGTAGATGTGGAACATCTAGCTCAGGTGGTCAACAAAACTGTATCTATTCCTTGGGTGGTCGATAGGATTTGAAGTCATCTCTTGATGTGGTTCTATGTATATTATCTGTTTTCACTTTTGATGTATATGCATTGATAGATCCAGGTTGTACCTTATCATATATCACTCATTATATTGTTGGAAAGTTTGGTAACGAACCTGAATTACTGAGTAAGTCATTCGAAGTGTGTACACTGGTTAGCGAATTTGTAATTGTTAGGTGGGTATATCGGGATTGTGATAGATTTTGATGTCATTATGGGTATGAATTGGTTGGCTCCCTGTTATAGATTGTTGGACGAAAGTTGTTTGTTTCAATTTTCCAGGCGAACCCATCATCGAATGGAAGGATAATGTAGACACCTAAAGGGAGGTTTATTTCCTATCTTAAGGCCCGAAAAATGATTTCCAAAGGGTATATCTACCATTTAGTATGAGTGCAAAATGAAGAAGCAGAATCTCTAACTCTGCAGTTTGTCCCTATCGTTAATGAATTTCCTGACGTATTCCCTGCTGAACTTTTGGGTATTCCTCCTGAAAAGGATATTAACTTTGACATCGATGTACTTTCAGATATTCAACCTATATCTATTTATCCGTATCGAATGGCCCATGCTGAGTTGAAGGAATTGAAGGATTTGCTGGAAAATGACTTTATTAGACCTAGTACTTCCCCGTGGGGAACACCAGTGTTATTCGTCTAGAAAAAAGACGGTTCATTGAGAATGTGCATTGATTACCGTTAGTTGAATAAGGTCACTATCAAGAATAAATATCCGCTCCCCAGGATCGATGACTTATTTGATCAATTGCAGGGTGCTAAGTATTTCTCGAAGATTGATCTTAGATATGGATACCATCAGCTGAGTGTTGAGGAGAAGGATATTCTGAAGACCACTTTCAGAACAAGATATGGCCACTTTGAATTCCTTGTTATGTCCTTCTGTCTTACTAATGCACCATCGACTTTTATGGATATGATGAATTGGGTGTTCAAACCTTTCTTGGATATCTTTGTAATTGTATTTATAGATTATATTATAGTATATTCTCAATCCGAAGTAGAGCATGCATATCATTTGTGAGCAGTGTTGCAGAAACTGCAAGATTGTAAGTTATATGCTAAATTTTCTAAATGTGAGTTGTGGTTGAATTAAGTGGTTTTCTTGGGGCATATTGTATCGAACAATGGTATTAAAGTTGATAACCATAAGATAGATGTTGTAAGGAATTGGCCGAGGCCCACAACTCATACGGAGGTACGGAGGTTATTATCGAAGGTTTGTCGATAATTTCTTTTCTATTGCCGCTCTATTGAAAAAGCTAACTTATAAAGCAACTAATTTTTAGTGAGCAGATGCTTGTGAAAAAGGTTTTCAAGAGTTGAAAAGATGGTTAACATCTATACTGGCACTTCCAAAAGGTTCAAAATGTTATGTCATGTATTGTGATGCTTCTAGAGTTAGCTTAGGCTGCGTTTTAATGCAGCGCGGTAGGGTCATTGCATATGCTTTGAGACAGTTGAGGAAGCACGAGTAGAACTATCTGACATGTGGCCTTGAGCTGGCAGCTGTGATATTTGCTTTTAAAATATGGAATCATTATCTTTATTGAGTTCATGTTGAAATATTCTCCGATCATTAGAGTATGAAATATACATTTAGGTAGAAAGAGTTGAATCTGAGGCATCCAAGGTGGCTCGAATTACTGAAAAATTATGATGTGGATATCTTGTACCACCCCGGTAAGGAAAATATGGTGGCCAATGCATTGAGTCACCAATCTATGGGTAGCTTGAAGCATGTTGAAGCTAAAAATTTGGAAATGGCAAGAGATCTATGTCGGTTAGCCAACCTAAATGTACAGTTGCTTGACACCGATGTGGAAGCACTATTGTTCAAAATACTGTAGAGACATCCTTGGTAGCTGAGGTAAAATCAAGGAAGTTCGATGATCTAGAGTTGGTCAGAATCAGGGAAGGGATTCCCTTTCATAAAAAATAGTTGTTTGAGCTGTCAAAAGATAGAGTTCTTAGATACAAAGGTCGATTGTGTGTACCTGACGCTAAAGGACTCTGAGGGCGTCTTATGTCAAAAATTTAACAATCTAGGTATTCTATTCATCATGGCTCTACCAAGATATATCATGATCTTCAACAGATTTATTGGTGGAATGATATGATGAAGAATATTGCAGAATTCGTGGCCCAATGCCCAAACTAGCTAACTGATGAAGATCTCTTACCAATTCCTTCCTTTTGACTTGCACTGGCATCAAACTGACCATTGACTTACGGCTGAGCACATCTGCTACAACATTAGCTTTGCCCGGGTGATATAAGATGTCCACATCATAATCCTTCAATAATTTGAGCCATCTTCTTTGTCTCAAATTCAACTCTTTTTGTTTGAATATGTATTGTAGACTCTTGTGATCCGTAAAAATGTCCTCATGAACACCATATAAATAGTGCCGCCAAATCTTCAGTGCATAGACTACTGCGGCCAACTCTAAATCATGTGTCAGATAGTTTTTCTCATGTTTCCTCAATTGCCTTGAAGCATAGGCAATCACTTTACCATGCTTCATTAGCACACATCCTAAACCTGCTCCTGAGGCATCACAATACACAACATAACATTCTGGACCCTCTGAGAGAGTAAGGACTGGTGCCGATGTTAATCTATCCTTTTAACTCCTGGAAACTCCGCTCACAAGCATCGGACCATTGGAATTTTATAGCCTTTTGTGTTAACTTCGTTAGTGGTGCTGATATGGTAGAAAATCCTTCTACAAACCTTCTATAATAGTCGGCTAAGCCCAAAAAGCTGCGAACCTCTGTTGGAGTCGTGGGCCTCGGCCAATTCTTCACCGCTTCAATCTTCTAAGTGTCAACTCTTATACCATCATCTGACACTATATGACCAAGAAAAGCCACTGACTTCAGCCAAAACTCACATTTGGATAGCTTTGCATACAACTTATGGTCCCAGAGCATTTGTAGTACTATTCGCAAGTGATCCACATGCTCTATTTCCGAGTGAGAGTAAACCAGAATATCATCTATAAATATTATCACAAATACATCCAGGAATGGGCGGAACACGCTATTCATTAGATCCATAAATGTTGTTGGTGCATTTGTAAGTCCAAACGACATTACTAAGAACTCGAAGTGCCCATGCCTTGTCCTAAAGGTTGTCTTCGGAATATCCTTCTCCTTAACCTTTAGTTGATGGTACCCTGACCTTAGGTCAATTTTTTAGAAACATCTCGCCCCTTGTAACTGGTCAAACAAATCGCCAATTTGGGGAATAGGGTACTTGTTCTTGATAGTGACTTTATTCAGTTGCCGATAATCGATACACATCCGTAATGAGCCATCTTTCTTTCATACGAACAATATTGGTATGCCCCAAGGAGATATGCTAGGCCTAATGAAGCCTTTCTCGAGCAAATCGTTTAATTGCTCCTTCAATTCTTTCAACTCAACTGGAGCCATCCTATAAGGAGGAATAAATATTAGTTGAGTGTCTGGCAACACATCTATACCGAACTCAATTTCCCTTTTAGGAGGAAGGTCTGGAAGTTCATCTGGGAATACATCAAGAAATTCACTGACCACTGGAATTGATTGAGAACTAGGTGGTTCAACATCAACATCTCTTGCCTGAACAAGATGGTATATACACCCTTTGGAGATTATCTTTCTTGCCTTAAGGTATGAAATAAACCTACTTTTTGGCGTCGCCGTATTACCTTTCCATTCAAGGACTGGCTCGCCTGGAAATTAGAATCTAACAATATTTGTTCGGCAGTCAACATTAGCGTAGCATGATGCTAACCAATCCATGCCCATAATAACATCGAAGTCAACCATTTCTAATTCTACTAAATCGGCTAGGGTCTGATGACTACAAGCTAATACTGCACAATTTCGATAGACCCGTCTAGCGATTACCGATTCACCAACCGGTGTAGATATCACAAATGGATCCCTTATCAACTCAGGATCCATACCAAATTTACAGGCAACGAAATGAGTAATATATGATAAATTTGAGTCTGGATCTAACAACGCGTACACATTATGTGAAAGGACCGATAGTGTACCTGTAATGATATCAGGTGAGGATTCACGATCATGTCGTCCCATCAGTGCATAAGTATGGTTCTGGCCCCTTCCTCTACCTCGACCCGATAACGTATGTTGACTCTGCCCTAACGGGCGTACTGATTGGGATGAAGCTGCTGCAGATCTGACCGGCTGGGCTCTACCACCTTCACTTTTTGTCGGACAATCTCGCGCTATATGACCACGCTCCCCACAGGAATAACATACTTTTCTCTTTTGTTGGCACGACCCTGTATGGGTCCCACCACACTGCCCACATCAAGCCAATGGCGGTCTCATCTGCATAGAATTCCCTCTATAATAAGATCCTAGTGCTCGTGAACTCTGGCCTGGTCCCGTTTGAGTGTAACGATCAGCCCTCGATCCTGAAGATGGCAATGATGAGCCGGCTGCTGGGTAAGATGGTTGTCTATAAAGCTGTGGCCTAGGCCCACCTCCGAAGTCCCTCGCGCCACTTACAGACCGAGCCCTTTTATGCTGGCCCCTATCACGCTCTCGATCGATCCGTTGTTGCCTCTTGCGATCCTCCAGGTTTTGTGCATAAGCCTGGATGCGAGCGATATTCATATCCGGATTCAAAGAAGTCACAGTACACTCGTAAATCAAGTGTGGCCCCAAACCAGTAACGAACATGTGTACCCGGTCACTCATCTCAGCTATAATTGTTGGAGCATATCAAGCCAGGGAATTAAGCTGCAAGCTATATTCTCGAATGCTCAAGCTGCCATGTTCAAGACGTAGGAACCTGTCATGTTTGGTCTGTCGAAACTCGACTGGTAGAAAATGATATAAGAAAGCCTCTGAAAATTCCCCCCCCCCATCTTGCTGGCGCAGCACGAGGTCCCCTAGATTGCTCCCATGTATCAAACCATGTTACTGTGATATTCCGCAGTCTATAAGAAACAAACTTTACCGACTCGGCATCGGTATCATCCATCACCCGCAAGGTGCACTGTACCTGATCCAGAAAATTTTGCGGGTCCGCATTCAAGTATGTTCCTGTGAATACCGGAGGATCTAGATTGATGAAATCCCGAGCTCTTGCGCTAGCAGCTCTATCAGAAGGACTAGAAACCTGACGTTGGGCCTGAGCGGCCACCAATCGTGTCAATAACTGAACCGCACTCCGCATATCAAGATCCACGTATGAAGTATCATGTGGAGGAACTAAAGGTGTTGCAGCTCCACTAATCTCCTCTGATGGTAATGTACTGGGAGAACCATACGAAGGAGTTGTACCGAGGGTCTCACTATGGCCCTCGCTAACGGGTGGCAATCGGCTGGTACCTTCACCTGCAGCCGTATTCCACTCCCTCATACTCTTAGACTTCTTCCTTGCAGTAGGCATTGCTGGAATCATAAGCACGAAATGGATTAGGAGTGAAATACTTATAATTCAGTTCTATAGCACGATTTATGAGATGAAAGAATATAAACTATCCCTAAAATGTCAGATAGCCTCATTTTTATAAGTATGGTGCACAACATACCCATAAATAAGACTCTACTAGACACGGCTTGTAGACTCCCTAGGACAGACATGCTCTGATACCAAGTTTGTCACGACCCAAACCGGAGGGCCGCTACGGATACCCTGATTCCACCCGCCTGGTACCGTCATTCTTACCATGAACATCTAATCATAATTAATTATGGACTAAGCCAAAAAAAAATTATGAACAACCAGGTAACCAACTTATATATATACATGTACCAAGGCCGTACAAGTCTACTACTCACAGGACACCTGTCTACAAGCCTCTAAAAGTAGCAACATCAAAGGTCGGGACAAGGCCCCGCCATACCCATATAGACACGCAAAACTCTATCATACCAATATCAGACCGACACCCCGGAAAGAGAGGAGTGCTTCTAAAATCTGCTGAAAACTGCAATCTATTCACGTGGGTCATCGCCTTGCCTATGCGAACCTGTGGGCATGAAACGCAGCATCCCCCGATAAAAGGGACGTCAGTACGACTGATGTACTAAGTATGTCAGGCATAAATAATAGCATAACAGGAATATACTGATAAACTGACCAACAGGAACTGCCTTTAAGGGCCCTAATACACTTGCCTACATGTTATGTACAATGCAATGTCCATATTTATTGGCCTCATCAGGCAGTTTCCTTACTATGACAGCCTCGGTAGGCATCATACCATGTAATGGTTAATAAACGTATGCATGATGCAAGTGCAGTATATATATATATATATATGTCAGTGTTGCGGATCGTGCAACCCGTCCCAATATATGTTAGTGTTGCGGATCGTGCAACCCGCCCCAATAAGCCATACATGAATCACATCACATCATCACATCATTTTGGCCTCTTCGGGCTCTTTTGTGATAGTCTGTACCAGCTGCAGGTGGTATGCGTATATAACGCCTTTCCCTTTCTCCCATATCCCCTATATATATATAATATTTACCATATAGTAGTGTGCATAGCACCAGCGGGCCATGGTAATATATGAATGCAATGCAAGTGAAAATGCATGAATGACAATAAAATACCCTGAGTGACATAATATCCTTGCACCTTAGGCTAACACTGTAAATATCAACACATTTTCTGTATGCCTCAATAAGGACTTTGAACCATATTTAGACATGCTTTTAGCATAGGAATCAATAACATGAATATTCTTAACTACTAGGAGTAGAATAAATTATGGAGCAATATCACGGTTTTATTTTGCTACATGGAACATGTCAAAAGAAAGAAATAATTTGCCTTAACATACCTCGATTCCACTAAAATGGAAGGAAAATATTGTTAATGCACTTGTATCCTATTACTACTACTGCTTCGTACCCTTTTTCCAAACCAAGAATTGAAATACACTGCATATAAGCCTCGTGAAAAGAAAGAAGTCCAGGAAAGGCTTTTTAAGTTCTAAGTGGTTCTTGATGATATATCCTTACTAAGATATTATAATACTTGATGTTAGCGTGAGTAGCGTGAGTCCTCTAATTTAGTATCTGCTTTGGACTTTTCAAAGATACCTAATAATCAATTGATAAGAATTAAGTAAATAAGTAGAACATAACACCAAGGACTCTTGCATGATATTTACCACAGATCTAAATCCATAAGCTGCCACCCGTTATTGTTTAAGGCTTAGTCATTATGAAATGTCCCACAATGTTACACGTACTCCCTCCCACCAATAATGTCTCTTCCTTTAATAATTAATTCACCCCGCAATTAATTAATTACACACATAATTAATTTCGTGATCTTAATTTACTTAAATCTTAATAACTTATAGGACCTTCATATATTCAATGTCATAATTTGTGATATGACACTATCCCATAACCTCTTTATGCACGTGCCAAATTTATTTTCGGCTTCCGTCGTCATACTTCTTACGTCCAAAATTATTTCGGGATTAAATCCTTTTTACATACAAATATCTTTATTAGCATGCGTAAATATAACATAAATTTTTCCCAACGCTCGGACCTACTTACACATGCCTCGCAATTTTATAAACGCTCAGCGATTTAAACCGTAACCCGAAACTACGGGATGTTACAAGACTCACCCTTCACGTAAATACAACACCATAGAAACACTTTTCGCTACCTTTACACGGTTCTTGAGGTTAGATTTAGGTGGTTTACTTTGGGAATCACTCTTGAATCACTTGATAACCATTAGATAGCTCCTACACAGAGGGTGTAAAATGATGCCAAGGTTGAGCTAGGGTCTATTTAATCAAAAGAATAAACTTGCACGGACCACGTTTCACAATGGGATTCACGGATTGTGAATCCATTCACGGGCAGTGAATGTCCACCGTGAGTTGGCCCAAATTTTTGGCATTCTGCCACCAATTCACGGTGGATCCACCACCATTTGTTATCAAGTGATTCCCAAAGTAAACCACCTAAATCTAACCTCAAGAACCGCGTAAATGTAGCGAAAAGTGTTTCTATGGTGTTGTATTTACGTGAAAGGTGAGTCTAGTCAAAGGAAACTACAGTGAAGGTGTTGTACTATTACACCCCTTACTTTGTACGTTGAAATCATCGTAAGTTAGCTAACGTAAGCCATAGAAGTCTTGATACCCCTATGAGGTTAAAATGGTCCTAATCAAGTATTAAGTAAGTATCAGAAGGTTTCGGGGTTAATCAAATAGAAGGAAAGAAGTTCATCGAAAGATCGATTTGGTAGGCCACATTCACGGACTTGAAAGGAATTCACAGCTCCTAGACAGAGGTAGGAGGTGTTTTGGTATAAAAATAAAAGAGAGAAGGGTTCCCACCATTTTAAAACGAATGGATAAGTTCCCACCGCCTTAGGTATGCGTTGGGATCTGCAACGCAGATCACCATCTGCGCCAGCATTTTCCAAATGCATTCCAAGTCAGAACTTCCTCCAAACATCACCCTGAAATGCGTCCAAGGATTTCGGGCAAAATGCCATCTGCGATGCAAACTATCCCTAAAACTCGGCAAAATTCGTCGAAACTTGTTTCCTTTGATTCTCTTAACCCCTAACCCTTATGGTATTTCCTTAGCACTTGTTTTAATCCATTATACTCTTATAAGGGTCTCAACACTTCGGAGGTGACATAAGTATTTGTAACATAATCGACATAAAAGTACGAGGTGTAACAGTAAAGTTCCGTCAGAAAGCAATATCGATTTCTCGAGTTTTTGTAATAGTTCGTGATTCTATGATTTTTAGGCATCACTCGTCTTATTTCTACGCATGTGAGGTTCAAATGAGAATCGAATTGTTGGAAGAAGCCTTCAATGATATTTACATGAGATCCGCAATTGTTGGTTTAATTTTGATGGGTTTCAAACTGGTTTTTGAACGTGTTTGGTGTTTTGGCATTGTTTTGAGCATAACGTGTAAACACCCAAGGTCCGTTTTTAGTTTTAGAAGTTCGAGATTGATTTATAGGAATGGTCTAAAATGTTTGGTGTTATTCCTATAAGTCTCGCTTAGGTTCTTATCGTGAAAAGTAAAATTAATCTTTCACAAGTGGAAATGGTATAGCATTGAGCGAATGAACTTAGAATCATGGTTATAAGGTTTCAATAGGTTCGTATAATAATTTGGGCTTGTACATATGTTCGTATTCGGACCCGAGAGGCTCGGGTGTAATTCGACGCTATTGCTTGAAAGTTGGAAACTTGAGGATTTTTAATAATTCGAAAGTTCGATGTGGACCTTGATTTTGAATTGTAATGTCTCCATACGTACTTTGATCTTTGAACAAATTCAGAGTACGTGGACTTGTTGGGATGGTTTGGAAGGGATCGGAGGGGCTTGGGTGAATTTTGACAAGTTTGGAGCATGTTTGCAGAAAAATTTGAAGTGTTAAATCATGATTTTGGCCTGACTTCATAAGCAAACTTCTCTTAATCCATAAGGAATTTGGATATGATGTTCGAATTAAAGTTGTAGATATTTGAGACGAGTTTCTGACAATTCAAATCGTGTGTCATTTTTATGTTCTACAAGAAGTTATGGCTATTTTACTAGAGACTGTAGAGTCTTTTTTTACAGTAATTTCATATTTGTATAAATATCAGGTTTTGTGATTTTTATTTCATTCTTCACCATTTTGGAGACTTTAGTGGGTATATTGTTGTTGTTGTACCATTTTGGAGATATGAGAACTCGGATTTGAAGGATCTTGACCTAGATTTTCATCTACAAGCTTGGGGTAAGTGATTTTAACTTGAATATATGATTATTTCATGAATCTAACCTTTGGTTTATCATTTGAACATGAAATCAAAGATGAAAATTGGAGATTTTTTAATATAAATATAGAATCATCTAAATTGAGTTTTGAGTATTCAAATGGACTAAGCATAGATTTAGACTCGTATGGTTATGGATAATTCGTTTCTATAATTTATTTTGGATTTTGAACTCGGGACTCGGGTTTGACTTTTTGATTGACTTTTAGTCTGAATCTTTTTATATTGCAATATGGTGATCGTTGCACTCGTTTAACCTCATAGAGTAAATTGTTGAACAGATGTTTGATGAATTCCGGGTGCGGTAGAGCTATGAAGAGGATTTAAAGGTTCAATCAGATCGAATCAAGGTAAGTTAGATTTTGATTCCAACGAGGGGATTTTACCCAACTAAATGAACTAAGGGCATGGGGTAATGTATAGGCGAGGTGACGAACGCTTATACGGGTATCAGGTACTTTTAGCTTAAATGCTTATTCTTTGTGTTACCTGATTGTTGAATAATTAGTTGAGTTTACATTAACGATTGAAGTGATGAATGTAGCATTGATTCACATGCTAGGGTATTATTCCTGATATTTTATGTACTTGATAAATACATGAGTTGCATAGATTTATTTCATGTATCGTTTATATGTCGTATGATTGTATATGTAATTCATATTTATTCCTGACATACATTCTGAATTCTCTGATATTTTTTAGGTGATTGTGGTACGATGGTACCTTGTTACGGGCATATTGGAATTATTATGACTCGATAAGACCTTGTTCTGGGCGGATTGGTATGATTATGGCCAGATGAGATTTTGTTCCACCAGATTTATTTGATGATTATTGGCACGATGGACATTATGTGCAGGTGTATGGTCAACGCGATTGTCTGCCATGGGTCACTAGCCAAGCAACCCCAGTCAGACTAGTGTGCGCGCAGAGTGCTAGAAGCACTGGTTTGAGACAATTATGATAGAAAAATCCTCATCACATGCATTACATCATGACTCTTATATGTGCATATCATCTACATATGTTGATTTTGTGCATTTTATTATGCTAATAGGTTAGGATCTATGCATAACATCTACAAATGTTGATTCTACACATTATGTCGTTTGGTTGGCTGGATCTGTGCATATCATCTATATATGGTGATTTTGTGCATTTTATAACACTGTTTGAATGGATCTACTATGCAGTTATTCCTTATCTGTTGAGATTATAAAACTGTACTAGTTCAAACACAAGCATTTTGAAGGCCAGTCCTCAACACTACCTTGTTTGGTTTGATCGATAATACTTGTTAAGTACGCATTGATTTTGTACTCATGCTACCATGTTGCACCTTTGCATGCAGGTTTGAATTAAACTGTTGCCAGTGTACGTGGGAGATCATACCAACAATCCAAAGTTGAGTTGCCTTCTAGTTCTTGGCCCGAAGTCTCTTATATTTTTATTAATTTTCAAAGAAAAGTTGTATCTTATATATTCAGAGTTGTGTTCCATTCTTAGTAGCTCATGATTTGTGACACCCAATCTTGGGAGTAAAAGTAGAAAAATGCTATTTTCCCTTTCGAGCTTTCTTACTCGATTGTGCCCCCCCCCCCCCCCTCCCAAGGTACATCTCGCGCCTATGGGCCGCTCGATAACTATCCAAGAAGACACTCGAAACTAAAAACTAGAAACTTCGAAATATTTCTGTCATATTATTTAGTTGCACTTTTTTCCTGAAATAGCTTGAGTTTCATGGTTATTTTTGGATTGATTCGTCTACCGGTAGAGTTAAGTGTCTTCACAGTCCACCTGAAATTTTGAAAAGTTTTAAGTTAAATTGTGTAAAAATCAAAAAAATCATTCTCCTTTTAACTAACTAAAGAGAAAAGATCGTCACACCAATTAGAAGTGAAGGAGTACAAACTTAAAATTACCAAACTAGGATCAGAAACGTGAATTCTAACACGATACTAGAGTTCTAAACCTCTACCCAGCGTCGTGCAGAAGATAAACAAAATGAAAAATCTGAAGACTTCAACAAAGGATCAGCGTCAAACTATCCCTGTATAACAATCTTCACCAATGTTTTAATTCTTCTAGTAAGAATTACCTATTAGCTTGTCTGAACGGAGAAGAGGAAAATGTAGGCTTCATTATAACTACCAACTTGTTACAAAATTTGAATCGACCAATCATCTGTAATACGCACATTAGGCTTGCGTATGGTGAGAACAGATCCTCGATTTTCTTGAATGAAGAGTGGCCCAAGCTCAATTTCCACTTGCTTGTTTCCTGGTTCAATAAGGGCTGTTTTAGCTCCAGGAGACAATCCTAACAAGATTATCCTCTCTACAGTGCACTCAGAAGAAAATATGTTGCTCCTGCCAGCTGTAGAAGGGGCTACATTTGAAGATATAAGCTTTCCGTTTGAGAATGTGAAACGCCGATGAATAAAGGCACCTTGTTTGAACTCAAAGCTCTTCCCATCATCGACATAAAGCTCACCTTCAGCTGCCTGGGAACTATTAAGAGCTATAACCTGCAGTACAAAAGATTCTGGTAGTTAAAGATGATGGGGATACTTTTTAAAAAGCACCACAAGGGGGTGCTAACATCGCAAAAAGTAGCAAAAGAGTAAGATGGGACCATTAATTGATGACATGGCATGACCATACAAATTACCATAAAAATGTCATAAGTGGGGTAATTCTTCGTTCTAAGTACGGAAAACAAGGTGTCATTGAAGCAAGAGTTTTGGATCGAGAAGGACAATGCATTGAATTGGATGTGAAGGAAGAGAAGGCATTGGCGAGCTTTTCTTTATTCTGTCTGAAAAAAATATTAGTTATGTGCTTAAATGTCAGAACTTTGGATTCACAAAGAAAGATGTATTTACTGAAATTAGTTTTCTTTTTGATTGGAAAAAGATAAATTAGTGAAATTAATTATGTGCACTAATGCCAGAAGCATCACAAAGGAAAACATATCAGTTAAAGAACAGATGTTCCCAAAAGATTCAAGATATAGATGTTACCAGAGTATAAGGATCATTTTCCATCTGCGTTGAACTCCGACGTAAACGATCTTTCCTTGGTATGATAGTTCCGGCTCTTTGAAAAGAAGGAACACTATCTTCTGAAACCTCGTACTTGTGTGTATGACCTCCTTTGTATGCAGATGCACTTCTCAAATCATACCAGGATTCCTCCCCTGGTAGATAGACAGAAACATGTTTCGCTTTCTGTATGAAATGATATGAACTTTCAGGTAATAGAGAAAATAAAAGAGGCTGATTCAAGAAAGAACAGTGCTGAGAATGAAAATGAGTTGCTCCCCACATTTTATTTTATGTGACGGTGCTCCATTGGGACATAAGAGTCTAAGATGTTAATTTGACTTAAATAATATATCAGTGATGATGAAAGAGAATATTAAAGTGGTGATTGAAAAGAGAGCAAACATCATATCAAAGTTAAAGTGTGACTAGTTTCAAGAATTAAGTTCTATAAAAATTAGAATGTCAACATTTTGGAATGTCCAAAAATGGAAAGAGTGACATATAAACTGGAATGGAAAGAATAGTTTTTTAGTTAAAACAGAACCTCTGTATAAACTCCTTGCACGAGAAGACCATTCCCAACCATGAAAGCCTCATCATTGCTAAAAGATTTTTCGTCTCCAGGGAACTCCATCCAAAGTGGACGAGCAATTGGAGTACCACTTGAGTTTGCTTCTCTAAATAGAGTGTAGAAATAAGGAAGATACATGTAACGAACATGTATCGCTTCCCTCATCAATTGTGTATTTCTTTCTCTGTAATAGACATTACAATCTTGATAAATAATAACATCTTACATAACATGTAGGTCCTAAAGCCCAAAAAGATTGTATGAACATTAAACGAACTACTATATAAACATTCAAATGCAGGTATTGTCTTGCACGAATCCATATGAGATGATATATTTCCTCGCAATTGTTAGTACTCATCAAGAATTGTTGCACAACCACCAAATGCTACAGGTTAACAATTCGATCACTACTATATCATTTGCAACCATCTAGAAATAACACTTGATATCAGCTGACATGACAAATAACGAAAAGCTTCCGGACATAAAGATATTGCTTTAGTTGGTTTTGCACTAACGTTTAGATCCATACAAATAAATCTGTTGAAGCATTAAATATCAAACAGAAATTACACTTTCAAGTTGAAAAGATGCACAAAGATATTATATGATAGAGAAACTTCATCAAAATTTACACTTGAAGCGAAGCGACCGCTTCATTGAAGTGAAGTGCAATTTTTTTTTAAAAAAAAGACCAAAATAAACCTTGCATAAAGACATTTTATATATAAGAAAATGTTTCAATTTTAAAACTAAAAAAGTAGATAGCAAAATTACCTAATGAACTGCTTAATAAATAAAAATCAGGAAATGTAACTAATGCACTGTCTAATCTAATGCACAGTCCAAAAAGAAATAAAGACTAAAAACTGCACTGTCTAACTAATGAATTGCCAGTTACTGATACTAATACAATTAAATTAATAAAATGGAAAAACTAAAAACAAGAAAGAAATAATGGAAAAAAATTAAGAGGAACAATCCAGACTACTTGTCTCCATTCTCCAACTGGAAAAAAAACAGATCCCCTCCCAGCGACTCCAGCAACTGCGATCAAGAATGGGAAAAAAAAATTTGGCCAGCAGTGAGCCATCGACGAAGAGGAGAGGAAAAGAAGAAGAGATGAAGACATATCAGAAGAAGAGAAGAGCCCTAGTCTGTCGCTGAAGATCGCACCAAGAAGACTCAATGTTTCTGAAAGAAATCACACCAAATAACCCTAGTCTGTGTCTTTTTCTTCTAATAAGAGTCGAAGCGTACGCTTCGCGCTTCAAGCGCTTCAGGGGTTGAAGCGCCCTCTTGTTCACCTCTCTCGCTTCAGCTATCTGAAGCGCCAAACCCCGCTTCGCTTCACCGCTTTAAACGGTGAAGTGCCCGCTTTCCTAAACACTAGGGTAAATAGTAAAGAACTCACAACAATAATGCATGATAGGTGATCTCTAAGTTTGTGATTCAGCACTGAATGAGCTAGAAGCTGATGATGATACAGCAAGGTTTCTTTAATTTTTTTAAAAGACGCTAATGACCTGGTTGACTCAGTCATCCCCTTGTGCCACAACGGCATCAACTCACAAGTACAAGTGTCGGGTAAACCTGCCACCAAGGCTAAAGTAGATGTGTTTACATTGAGTATTGTATAGTTGAGAGTCGAACCTAGAATCTCCAAATTGTTACTTCTATGTCTCAACCACTCAGCCGTCTCCATACGGTTCTTACAAGCAAGTTCTCTTTGTTAGTAATAAATAGGTTTCTTAACAGAAAACTTATGCGGTGAGAACTGCCACAAGACCCTAATTTATTTGGTACCTACGTACAAGAGCCATTGATAGGAAATTTCATCCAAATAGTGCGACATGGAACCAGAATTAAACCAGAAGCCAGCACACAAAATTATCACAAAAAAGAAACCCGTTTCTACTGAGATCTGAAAAAAGCCAACTTTTGGAAGTTTCTAAAAGAGCAGCATGTGAGCTATACCGCCTCCCTTAAATCTGGTTTTGATCTCTCTGGGTGGTATTAGTTCCATTTTGTACAAGTCTAGAGTGGTTGAAGTTTGTAGTTGAAAAATGGAACAAGTTGGAGGTATACCAAATGAGAAATGTAAGCTAACTTGTGGTGTATAACGATCACAGAAGCATTGGAGAAATAAAGACATAGATACAAGAATTTGGAGAACATTGACAAAAAACATGTCTTGGATTATAAACTTTTATTAAACGATGGCGTCCGGGCAATCTTGCGCACACCTCGACTAATTTCACAGGATACCTGTTTCCTCCCACCAGCACAGGTACCGGATAACTCTGTCCATCAAGGCTTGGGCAGATGGGAAGAGATCACCTAGTGTTTTTACCTCCACTGGAATTGGAACCTGAAACCTCATGGTTCTCAACTCATTTCATTAACCACTAGGCTACACCCTTTGGTGTTGTCTTGTACTCTTATATTATAAGCTTTTAACATTAATCATACCCAAATAACCAAGGTTCCCGTCTTTTAGTGTCATGATGTGCATGCCCCCGGAAAAAGGGATAGTATGCACCTACTTGATACCAGCGAACCAACAATTCAGTGTCAGGATTACCAAAAAATCCACCAACATCCGCTCCTGTTAAAGAAAGATGATAGCACAACATTCATTAAAATGAGAAAGATATGGCTACCTACTCATCAACCGAGAAAAGAGGATATATACTGACCAGAAAATACTATTCCAGAAATGCTAAGAGTTAACACCATGGGGACTGAAACCCTCAAGTGCTCCCATTCAGCTGTATTATCTCCAGTCCAAATTGCTCCATATCTTTGACTTCCAGCAAAGAAGGCCCTTGCCAAAACAAAAGGCCTATCTTTTCCATCTCCACGCTTTAGAAGCCCGTCGGATGTTGCCATCTGAAAATAGTAACCATATGAATTGTGCAACTCCCTGTGCTCTACTCCTCCATGATGTAAAGCATCTCTTGGCATCGTGACCTGGCATTGAGAAAAGGTGAAAACTTCAACATCAATATATCTACTTGGCCTTCCTAATCACAATTGAGTAAAATAGCAAACTTGCTGAGTATCTGAGAAGCTTATGTCTAGAAATTAATTGAAGTTCTTTATCAAAGAAAGACTGGGCAACACCAAACCATTTAATCAAGTACTAGCATGAATGATAGTCTTCACACTGAAGCACTTCTAGCCCCAGGTTTAAGTATTCTCAGATAAAACATCTCCAATTTCTATCTCACACATTCAGGGACACGCTCAGACTCATAAGTAACAGAACTAATGTTGATAGCACTTATACAAGTCGTGCAATTACGTAACAACAAAAACTAAAAAACTCAGCGGCAACACATCAAGGTACCTGTGTACTTTTGGAGGACCAATCATGTTATAATTAGCTAACGGTCTCCAATAGCTTGAAGATAACAAGGGAAATTGGCAAACAATAATTGGAAAAAAAACAAAATGACTTTTTGAAGCAATCATTTTTACCTTAGAATCATCATTGGCAGCATCCTATTTCGATTAGCCCTATGTCCCCTTTACTTGTTGTCTTAATTGGCTTTAAAAAATTCTCATAGGTCTTTCCTAGCTGGTTATGGAATTATTTTGTCTTCTCTTTTTTCCAACTTTTGCTTACATACTTTGACGACAAGGATTCAGATTCGAGTTTAGCACCTAAAAATTATGAGGTCTAAATCTATGGCAAAACTGTTACAGTTCAACTCCTTTTTATTCATTTTTGTCATAGATTTTTATTTTATAATGCTTTCGACAGGCTATCCTCGCAGAAATTAAGATGTTTTTTTATTTCTCTAGCTAAATACGCTTCGAATTGGTCTGGAATCAGGACAATTGAATGGAAATAATTACATACAACAAGGGGGTCTTGAAGGCTTAACCAAAAGAGATATCTTAAGAAATGAAGATGCAAATGGTGTCACACAACTTTTGTCACAGTAGAAATATTAAAAACCGATGTAGCAGCAATGATTTCAAATTAAGATTTGGACCGGCAAGTAAAGTGACTCATCTGAATTCTGAACCAAATAGGCACCAGACTAAAGAAACCATGGAGTACCCCATGAGTTCAAATTCAGTTGATTACTTTGCCAAACTGAAGAGAAAATACATAGCTGACGATCTGGTAAGGAACGGGTTGATTCGCTTTGCAAAAACAAATGTTCATTGATTGTCTGGTGTTAATATTAGAGACGTGAGTAAAAAGCATTGCCCGACTACTCACAACATAGTGTAGATACTCGGAATAAAATATGAAACATCTTGCTTCAAGAAGCATGTTCTTTCATTAAATAAACTTCTGCCTAGTTAGTTTTGGGGTACATTAGAGCATGCAGGAGTTGATTATCGCTTCCACCTTTGTACTCTCAACCACCACAACATATGTTGGCATCAACTACAATAAAATGTTTCTACCCTTGGGCCTCGCCTATCCTTGACCTCCTAGATAACATATGCAATCATCATGTGGACTAGTCTTTTTTAAAAAAACATCTACTTGACATTCTTGCAAATGGAAAACACATTAAATATATTGGAGATTCTTGAAAATTCCACAAATAGTAAACTGTAAATGGGTGCTTCGAATGACAATACTTAGTATTACAGTATTACTCTACTATTCGACTATTATCAAAAGGAACCCGAGACGTGGACATTAGCAAGTGAAAACTGACAAATTAACTGCATTCTTGAAGTACTGCAAGAAAGTCTACCTTTGTAAAATTTGAAAGACAAGTATAAGGAAACTATTTTATATCGACGAAAAAAGTATAAGGCTAATATGCAAGGGACAGAATAATAATTGGAATGTTGGTCCAGCATAACTGAAACAGTATCAAAAACAGTGAAACAAAAGTAGTGTATACCTCTGGTCCATTGAAGACAGAAGGTTCATTCATGTCATTCCAGATGTATAAATACTTTGTTGAGCCAACATAGCTATCAAGTGAAAATTTGTCACTCCACCATGACCTAATCTCGGGATTGAGCAAGTCAGTGTATGAAGAGGAACCAGACCAGCACCATCCATCATAATCCTTACCAGTAGCATCCTTAACATAGTATCCCTTTTCAGAGGCCTCCTTGTGTATATGGTAAGATTCATCCCTCTTTATATGAGGATCCACAATGGTAACCATGTGTCTACCCTTTGCAGCTAACTTATTCTGCATTTCTTCCGGGTTAGGAAACAAAACCCTGTCCCAAGTAAAGTACTTCTTCCCATCAGTGTGCTCAATATCGAGCCACAAAACATCATAGGGGATATCATGCTCATCAAAGTTTGAATCAACATTATAAACATCTTCCTCGTCTCTATAATTCCATCTACATTGATGGTATGCAGTTGCGAATAACTGTGGCATAGATGGCCTTCCCGTTACACTAGTATACTGCCTAACCACATCTTTTGGTCCAGGACCAATGAAAAAGAATGTATCGACTACACCAGCCTCAGTCATCCATAGAGTATCAATCCTGTGCTTGTCCGAGGGCAACATTATCTCATTGGAATTCCAACCGGATCCCAGTACATCAATCTGCATTTCCGCAGCATTTAACCAGAAAAAACCGGAACTACCTCTGGCTTTCCCATGTGAAATCATGAAAGGAATTGAACCATAAAGGCCGAAAGGGGACTCGTGAAGATACTCAAACACATCAAGATTAAATAACCTATAAGGCTCGGTATGTTCCTCCACATTAGGGCCCCTAGTTGGTTTCAAAGAAAGACTAGTAGCATGTTCAGGAATGCCATAAACAAAATCTGCACCGTAAAAGGATACATCAAAACTAATAGATTGTGGACCATAAGGCCTGGTATCAGTATGACTCCTAAACCTCTCCTCCCAATCATCCCCTTCTTTCTTCTCCCTCAACTGTTCGAAATCAAACAACCCATTTGAGTTTATGGACAACACTCTCTTCCCACTTCCTTTCTCTCTCACAAAAACCTCAAATGGGTCATGTCTCAACACCCCTTCATACCCATCAGACAAGTAAACAATAGAGGAAAAACTCGAATCACCGTCGATTTGCTCCTCCTCTACTCTCGTTAACCACAGCTTCGTGTTGAGGAAATCTTCCTCGATAACCTCAGGAACTTCAAATCTTTTCTTGGGATTATTTTGATCTTCATCAATTTTCACCCTCATGACGCCATCTTGGTACACAGAAAGAGTGAGAAGCAAAGGCTTACTTTCTGGGTTTTCTTCTTTAGGGACAAGTTTGGATATGAGATCCCCATCGGATATGGACACATCGGTGGCCCGAAGATTGGACGATCCGGGTTGTCGGGAACGGGCTCTTTTGCAAAATGGGGTTTGGTTGCAGTTTCGAAACTCCTCCTTCTTCCAGGAGTAGGAAGAGGTGACTAAGACAAGGAGGAGAAGGACGAGTGGTGGACCTCTCATCGTTTCAATCGGAGATAAATCATACAAGATCCGAGGGAACGAATGCTGCTTTGCTCTCTTGTGCGCTGTTTGGATTTCAAGCAGGGCTGGAAAATATATTTTTCAGACAATTTTATAAAATAATAAAGTAAATAGAACAAACTTTATAAATGAAACAAAGCAGCTCTTTGGATATAAAAATCTTAATATATGAAAAAAAAATAGAACTTGAAGTTAAGTTGGAAAAGGTTTTATTTGAAAAGTGTGTTTGGGCATGTATTGAAATTTAAAAACTCATCTTCAAATAATTTTTAAAAATCAGTCCAATATATAACATTTTTTTAAAAGTTAAAAAAAGAGAAGTCTAGATTTCACTTCCACATCCCATTTATAAAATATGTAATCTAAGTACTTACAGAAGAACTTTGATAGGTAAGTCAAATATATATATGTTGGGTATTTTTGCTCTATGGTACTTTATAAAGCAGTACGGGAAGTATATAACTATTATAAGTATTTGAAAGGATAAACAAAGATTCAATAATTCATCTAGAAATCTGAAAATTACAATAGAACCACAAAACTGAAATTATAATTTTGTTGAAGACGGAAAAATGGAAACTGATTTTGCTGAGTCGAGTGTGGCACTCTGTCCTTAAGACAATATTGTCCCGTATGTATCCTTTATACGTCCTGGACAATTTGTCTCCCAAGATAAAACAGCAATGGAACACTTGAGCAAAGGAAACTGAAATGCTACCGTGAAGAATATTGAGTAACGAAATGATGCTTGGAAGTTGTAGGAAGAAAACTGTTTTGGTTGTGTATTTTCGTGAGTTGTATAAACTGTTATTTTTAGTGCTCAACAATGGTGTAAGGGGGTGTTTATATAGGTGAGGGAGAGCTGTTTAACTGCCCCATAACAGCCATTATTGGCCAAATAATGGCCATTATGGAAGTAGTAAAACCACCAAAATAAATGGTGAAAGACCAACGGATTTGGCCATTATAGGAGGAGTAATTCAGCCAAAATAAATGGCTGAATTGAGTTCTTGGGCGTTTCTGCTTTGACCGTCGAAATTTGGGACCAAACTGTACATCTGAAAGAATTCTGATCCAAACTGTACATCTGAAACTTCTGGGATCAAACTGTACTTCTGGCAAAGTTCTATGGCTCAAAAAGATAATATCAGAAGGCCCACAGCCCACGACCCACGACCCACGACCTGTGACCCGTGAACCCGAGAACCCGGAACCCGGAACTCGGAACTCGAAACCGGAACCGGAACCGGACCAGACGGGCGGGCGGCGGCGGCGCGCATGTGGTCTTTCCTCGAACCGAAGCACATCTAGGTCTTCCCTCCTTTAAACACATGGGATACCCCTTGGGGTCCCAAATCCCAAACCAATTTCGAGTCTTATATACACAACAATTCTTTCTTCCTCTACCGATGAGGGAGAATTGAACACAACACCACACTTTCCATGCTTCAAACACCTCACTTCGTGGACCAATATCTCTTTCATTTTTCAATGAAATTTGACGATTCTTGGCCCTACGGTTATCTACGTACTTAGTAGATCATGCATGTGTGAAGAACCGAATTCTCCAACATACGTAACACTAGTGTTTAAGCCGTTAAAGTTGGTCGGTCGCAACTCCCGCCAAAGGCAAATTTCCAACAATATATATATATAAAGTACAAAAGTTATTCTTTTAAATGATTGGTTTTGAGATACTCACGTATATTTTTTGTTTTCTCCATCCTTAAAAAAGAACAAGCATTCATATTAAGTGGGTTCCAATAAGTCAGTCACGCCTCAAAATCCTACAGCCACATGACAAGCATCTAATGCCTAAAACCAATATTGAGCAAATTATTTAATACACCATACCAAACTCCACTGGTGCATGCAATGTGAAGTGCCATTCACAATCCAATTTAAATATGATATGAAATGTCTAATTGCGTTTTGGGGACGAAATAACACAGCCCAGGGCTCTTTCTTTGCGATCGTGAAGGACTATTCGCGAACGCAATCTGACTCGAACCCGACCCATTATGATCGATGTCCCTCCATCGTGATCGTGATGCCTCGACCACGCAACCCTTCGCGAACAAGAGGCTATGCTCGCGAATGCGAAGGCCAATTTTCACTGGCACTAGAAACCAGCAACTAACAATGTTCCAAAATTCATTTTACCACTCAAAACTCATCCGAAACCTCCTGGACACAAACTAAATGTGCATTTCAGTCATAAAACACGTATGAACATGCTCGCAAACACAAAACACTCATTTTGTATCGTTGACACAATGTTGAATCGTGAATTGTGATGCAGCTGGACCATGAGGAGGAACTGGTTGATTGATGGTGAACAAATCGTTTGCAGATGGTTTGTGATATGATAGAGATTGATACCACGTTATCTAAAGGCCATATTTTGGAGTTTGACTCAGTATACCATCCTTTAGAATCTTTTAGATTTTACATTTCAGAATGTAGCATTCGTCGGTGGTATGACCGGGTATGCTCGAGTGTAAAGTGCAATGCTTTGATGGGTCAAAATAAGGGGGGAAATGGGAACAAATCTTCCCAAGCCTCAGTTGTAAGACCCCTACAAATCTTAATTTCTCAAATTTGATGAAGGGTGGTCCATTATAAGGAAGCGATATTTTGGGTTTCTTTACTCTTGACGTTGGTTGGAGAGGTTTTGAAATTTCAGTAATGACTGTATTCTCTCTTATTGAGATGTTTATTTCCCGTGCACCACCACTTGTTCTGTTTGGATTCATTGTTAGCCTCACAGTTTCTTTTTTTAACCTTTCTGTCAGGACCTTGCGAAGTTGAGATCCATGATGACTCTATTAGGGGATCAAAATTCCCAAATAAAATATTTTTCCAAAATTTCCCAAATGCGCACCTGATAATGAATTGTTCTAGGTATCAATCGAAGGATTATCCTGTGAGCATCCCATAGAAAAACTCTATCTTGATTGGCTTCCTTATTCAAGTCCCTCAAACAGTTCAAAGTACACTGCTTAATTAGAATGGGGGTTTCCTGGCCTATCACACCTTGGGAGTGTGCTGACGTTGAAGATTAACCTCTTGACGTCCATCCTCAAATTATCTGGTTGTTTCACCATGTGTAGTGAACCAGGCTCATCATCCGCAGGAGCTTGCTGTGTGTTGATAGTCTCATCGCTGGAATTTTATCTTGCGTTTCTCCCTTCTATCCTCGGTTTGTTAAACACAACATGCAGCCCGATAAAGTTTTGGGTGTTAACTTCGTATCTTAGCGAGGTTTCTAAAGTGGATAGGTTATCTATGTAAGAAGGAGTAACAGAGAAATTTTCGAGGTTGCGTCAGACGGGCTCCCGTGGTTGGATATCATTCATTTAATGTCGGTGATTTATAGCTCTATATGTGCCACTCTGGCCTCAAGTCGATAAATCATATCCTGTTGTGTTCGCTATTATATGCGTACTTACCCTTCCTCACTCAATCATGTCTTTGGTAGTATTTTGGGTTGTTTGCAGATATTGATTGTTATATAGACTTGGTTATTAGTATTTCATGTTTTTTATTTTATTTTCCGCTTATTTAACATAAAATGAATTAGTTACTAATCTTTTGGCTTACCTATCAGGTTGAGAATAAGTGTCATCACAACTTAGATTTGGGGTAGTGATAATTTGGTATCAGAGCAATAGATTTATCGATCTCATGAGTACAAGAGCAATGTCTAGTAGAGCATTGTGGATCGGTACTATGAGCTTAATACCTATATTCGAGAGGCTATAGGACATTTAGAAAACTTTAATTTTTCCATTCCTTATCGTGTGTATGTGATCCGGTTTAAAGTCTAAGATTTTCTGTTTTATTCTCTCGATGGTGAGGAAACGTTCTCAAATTTGCACACGAGTGTCTTGATATGACATCACGTGGTATGGTACGAGATGTATCACCGTGGTAAGGACACTGGACTAAGTTCAGACTGTAGCTATGACTTGAAAACATAGTTGAGTGAGGTTGTTTATTCAGGCTCGTTAGTTCGATGATATCCCTAGGAAATAGGAGTGATGATATGAAGGACTGCATGTGTACGCCTCCCTAGGTTGGGGCACGACAAGCTTCTATAGTATGATTGTTCTACAGTATAGACAACATATTCAGATGAATTTAGATTTCTCGCGATACTGTAAGATGAGCTAGAGTATTGTCACCGTGGTAAGGACACTGGACTAAGTTCAGACTACAGATGTATGACTTGAAAATTCAGTTGAGTGAGGTTGCTATTTAGGCTTGTTAGTTCGATGTTATCCCTATGAAATGAGAGTGATGATATGAAGGACTGCATGTGCACGCCTCCCTAGGTTGGGGCATGACAAGCTTATATATTATGATAGTTCTACATTATAGATAGCATATTCAGATGAATTCAGATTTTTCGCGATACGGTAACACGAGCTAGAGTATTCCAGTATGTTTACTCATATCCTTCTAGCATAGCCTCATTCATACATTATTTATGTTCACGAGTTTCTTAATTTTATATATATATATATATATATATATATATATATATATCAGTCGCCTTCAGGGCTATATAGATAGACGGTTGCCTTCGGGGCTATTCTCTTACGCACCGAGCCCTATATGAGGCCAAATAGTTATATCATTATTATAGATACATTGTGAGTCAGGGAGAGACAAGTATGTTCCAGATTTTCCGTTGACTTCCCAAATTACATTCAGTACATTATGCATATACATTTCAATTCAGTTTTAGTTTCAGCTATTCAGATATTATCTGAGTTACATGTTTGGTATATTTCTTTGTACTGACGTCCTATTGCTGGAGCGCTGCATTTTATGCCTGCATGTTCATGCATCCAGTTTGATGAGCCCTCACAGTAGACATGTTTGACATTCAGCAGAGGATCTATAAGACTATATTTCATCCGGAGTGCAGCTGAGTCTAGAAGTCCTGTTGACATAAGATGTTTACAAACTTCATGGGTAGGCCAGGACCATGTCCCGACTATGTTTGATGTCATTTACTCCTAGAGGCTTTTGTAGATACATGTTCAGTATGTACAGTATGTTTTGTGGCTTCACAGGCCCTATAGTGTCAGTGGATCATATGGTGGCCTTGTCAGCCCTTGTTCATATTTAGTTCTAGAAGATCATGGTGGCCTTGTCGGCCCGCATATGTATATATATATATATATATATGTTGTTTGGGTTGCATTTTAACTCAGTTAGAATGATTGCCCACCTACAGATTCAGTACAAGTGATGGCCTTAACGACCTATGATATTAGAAAGTAAGGGAAATTGGCCTTGTGAGCCTATGTAGTCTTGTTATATCTAGCAGTTATGAGTTCCAGTTTGGTACGCTCGGGGGTATGAGTATGGCACCGGGTGCTGACCACCAATTTGACAAGCCCTCATAATAGACTTTGTTGATATTCAGCAAATGATCGATAAGACTCCATTTCATCTAGAGTGCAGTCGAGTCTAGAGGTTATGTTGATAGCAAATGATTCCAGACTTTATGGGTAGGTCGGGCCCCTGTCCCGACTATGTTATGTTAGTCAGACGCTCTTAGAGGATTTTGTAGACGTATGGATACTTGTGGTCAGTTACAGCGTGTTAGTCAGATGGTTGCACATGTTGAGGCCTTGTAGGTCGTGTGTTGATATATATATATATATATATATATATATAACTTCAAAATCTCAAACAAAAAGTTGCTCAAAGCTCAGGAGAGGAAAAAACCTCTCAAAAGTTTACAAAAATTGAGAAAAGAGAATCTTCAAAAACCCTTTCTCAAAAATAATTTAAAAAAAATCAACTTGTGGTACCACAAGTCCCCAAAAATATTGTGACTCTTGAAAAATGATTTTTTAATGAAGACCTTTTTTTAGCATTGCAAAATTGTTTTGGACAAAAATGGTTTTACAAATCATGGGATATTTTAAAAACTCCATATTTTTATCAGGCTATCCTTGAAATATCAGGATCAACAACGATTAAAAATAATTATTACAAAAATAACCCATATCCCTCTTATTCCATTTGCAAAATGCTTAATGTAATTGCTCCAAGCGATTAGGGGAATGAACTGTCTCAACTCTTAAATTTCCCAGATACCCATAAAAAGGAACCATTTTTTGATAATCCATTTAATTACTGGGATTACCAACAAGCTTGGTTCAATTCTTTTTTCATTCAAAATACCAAGCAAAGCCACACTTGGCTTTTCCATTTTGATACCTCATGTAATCCATCACAATTTTCAACATGGTGGAATTCATGGTGGGAGCAATTCAGATCCACCCTAGAAATACAAAAACCCAAGTCACTAAAACTTTCGGACACTTTATTTTGTCGGAATTTTGTCTGAACTCTACTCCGAATATTTTGAATTCTTTTGGCAACTTTCTTCAGAATCCACTGTTGCCAAAAACCGGATTGTCTTCAATATCAATTTCTGATTCTTCTTCTTATGATGAAGAGCTTTGTTTTGAAGAAGACGGTGCAAATTTCAGAATTATGGCTTGCATTTCTTCTGGATTTTTGACCGCTGCAAGCATTGAGGCCATCTGGGATTTCCGTGAAAAAAACTGGGTGTGCTCCGGTGTTTGTAGTGGTGCCGGTGGTGTTTGTAGAGGCATCTGTATCGGAATGGATTTTCGGGCATTTAACCATTCTTGGACCTTTTGTAATGTGAGACTTAATGGTATTTTAAAGTTGTCCCACCATCTAACTTTGAATCTCTTTCGGATCGTTGGAATTTTATTGTTCGAATAATCTACGAACCATGTAAATACCCATGGTAAGTGGAAATTGGTGTGAAAAATGTATAGTGGCACAAATCTTTTTTTTCTTCCTCAGAGGGTTTATATTGGGATTTAAAGAGGCTGAAAGTCATAAATACTCCTTACAAAACAAAACCGAGACATTCTACGTCAGATTTACCCAATCTAAGAAATGTAGACTACTCCAGTGAAATATCGAGACCTGTTTATGAAAATTCCACTGTTAAAGAAAAGATAGAGAACCAAGAACCTACTAGTCCGACTTTTTCCTCGATTATAGAAAACATAGTAAACGAAATTGGTGTTTTAGAAAAAGAATTCAAAGTAGATAAGAAATTCATACAAAATGATTTTTATGAAAAATACAACCTAGAAAAACGAATTTGGTTCTTCAAAACCTTTTAAAAAACTAGGACGCAAATATAGGAAAAATTCTATGAATTTGTTAATGAACATAGGATAAACATCATTTTCTTTGACTGGTTCGATTATTATTCCTCCGAAAATTCCATAGATTATCCCTTTTCTAAAACGGTAAATCTCGTTACGATTAGGAACAAATCACCGGAGTGGCAAACCCTAGCTGATTCTAGGAAAGTCCAGTCCAACCACCCTCCTCTACAAGGTATTAAGCTAAACATTCACGGATGTCCTGTAGACGCGATTCCTCTTAAGAATCCAGCAGAGGATGAAAAAAAAATACCAAGAATATCCTCGCTCAAAACAATTTCACCAATATCAGTTTGAATACCCTAGGAAAATAACTCGATAGGGTAGAAAAACATATAAAAACCAACCCTTTAGTCACCATAGATTCCCTAGGAACGACTAAGGATTTGAAATTGAAAAGCCAAAGCCCAATCTTTAAACTCTTTCAAGTGTCCAAAGATGGTGTCAAGAATATCCAGCAAAACAAATCTGAATTTATTCAGGCTATATAGGATCAATTGAGTAGAATTGGGACATCCAACAGTTCTAATACAAAACACGTTGTTCCGGATACTCCACAATCATCCAATAAAATCACTACTCTCACAAATGATTCCGACAACAGTGATACTCTAGAACAAATCCAAAACAAAAAACCTTTTGTTAACCATATGGATTGGCAAAGACCAATACAACAAGTACAACAACAACAGTTGCAGATTATTCCTGCTCCTGATCTAGGAATAGCAAAACCCCTAGCTCAATCCCGTTTTAATGACTCTTCCATTTATGATTGGACTATAGATGGGATGACTAAATACAATATCCTCAGTTTTCTCCAACAAATGACCATGGCTGCAAATGCCTACAAAACCTAAAATGGTACGAAAGACAAGACCATTGCAGAACTGCTCATCGCAGGATTCTGTGGTCAATTGAAAGGTTTGTTGGATAATTATCTCACTGATCAACAAAAGGAAGATATCATCAATTCAATCAAAACTTATGAAGAAGGAATACCTATCCTCGATGAACAAAGTGAACCCCTACAAGATGCCGTAGCAACCTTCATTCTCACAATCTCTTTAAACTTCATAGAAGATTCTTCGCATTTGAAAGATAAAAATACTGAGTTACTTTCTAACCTCAAATGCAAAAAACTCAGTGATTTCCAATGGTACAAAAATACCTTCTTAACTAGAGTTGTGCTTAGGGAAGATTCCAACCAGCCATTCTGGAAAGAGAAATTCCTGACCGGACTACCTACCCTTTTAGGAGAAAAGGTTATGAACAAAATCAAAGAGAATTGTGGTAAATATATGATACCTTACAGTGAGTTTACATACGGACAACTAGTCAGTATAACTCAACAGGAGGGTCAAAAGATCTATCAAGACCTGAAATTACAAAAAACATCTCAAAGTGGAGCTAAAGAGAACTAGGTGCGAACTTGGTACTTTTTGCAAACAGTTTGATACAAATTTCTCAAAACCCTCTTCTAGTTGTACAAGAAACTGTAGCAAGACTCATAAATCCCTTAAGAGTACTTCAAGAGGTTACAAAAAGAGAGATTTCAGCAAGACCAACGAAGAGTATTACAAAAATTCTTACAAAAATACTCACTATTCCAAAAAACCAAATTCCAAAAAGTTGATTCCAAATACAAGGACATTACGTGTTACAAATGCTACAAAAAAGACCATACATTGAGAAATTGCAAAATGAATAAAAAATTACAAGAATTGAAACTCGATGATGAAGTCACCCAAAAAATATCCAATCTTTTCATTGATTCCTCCGATTCAAATGCCGAATCGGAACCTGACTACTTTTCCCTAACTTCTGAAGACAACAAAGCCCTTCAAATAGATGAATTGCTCACAACCAGTTCTTCTGAAAATCCTGATGAGGGTAATGGAAAACTTGTTTGTGTTTTAACCAAGGATCAAGAATTCATGTTAGATATGATTAAACACATAGATATCAAACACCAAAAGGATTATTTGAATAAAATCATCAAATCCTTTACAGATGAGAAAAAAGATTTCAAAAATACGATTTGCCAAATACTTCCAAAAATACCTACGACTTGACCAAAATCATGAAAAAAGGTAAAAAGATGAAAGACTCTAGAGAAACTCCAGTTCTAGAACTCCAGAGAGAGATAAAATAGATCAAAGTAGAGATCAAGACTCTACGAGAAAAACAAGACCAACACTCTCTGCTACTGAAAACAATCCTTTCAAAAGAAACTCATGATAGTTCGGAATCCAGTTCTGAGTCCGATAATTCTGACTCTGAAAATCCAAAAGAACTTTTTGAAGACCGACGCCTATAAGAAATCCCAGAAGAATTCTTTGGCGTCTTGAGACAAATCACGTCCAAGAAATACCTTGTCAAAAATAACTCTTAAATTCCCATGCAATTTTAGAATCACTGCTATTACTCTTTTTGACACATGAGCATATCTGAATTGCATAAAAATAGGTCTAATACCTGATAAATTCCATGAAAATTCCCAGGAAACTTTAGTAGCGGCTAATAACACAAAGTTAGAAATTAATTCCAAAACCAGTGCGTCTGTTATCAATAATGGAGTTTCTATAGCAATATCGTTTATTTTAGTAAAAGACATTCACAACTCCGTTATCTTAGGGACACCGTTTATAAATCTTATCACCCCTTATAAGGTTGATAATGATTCCAACTCCTTTGATTCCAATAATAAGAATTTAAGATTTTTTTTTGACAAAACCAAAATCTAGAGACCTCGATCTGATAAAAACTTATTCTTGTCATCTAGGAGAATTAAAGAATAGTTTTTAGATCAGAATTCTGAGTCCCCTAGAAACTATGATACCCGTTCCATCAAACAAATTGATGCCTTTGCATATACAAAAATTTTAAAGTATCATTTACAATGTCAAAACTATTTTCAAAATATTGCATTAAAAAATATTTCACCTAGGTTGAGGTGTGACACATGACCGCCATGTCTTCAATGGTTAGTTTCTCGAAATTCAAGGAAGTACATTTATATTATAGGAATGATAGTTTACTCGAGGTATGGTTGGAGTGGAAAAGCTTCAGCATTGTCCAGATTTAGTACGACAGTCTTATGACCCAAGTGTATCAATGTCAAGTCAATAATTCAATAATGAAAGAGTACCTATGTTGATATCTGAAGACAAGTGTAAGCTTGGGAAAACTAATTGATTTGATGGGAAGATAGCGACCATGTTAAGACTATAAAGTAAAGTTAAGGATGGACAAAGACATGAAAGGTGATCCATAGTGATGGGGTCAGAGGTGGTAGGACTTGTTATAAGGTTCATATGAAGGGTTTATTTATGTCCTACAGAGTTGAGGTGTACTAAAGAGAATTCGAATAGTTCTAGTTTGGTGACACGACATTTACAATGGTAAGGTGTTCATTTGATGAGAGCATGAGGTGTGCAAGTCTAATATTGCATGGAAGTATAAAAGGCCAGGTTAAGTCTCGACATGATGCCATTGTGGTGGTGGAATAAGAATAAGTGGTTTGGAGGTTCTTTAAGGAAATTTCTATTGGCTTTAGGTAAAGTTGGAGAAGTTACCCATGGAAATTGAATCTTATGGGAGTAGGTGTTGTAATCCATCAACAAAGAGCATGTATGTAGGTTCTCTTGATATTTCGAGGTTGGTGATAAAAGGAGCATTCTAGGAAAAGAAAAAAATGATCTTGTGAAATATATTGCAGTTGTCTGACGTGCAAGAGTGATAAGCAACACTAGCATAGCATCTTCTAAAGGTTATGGTGTCAGAAATGGGATGAACTTATTAGACTGACATGGAATGAGGCTACTCTGTTTATCAAGTAAATGTTAAAGGAACATGAATTGGTCGGTAATGTTGACTATGTCGTAGGCTACCAGGAGTATAATGATCGACTAATGGGGATGGCTTTAGAGATGAATAAGTGTGAAGGTTTATTACTTAAAGAGTTATCGGGTGTTGCACCTAATATTGGAGAATAGATGCAGGCATTATATTTGTTACACCCCATAGTTTTACGTTAAATCGTGTCATTGATTAACTTGAGTAGTACGGAAGGTATGAGACCTTGTGAAGGGCTAATGATGGTATAAAACCTATTTACGGAAATATCGGGAAGTATAGGAGTTAAACAAATAAAAGAGGATATGTTTCGTCAAAGTTCGACAAAGTTGCATTTTACACAGGGATGTATGATCCGTACTTATGTTTTATGGACCGTATAACTTTTCTAGGAGATTGTATAATTATTCAAATAGTTGTCCTGGGTTTTGGTGAAGTACGGTGCAATGTACGGTCCGTACATACCACCTATGACTGAGGCGGTGGCCGACTTTAGATTATTTAAATTCATCCCAAGCCTCATTATGGATAATTTTTCGACCAAGTCATTCCCTAACACTCTCATAAGAGTTCCCTAGCAGTTCTTCAAGGTCCAAGAGCTACTCTAAAAGGAAATCAAATCATCTTGGAAGTGTTGAAAGCTACAAGGAGAAGCTTGTTTGGTGTTGTTATGGAGTTGAGGTTTGTTGTGAGCTAAGTTAAGCTTGGAATTCTAGTTGTTTCTACTGATTGAGGTAAGTTAATAACTTGTTGGTGGTTCTCAAAGTTAATTTCATGATTGGTTAAGTTGTTTAAATGAAATACTACAAGTTAGTACTTGAGATGATAGGAGAAGATGTTGTTGGACTATTTTAAGACTATATTCATGACTTCATATGGCTAAAAATCATGGAGAGTATCTTGGTTATGATGGTTGATGTGTTGTGAGTCGAGGAGAAGAATAGGTGATCTTGAAAGACCATGGAAGATTGATTTGAAGCTATGCACCCAAGTATTCAATAAAATGTCATAGTGAATCGATTTTAAGTTAGTACTCCGATCTTGATCTGGACCATCTCTGTGAAGTAGATAATCATTCGTAAGGCGTACGTGACCACGGGTGAGATTGTTAGCCAAAGTGACAAAAGTATGTAAGGCTTACCCTCGTTTCTTTTTGGCATGATCTTATGACTAGCGACATGTATCGAAACGTCGGTAAAAGAAAGTTCTACTCTTGGCCATTGATAACATGTTGGTTCTTTACTCTTGAAAGTGGTTTCATGATTCTTGTTTGTCCCTTGTTGGAAGTACATTTCGCACCTTATGATATTCTTTTTTACATGATTGATTTTGAGTTCCTTATTGGATTGTAACGACTGATGTACATTGTTCCATAATGGATGGCAGGGGTTAACGACCTTAGGTCACTCCGCCATGTTCATGCCAGTATTTTGAGGTATTTCATGCATTGTATATATATGTATCTATTTTCTATCGAGTCGCGCTATAGTTGGGTATGTTATCATGATTCTCCCCACAAAGAGGTTTGATATGATATGATATGGCCCCATAGAGTGGCCCGAATTTGCTATTATGCATATGATCATGAGTATGTCTGTTGTACGCCTTCAGTGGCAGTTTTGCTTTTCAGGTTGACCTTTATATCCTTCACTTGTATTACATTCTTATATTCATGTATTACATGCCTTACATATTCAGTACATTCTTTTGTACTGACATTTTTTTGCTGGGGTGTTGTGTTTCATGCCCACGGGTGCAGGTAGACAAACAGACGTACCTTCACGGTAGGTCGCCTAGTTCAACATTTGGTCATTGCAGATGGTTATATATTAAGGTTATGATACACATGTGGTACGCTCGGGCCGTTCAGGCTCCGGGTACTGGCCACACCCCCCGAAGTTGGGGTGTGACAAACTTGGCATCAGAGCAGGTCTGTTTTAGGGATTCTGCAAGCCATGTCTAGTAGATTCTTATTTATGTGTGTGTTGTGCACCATACTTATACACAGGAGGCTACATGACATTTAGTATGGTTACCTTCCTTCTTGATCTAGAATCGTGCTATAGAACTGAGTCGTAAGAGTTCTTTCCGTAACCTTTATCATATATATTATTACAGCGATGCCTTCTTTCGGTAGGGCCATGACTAGAAGGGGAGTTGAGGATGAGTCGAGAGTGGATGTGAGTAGTGCACCCTCTATGGAGACAGATCCGTCAGAAGATATGAGTGAGTCGCCTTTCCAGGTATCTTCGACTCCAGTAGTACCCGAGGAGCTGAGGGAAGCTCCCATATCACCAGTTCTACCACCAGCTTTATCTGATGAGGATGTAGGAAAGCGGTGCATGTGCTGACTCAATTTGTTGGGTCCAGGCATGGTGCAACCCTAGAACAACTGATATTGATAGACCCCTTGAAGGGTTAAGGAGTTCACAGTCTAGGGAGATTTTCGGTCAGGGACCGCCGATAGTTACAAAATTTGACCCAGCTGAGGGTAATAAGAGGGCCAGGGTGGTTGGGGAGTACAGGGGACGATAGAGTGGTGATGAGATACAAATATATGATTAAAGTTCCCGAGTAAGGCCAAGGCAGGGTTCACAAATATCAGTATCTCGAGGTTAGAGTAGTACATGTCAAATGAGACTGTCCCGACCTTTTTGTAGTCAGTGTGGTCAAGCACATGTTGGAATATGTCAGAAAGGTACAAAGGGTTGTTACTGGTGCGGCAGCCAAAACCACAAGATTTGTGAGTGTCCTATGTTGATCGGTAGAAATAAGGCTAAGAGAGCGGATGAAGTCTCGAGTCCCAACACTGTCTAAGGTATGATATTATTTTTGTTGTCAGCATCCCTGCCTCTTATAGACTTAGTATTGACCTATTTTATGTTGAAAGTATTGACATGACCCTCATTTTAAGGATTAGTTATATGGTACCGCTTGCGGAATGAGACACTCATATAAGGATAGTGTCACACCCCAACTTTGGGGGTGTGGCCGACACCCAAAGGTCCATGTGAACCAACTATAGTACCTGGAATATTTAGCATGAAACTTGGGCTGACAAGGCCTTCAAATAACCATAATATGATAAGAACGAACAACCTGCAAGCAGAAGAGGCCCAACAACAGGATATATATATATATATATATATATATATATATATATATATATATATATATATATATATATCCATACATAATCAAGGTTGACAAGGCCACATCACGAGTATCGACAACTAATAAGAAGGCCAACAAGGCCAGACAAGATGAATACATACTGATACTAGTCTGCAAGCCTCTAAGAATACTATAATACAACAATTGGTCAGGATAGGGCCCCGTTGTACCTAAAATACCAATACATATATACATAAATACCAGCGACTTCAAACATCAACTCTGGAGAAGTGGAGTGCGACTATCAACAGTTGAGAATGGGTACCCTACTGAGGAGGTATGTCACTCTATCTGCCTGTACTTGAAGGCATAAACACAATGCCCCAGAAAAGGGCATCCAGATGAAAAATGTATTGAATATGTAAGGCAGATAACATATGTAAAACGGAAATGTAATAAGGGAGATGAAGGTATAGAAGTCAACCTAGAACTCAGAAATAGGCCTCGGAGGGCACACAACTAATACAACCATGAATACATAACTACAAGTAAATATCGGGCCACTCTATGGGGTCATATCATATAGTATCGTACCAAATCCCTCTGCGGGTGAGTTCATAATAAATTGCCCGATCATATAGGATGCAGTGGTATCTACCCAACTAATCAGTAGTGTGCACATATAAGTGCATGCTCGACCGACTATAGCGCGGCGCGGTGTGATAAAATAGATACATATATATACTTGAAATTCAAGACCAAACTCAAGATATACTATAGTCAGAGTCGGAGTGATCTATTATCGTTATCCACCGACTAATGTTATTGTCGTTACGTTCTTCAACTGTAACTAATAATCAAGAGGCATAACGAATATGGAAAGTATGATCTACAAGAAAAACATGAGAGACACGAATAGCTTGGACAAGAAGGAGTATAGTAACTTAGGACTTTTTTGTAGAAAACCGTTTCGAGGAATGTACGTATGTTAAATCATGCCAAAGAAGGAGATTAGCCTTATATACCTTATTCATGAAGCTACAATCATCCCACAAGTCCCCGCACCTTCCACAGATGATTATCTATATCATACAAAGGATTGGTATCAATATTGGCTTCATATTCTATATGAATATTCATTTAGACCTTTTATCGAACAACTTGTGTGCATAACTTCATAGGGTCGGTTATAGTTCAAATTCAACGTGTCTTAGCAAAAAAAAACCTCATCCTCACTCCTTCTCCTATATATCATGCTATCCATACTTTTACAACTCCATTTGGTATCTTAAATCATGTAAAAATAGCCCACACAACATAACATACTCCAAGTTTCATAGTTGCTAGCTTCTTCAAGAATTCTCCAACAAAATTCAATCCAACACTTGTACAAACTTAATATTAGGCTAGGGAAGATGAAACTTATCTCAAATACACCAAGAGCTTGCTGTTCTTTAGCTTACTTCAACACCAAGTCACCTCATAAGTCATCACAATGCGAAGGAAATGAAGTTAGCGGTGGCCATTTTCATTTATATACAAAAAAAGAAATTACACCGCCCTATTATACAGTCCATACAAAATTGTACGGTCCGTATAATTGAACCATATAATCAGACTTGCAACTTGAAATTTTGTAGGAAAAATTATGGGGGACCTCCCCCATTTTTACGGTCCGTACATTTGGACCGTAATTTTGGAAAATTTGCCGATTTTGTCAAACCATAATCTCTCTGATTCCTTTAACTTATATACATCATGGTACTTCTATAAATAAGTTTTGAACCCTCATTACCATTTTGTAAGGTCACATATCTTTCTGAGATACTGGTGTCAAGCGAAGGCACGACTAGGCGTAAAACTACGAGGCGTAACAGATAAGTTATGATTGTAAGGGAAATACAATAGCTAAATCTCCGTATGTACGCTGGTAGGCCAAAAGAATATGGAACCTCACTTGTCATAGTGACAGGATATGTAATGTGATTCTCTCTTTCAGATGATTATGTTAGGTGGATCCTGAACTTATGATAATACGTTACCCCGATGATTTTAAGAAAGCCCAAGTTTTGCGGGAAAGGTGGTAGGACAAAGATAAGTCATGACGAGGGGATGTAGAAAGTATGATTTGAATGTTTAAGAAGGTTATAAGAACCTATCCAATTCACTGTGAGTTTCGTCGACGTAAACAAGAAAAAGTTCTTATGAACACGCGACCTAAATAGTCATACCTTGCTTAAGGGATTGGGGACAACCCCATGATATTGTTAATGAGTATGGATTTACCCAAGTCGTATTAAGATTGGTACTGGATACATTTATGAAGGAGGCGCAGAATGACGCACCAGAACAGTGACCTTAAGTCACATACAAGGATTAGTTTGTCTATGATAATAGAAGGTGGTACAAACCCGACGTCTAGTCGTAAAGAAGTCATATTGCTTACCATTGGAGGATTGCATATCGTGATGCTAGTAAGACAAAGTATGCTATGGACAATGAATTGGAAATACCTTCGAACTTATCGGACAACATTACATAGTCTTATATACCCTTCAGTAGGAACAACTTGTTGGAGACAAATAATGATGAGAATTTTGGATAATCAAAAATAGTTGGGAGTCCCGCAAATGGATAATAAGCACGAAAGGAATGACATGACGAGATGCTGAGATAAAAATGGGTGTGCTAATGACAAATGGGCTGACCGTGACAAGAAGGATAAAAGTGAACGAGGCTATGGTTATATAAGTGCCAATGTGTCAGTACTCTGAAGCAATGTAAGAACCCGTGGTGAGAAAGGGGCAATAATTATTCTTTGACCAAAGGTACTAGACCTTCGATGTCCGAGAAGTCGGTATGAGGTGTACATTAAAGACAAGAACCCTCCCTGAGATAACCCGAAATGAAAATGTAAAAGTAAGACTATTAAACAGTCGATCGGTGAAAGACCTGATTATGGAAAGACAGAGATTTGAAAATGCCTTAAAATTGGATTGAAATATGCGACGACTCTCAGGAAGTATGTAGACAGACGCATCAATGAGTAAAGTTCAAAGTACGCACATAAAGAAGCAAAAAAAGGGGACAACAAGCCTAGGAGTATTTGGTAGACATTAGGAAGGTACGTTAAGGGATAATGACCTAAAAGAGAAGATTAAATGTCAAGCAAATAAAGATATCTGCAAGCATCCTTGAATCGACTCAAAGTTTTACCAGATAAATAGAGTAATGGGCTTACAGCTCAACATGATTAAGAAATTCACTTTCCAAAGCGTCATTGATAAAATGTCTTAACCATAAGACAAGTGAAGGAGTTCAGATCTAAGTACGACAACCAAATTTGGATATAGCCAAACAACGCTATGTAGTATTGAATCCTCCAGAATCTAATTTAGACTCCATAAGGGAATAAGTTAATGACCTGCTCCTTAGAAGATAAGTACCATCAAAGATAAGCACCGACAATAATGTTTGAGACTACGAATGTACACCAGGACATCTAAGAATGAATGATGTATGATAAATAAGTGATTAAGTGGGCAAGTGTTAAAATAAATGAAGAAAGAAAGTCTCTTATAGCCGCCAGTAATGAGAAAGTACGAAAAGGTTTTTCTTCCAAACCCTGAATAAGAGGTTTGATGATTTTATATATGGAGTATTCACGGCTGAGGCACTGCAAACCATAAGAGTTCTAATACACTAACCGATAAGTGAGGCTAAGTTTATGAAGAGAGTGAAGGCTTAAATATTCTGAAGCACCTCATGTACCAATAATCCTATATTGTTGAAATTAAGTAGTATCGTAATCAATATAATTAGTTGTGTACCCGGAAGTGACCTGACTAGTGTGAAAGTTAAGGAAAACAATTAGTCTAGGAAATATATTAGTTAATCTAGTTGAAAAATCCTAACGAATGAATTCAAAGGCGGTACTTTTAAGATTCAGAACTCAATAGAGTCATCATTTGTATGGAGAGATAAGGAACATTAGGTTAAAAATTCCATTTAGGAAAATTGGGAAGGGTACTTAACAGAGGAGAACCGCAACACTTGAGCTTCATGAGAGAGGAATCCTCGGGTACTATGGCCAATTATATATCCCCAAGGTAATGGAACTACGAGCCAAGATTTTGACAGAGGCTCATTATCCGCAATATTCTATCTGTCTAGGATGTCCTAAGATGTTTCAAGATGTTAATGAATGAATTAATGAAACGATATGAGAAGAAACCTTATAGAGGTTGTAATCAGTGTATTAATTGTCAGCAAGTCAAGATTAAGCACCAAATGCCAGTGAATAGGCTTAAAACATTAAGGACCCGATGGAAATGAGAGATGATTAATATGGATTACACTAAGGGTTTATCTCGTTATTATCACAACTTGATTTTTTATCCGAGTGATTGTTAATAGGCCGATTAACCGACTCACTCCTTGCCAATCAGAATGTCACACCCCAACTTTGGGGGGGGGGGAGTGGCACCAGACACCTGAAGGCCGAGCAGACCAACAATAGTACATGGAATCCTTAGTATGAAACTTGGGCCGATAAGGCCTCCAAATAATCATAGTATAATAAAAATGTACAACCTGCAAGCAGAAGAGGCCCAAAATAGGATATATATACATATCTAAGGCCGATAACGCCATATCACGAGTATCGACAACCAACAAGAAGGCCAGACAAAACGAATACACACTGATATTGGTCTGCAAGACTCTAAGAGTACTATGATACAATAACTGGTAGGGACAGGGCCCCTCCATACCCAAAATGCCAAAATATATATACAAGTACCTATCGACTCCAAATAGCAACTCTGAATGAGTGGAGTGCGACTATCAACAACTGAGAACATGCACCCTACTGAGGAGGTGTGTCACCTTGTCTACTTGTACCTACGGTCATAAACACAGTGCCCTAGAAAAAGGGCATCGGTACAAAAAATGTATTGAATATGTAAGGTAGATAACATATGTAAAACAGAAATGCAATACGAGAGATGAAGGTACAAAAGTCAACCTAGAACTCAGAAGGAAGGGCACCCGACTGATACAATCATGAATATATGCTTGTAAGTAAAACTGGGTCGCTCTATGGGCCCATATAATATAATATCAGACCTCTTTATGGGGAAAATTATATTATATCATAACATACCCGGCCTCTAAAGGATTCAGTCATACATGACCTTAATAGAACTCGATAATGTCAAAACCAACTACAACAGTGCGCACGTATAAGTACCGTACCCGGCCGACTATAGCGCTACTTGGTAAAAAAATAGATACATATGTGTGTGTGTGTGTGTGTGTGTGTGTGTGATGCAAGATCTCAAGACACCATGACGAGAGTCGGAGTGACCTATAGTCGTTATCCTTCGACTTTCGTTATTGTCGCTACGTTCACCACTTCTAATCAATTAACCACAGACATATAGATACGAAGTCATAAAGGATATGAATTATCTTAGCAAGAAATGAAACATGGATGATTTAGCTAAGCTTGGAAATTATCATTTTTTGGAAGTTACTTGGTTTACGAGTCATGTCAAAGAACGTATAAGCCTTACATACCTTATTCACGATGCTATAACGTCCCACAAGTCCCCATACCTTCTACGGATGATTATCTATATCACACAAAGTATTGGTACCAATATCAGCTTCATATTCTATAGGGAAGTTCATTTAGACATTTTATCGAACACCTTATGTGCGCAACTTCATAGGGTCATTATAGTTCAAATTCAACATGTCTTAGAACAACAACCCTCATCCCCACCATGCTATACATGCCTTTACAACTCTATTTGGAATTCGTTGTTTGAAATCAATAATGGACAAAAACTGTTAAGGATCGCAGATGAAAGTAAACAAATAGGGGTAACCTCACCTGGTGGTACGGTGGCGTGAGGGCAAGAGCAATTAATGCTCTGCCCATTTTAGATAAGCATTGACTGCAAAAGGCTGTGTATGCCTGAATGTTGTCATTTCTGCCATGTGAGCGAAGAGAGAGAAATCACAACATCGCATCTAGAGTTTGCCTTTGGGAAAAAGTGTGAATTGGGGATGGGTCTTGTGCGTATAAGCGACGAGCTGGGCCAAGTCGCAGTCCAATTGGACCAGACCCGGCCAATTTAAAATAAATAAATAGGCCCAATCATTTTTTTAAATAAGATAAATAAGAATGGCCACATTTTATAAATGAGACAATTTTTTAAATTAAAAATTGACCAAATAATTTCAATCATGGCCAAATCAAGCCAAATGATTTAATTAAAGACCAATTTTGAGACTAATTGAAAATAAAGACTCTTGTAATTGTAGAAAAAATACAAAATCCTTTCAATTAAAATTAAAAAGACGTGAAATTGAGATGTAACTTAATTGTCCTATTTAATTGAAGAAATTTCTCAATTTTGACGGAGTAAAATATTGACCAATTCAATTTGTGAATTTAATCAATCATTTATACAATTGTTTTTCCTTTACTTTGATTTTAAAAATTACAATTGATAATTATATCTTAAAATGTGAAAATGAGGTATGATATACAATAAATATACTGGATGATATTTTATCAATAGAATGACAAAATCATTTTATAAAATCATTTTTTGTCTTATAAAAAATATTTTTCACTGTGTGTGTGACTTGGGAATCTTAAATAATTAAATAAAATTATTGGAGGGTGAAAATTAGGTGTCAACATCATAACCCATGAAAGTAACCAAACATGACTGATAGACTCGATCTACTATCACAGAAACACCGACGGGGGGGGGGGGGGGGGGGGAGAAACACGAATAGGGACACTAAGTATGTCACATATCATATCTAGACCCGCATAAAAGTATGTAGACACATAGGTGAAACGTAGATCGCGAATCAAATAATACTAAAGCAAACCAATGACAGACTGAGATGATACCTATAATAACTACATCAGATGCCTCAGCCTCTAGTCTACCAGGGAAGGCATAAAAGTGAGCACGTCCTCCCTTAGACTGAGAACCCTGATAACCACTGCGGCATGTACGTGTTCTATCCCTACCGGTCTGAGATCCACCTCTACTGGCATGATGAACACCATAAATCGACTGAGAACCTCCTTGCCAGACTGTCCGCCATCTCTAGAAGGTTGTGCTGGGGTCCTAGGAGTCTGAGCTCCACCTGATCTAAGCTTGGAACAACCTCTCCTGAAGTGTCCAAGATCACCATAATTGAAACAAGCCTTTCCCGACACAGGCTGTTGAACGGGCATGGAAGAACCTGAGTGACCCCCTCGATCTGAGAACCGGGAGTAAGAACAACTGGAAGTTTGCCCTGCACTATACCCACTTTGCCTCGCAAAACCACCGTCTGAAACCTGAAGAGCTAAATGTACCGGACGACTAGAATAAAAATGCTAGGGTATACCATGCTGCACATAACCACGGGAAGAAGACCCATTGTAGTAGCCATACATGTGAGCTCTCTTCTCAGACTCATTCATTGTGGAGTCCACCCCTCACCGAATCTACCATCCTGGCGTGGTCCACCACAGACTGAAATGAAACCCAGAGGCTACAAACTGCAATGTCGCCAACTGGAGTGGTATAGACAATCCTCTCAAGAAACACTTAATCATGTCGGGCTCGTTAGGAAGTAGCAGCGCTGCATAGCATGAAAAATATGAAAATGAACCTCATAATCAGCAACGGATATCCCCCTTAGCTCTAGATTGGAGAACTCATCCTCTTGCTCACTAGCAAGCTGAGGGCAACATACTTCTCAATGAATACCTAATATAATCTAGTCCAAGATAAGGGAGGCGATCTTACTGGCCAACAATCAATATACGACCTCCACCATTGCTTCGCATCACCCATTAGCTGAAGTGCAACAAAATTGACTCCATGTTACTCAATAATGCCCAAAGTGTGGAGTCTCTTGTTGCAACTCACTATGAACTCATAAGAATCCTCCTCAGGCTGGCCAAAGAAACTAAAAGGCTTCATGTTGGAGAAATGCTCCCAATCTTTCGCTCATCGTGGGTCATAACAGCTCCAGTCACTGGCTGGGGACCAAACTCTAGCGTTGGGATCTAGTCGATATGGGGTGCCAAAGCAGCAGTTGGCTGCGCCCCACATGTACGGAACTCAAGACCCTAACATCTTACTCAGGTTTGCGATCCATATGGAGTAGCTAGGAGAACACTCACTTAGGCAAAACTATCAAGCAAACTCAAAATACAAGCCATAGTATCATGTAGGACCGGTGTGGCTATAACCTCTAGCTGAGCATGGGCTGCCCCCAACTCCTTCTCATACTGATCATCCTGATGCTCCATCTCTAACTCAAAGGATACAGATCTAGCATGATCTTGATTGGCTCCCTATGCTCCACCCCTCGTCGGTGCTGCCTCTCGGGGTCTACCTCTACCCCGTCCTCGACCTCTACGATGACCATGCACCATAGGGGCTAGTGTCAGTGCCTTATCTATATCCACGTGAGCATGAGTCCTCACCATCTATGAGAGAATAAAATAAGGTCAGATACCTATTTGATCAAACTTAGCATGAAATGAATGAAAGAAGTGAAGTTTCTTAAATGTCCCATAGCCTTTCGAAGATACGTATAGACGTCTCTATACCGATCCGCAAGACTCTACAAGACATTGCTCTAGTACTTGTGAGACTGTTTAACCTAGAGCCTGATACCAACTTTGTCACGACCACTTTCGGGCATCATGGTGGCACCTACACTTTCCCCACCACTAGGCAAACCACTTCCCAAAATCCAACAACATAATTAATAATTAAGCAAAAATATAAGAAATGATTAATTAAACTGTCTCGATAATATAATTAAAAGAGTAACAAAATACCAAATATATACTTATACATTCCCAATGATCTAGTTTGATCAGTACAAGAGCCACTAAAACAAGATAAGAGAAATGTCTTATAAAGTCTGAAACTGTCTCATAAACGCAAGTAAAGACAGGAGATATGAAGAATCATCCAGGGCATGCTGAGGATGTGCAGTCTCACCCGAATACTCAAGTCTGCCAAACTCGGACTAAACCACGTGGTCTAATACTGGTCGATGACGTTGTATCTGAATCCAACAAGAATGCAACAAGTATAGTATGAGTACACAATGTACCTCCGTAATCATCATAGTCTGATAATGATGAGATACATGTAACAGACATAAATATCAAGTTGAAACACATATAATACTAATCTAGACAGTCTGATATATCACGTAAGTCACCTTCAATCACATATATGGTTCAACACTTAAGTCAACTCAGAATCATAGAAGTACATCTAATATGAATTCACCTTATCATAATAACAATTCCAAATCAAGTACAATTATCATGAATACAATGTATATGAATGGATGAAATGCATGAATGCAAGGTACCTTTCTATTAACCGGTTTACATATTATATCTGACTTTGCCATATAGTAATGACCCATGTGGAACCCGCAAAGTTCATATACCGCTCACAACCAACTGAAAATACCTCGATCTGGATAGAGCCCCAGACTCATTTGTCGAGCCATATCAATCATCATCATCTCAGTATTTTCAAACCATCTCATAACAATATCATTACCTTTGTTTTCAGTCTCAACGAACCAACAACATTCCATACCACTCCATCTCAATATCAGAATAATCACGAGTGTATGAATGCAATAGTAACAAGGCAATTAGTCATGAAGTATGAGATGTAATCAAGTTCAAGAGATGAATAATGCATGCCTCATAATTACCAATTGCACATAATTTCACATAATCAGTCTTTTATATCAAAAGGCATATATAATGAGTAAACACAAAGAATATCAATCAATGGCGACAAGCCCATATAACAGTAGTCAGAATCAACCCTAAGGATAATTTTTCAACACAATTCAACACTGGTACTCACCCAAGCGCAGCCACTAAAGTGGGACCCCTAGCACACCCAATACCCATCAATATTTATATAAAGTACATGCTTCTATCGAAGTCTAAAAATAGTAAACCATAGCCTACCTCAAAGTAGAACAGGTGCCACGAACCACTAATCCTTAGCCAAGGCCTTGCCTTTGCGAAGCGCCTATGAACGTTCATATTCTAACATATAGATTCTACATCAACAAGTATTCTAATACAAACACAAAGGTATAACCTTTCAAAGAAACCGACTACTCGACCCCCAAATCGACCCCGGCCCACAAGGGTAAAATCGGAACTTTAACATTCTAAAAACATGATAGCGGTTTAATAATTCATATCCTTAAGTTTATCAAGAATCTACTCACTTTTAGGCATTTAATTGTCTTAATTAAATAAAAACCCCAATTAGGAAGAACCCTAGGTTTTCCCCCAAATCCCATGGAAATCAAATCAACAAATTGAATATTACAATAGGTCATTCTATCATTACCCAACTCATATCTACAATATCATAGCATAAAGATTCACTCTTAATCCATAATTGCATGAATTTAGGTCTCTTATTCTTAAACATAAACTCTAGGTTCATTCTACCCAAAACATGAAATTAAACCTAGATTTAAGGGGATGATCATGAATAAGTAAGGAAAATAGGTTAGAATCTTACCCCAAAGATGAAGAATGATGAAAACCTCCAAAATCCTCTCGCAACTGAGCTTAGGTCTAAAAATATGGAATATGAAAAGTGATTTTGAAATGGGTTTTTAATCTAGGTCTGATATAGCGATTCCGCTTCTGCGAGAAATCGATCTCGCAGAAGCGAGCCACTTTTGCGAAAAAATAGCCACAGAAGCGGCCCAACTTAATGTACCCAAAACTCGTGGAAGCAGATAAAATAGCCACAGAAGTGGACACTCTCAATCCTCTCATGGCTCGCATCTGCGGACCAACTTTCGCAGAAGAGGCTCCACTAAAGCGGCCAATGGTTCGCTGGTGCGGCACACCAGAAACCAGCAACTATAAAAAACTTACAAACTTTCATCAAACACTCGAAACTCACCCAAGACCTCCCGAACACAAACCAATTATGCTACCCAAGTGTAAACGATGCTACAAACTTGCTCGCGCACTCGGAATTCTCATATGACCACTTTTCTACAAATCCACCCAAAATCTTCAAATATCACAATTTAGCAAATAATGACTCAAACATAATCGAATGCCTCAGGAAGTGAACCAAAGACTTGACTAAGCCACAAATGATATTCCGAACCTACCGGAATTGACGAAACTCAGAAACGGACCTATATACTCAAAAGTCAACTTTGGGGTCAACTATCTTATTTCAAAATTATTAAACTTAAGTTTTTCTTCCAAAACCCTTTCTAACACACCTCGGAAACCGTGCTACCCATCCCCACAAGTCACAAACCCTACATAGAGTCTACAGAAAGGGTAATTTGGTCAAGTAAAGGCCTTTATCCAAATACGACCGGACGAATTTTTATAGAACACCTGAACCTTTATCTAAGTTAATGATATTATGATTTAGGAACTTGAAATGATGTTTAATCTTTGCTAGTATACCATGTTGAAGTCCTACTTACCCTGTCCTCCTTATGTTCATGTGAGACTGTTGTTAAGACTAATCACCTAGCGTAAGTACCTACTTGTTTTAAAATAGAATTTGAATCTGAATGTGTAAACATACTATGTGGTATTCTGTGGACTAGGTCCTATCTTATGTCATTTCAAGAGGTTCCCATGCTAGCTTAAGGTAACATATATGTTCCCTATGTCAATATACAAATCTGTGGTAGTTGTTTTTGTTCAAGTATCATCCTAGTTTTACAATTTTTAGGCTTAACCATATGTCAAGTTGACTTAAAGTATAGATGCAATGAAAGGGTTAGTCTAAGTGTTGTTATTGTCTAAAAATGTGATATTGTGAACTAGCTTTAGTTTGATAGTTTGGTCTGATAAGAACCTTGTCCAGATACATCCCATCACACTTGATTAATATTGTTAAGAGTAGGGGTTATTTTGAGTGTTTGAGGTTGTTTAAATATAAGCAATACTGGGGTCTTTTGTGTAGTGTCTAGATAACACATGTTAACCTCTTTGTGATAGGTTCAGAATCATGCTCATGTGACCTTGCCTTTACTTTCCAGTTCTATGATGATTTGTGATGTCCTAAGTGCTATAACATCTATCCAATGTCCTAAAATGATCCTTAAGCTTGGTTTTGTCAACCTGCATCTAATTCATGGTCCCTTATGAAGTTTTTGCCTCTATCTCAATATGACTAGGCTCATTAAGATATAGGAGGTTTCTGTTTGAAATGAACTGGAGATTTGTCAATATTGTTTAATGTTGTGTGTTGTGTGGTTTGAGTCGTGAATCTGGTTAAGTTTAGTCTGGTTGATTGCATGAACTTATTTAAAATCGTCTAAATATTTTGTGATGTCCTGCCCATTGGATATAAAAGCATGTGATAAAATCTAGGAACTATGTTGTTAGATTTGACTAAGTGTATATGCAAGTAGAATCAACATATGTTCTTTTCCTCTCTGATATGTGAATTGTTCTGTGTTTTGAAACATGTCTAGCATTATGCATGTCACTAAGCATGCAGTTCTGAATAAGAATCACTCTAATCTAAAAGGTCCTAATATGGTCTATCTGATTTTTAAATATTTGATTTAATTGCTTTACCTGCTACCTGTTTTAACAAGAAATATTAAGCCTTAATAGAATCTGAATGAGTCAAATGTGATAAGTTAGGATAGAGAAGTCATCTATGTAACTTATTGTTCCTGACCTTCCAAATATGATATTTAACTTGGTATGAAAATCTAGAAAAAATATACTTGTGTTGTTGCTGTTAATGTTTACTTCTTTTGTTGACATAACAACATCATAGATAGCATATGTATACCCTTTGAATGATCCCACTAGGTTTTGTTATGTTCTTCGCTTGAAGAGTTGAAACTGTGTGGATTAGGTGTTGCTATTGTCTTGTTTCTATGCCTTTATGGCAATCCATGATCTCCATTTCTACTTATGTGTCAACTTGAGCCTTAGAATCCATAAATTACAAACTGATTTGTTTAAGTAGGCTTAAATTAGAGTTATAAAGTGTGAAAAACTGGAGAAAACATGAACCTGTCATGACCTGTGTGTGTATGTGTTTATCTCTACTGCCTTAAGGTTGTTTTGTTATGTCCTTAGTTTGAATATATAGTGGATATATCTGAGAGTATATGGGTTATATACTATGTATACACTAGTATATCTCCATGTATACCATGTGTGTCTTGAATATCATGAATTCTCTTGGTCCTGGCCCATTATTTGTCTTTGCTGAGTGTTGCCGCCTATTGTTATATACTATCGGGCCCAGACCCATTTATTGTGTTTTCTTATAATGTGCTACTGCTGAACACTAGAAATGGGCCAAGCCCATTCTTCACTTTTATATATTGTCGACCTTGGCCCAAAAACTACAAGTTTGTTTGTATTTAACAATGTCTAATCATGAGCTTTGCATTTCTTTTATATACGTATATTCTCAACTGATATGATGTGTGTAGATACTTGTAAAATATTGTGATTTAATTTAGATATGTTTGGATGCATTTCCTTTTTCCCTCTCCTTCCTTGCATGACATGTGATATGAGTCGTTTGGGCCAGATGACTATCGATCCCTTTAGGCCAGCAGCCCAACAACAATTCCTTCTTTCATCGAGTCTGAAAACCAGCAAGGCGTTGAAGACCCAACCATGATTGAAAATGGTTAACTGGTGGGCTCGATAGGCCCACCAGCTTTACTCTCTCTTATTAAATTATGTATTTATTTGTAAATTGTTGTAAAACACACTTGTATTATATTGAAACCCGAATGGTTACGACTTAAGATTTAGGAAAATGATGTGTATATCATTTAGAACGGATAGGGTCCCCAAAAACGTGTTTTCAAATCAACCCAATAGATAGAAAGGACTTGTATTCTTTTTTAAACAAATAAAAAATAAAAAAATCTTTTTTCTTATATAAGTTGAACATTTTGAATATTTGGGAAATACCTTTGCACAACTTGGTTAGTTTTTGTACAAAATATTCGGATTGTTTTAAAACAAAAAAAACAAACAATTCATTTTCAAAACTTGTTTAATATGCAAGAATCTGAAACTGATTTTGGAAAAAAGGACAAACTTATCTTTCAAAATTTCTTTACCTTAGAGGACTATTTTGGGCTAGGCCCAACACAAATTGATTTTAAAAAAAGCCTGAGTTTGAATTAAGCGGTTCTAAATAGGGATGGCAGTGGATCCTGGATCAGGTCCGGATCCGATGGATCCAGATCCATTTTGTAGGATATGGATCTTCAAAATTTGGACCCGACGGATCCGGATCGGACACATATCCATTTCTGACAGATCGGATCTGGATCTGGATCTGGATCTTGTATTTGAGATCCGTATCCGGTCTAGATCTGACTCGTGGATCCGTTTTTTATTAAATATATTCATAACCTAGAATGTAATTTTATAAGTATTTTCTTAAAATTGCTAAGCACATCCTTGCAAGTTTAATTCTCAAAACAAGTTTAATTTATCCCCGCGTTAACTCAAAAACCAAAAAATAAAGAGGTAACTTCGATAATAAAATCAATGTTATATTAGTGAATGACTAACATCTCCATAGACAAGTAGTTAAAATTATATTCACTTCATTTGTGAAGATTCCAAGCACACTGCATTGTGGAAATACTAGTCAGCATTTTCCACAACTATTATCATTGTCCAACATTTTCAATTAATAGCTCACAATCAAAACGAGACAACGAACAAAATATCTCATATGAACATTTCAAAATTGAAACACAGTAAACTGTTAGCTAAGTAAAAATCGTTTGTAAGTTCAAAAAAAAATTCTTAGCAACAAATTTTTTTACATGTGGATCCAGATCCAGATCCGATCCGTGGACCTGGTGGATCCGATGGATCCGGATTTGGATATGATTTTTATGGACCCGACGGATCTGAATCCGGATCTGGATTCAGGTATGAAAAATGGATCTGGATCTAGTAGGATCCGGTCCAGATCCGATTTGTTGTCATCCCTAGTTCTAAAGAGGATATTGGTTGACTTCATAATAAAAGAAAAAACATAATATTTTTTATCAAAATCATGACATGTCATTTAAAGAGTTTATATCTTCTTTTTTCTTTCTTCCAAAAAGGCTTTTAAGAGACATATGAGGATAAATAAGACATGATATTTGGACTAAAACTAGGTGTCTCACGCCCTCCTCGAGGAATCACCAGAACACTTACCTCGAACTCTGATTTTTAAATAATTTTTCTTTTGTTTGAAAAAATCATTTTACTTAGTTTTCCTAATTTCCCTATAAATTAGGTGTCGACTCTAAAAAATAAAATATCCGAATAGAGTCGAACAACCTCTTAGTAGTTTTTATGTTTCGCGTAAAGTGAACTATAACAGATGGTGACTACGCTGAGGATAATTCTAGGTTCTAATCATAAGGATTTCAATACAATATATTTTTACTTGTGAATAATTGCTTATGTGTTTAATTTTTCGCAAATATATGTGCATCTCATAAATCTATCTATCTATCTATATTATATTAAAAGCATGAACTCCTTTATCTAAAAATTAAATTATATAAATAACCCTTTTTAATTTTTACCTAATTACTCTACTTATTAAAATAACTGTCGTGCATAAATCTCCCGAAACACACGCCTTCGATAAAAGATGTGTCTTTTCGTACTCATAGATATATGAAGGGATGTGTACTTTCACAAACAACTACATAATAGTATGACACCCTTATTTATTATATTTTGGTGGCTTTGAAAGAACTTTTTTGTTGTGGTACATGCTTTGAAAGAACTGATGATTTACTAAAATACACTCATCACGTCGATCATATTTTCACTGGTCAAATCATCAAATGAGAAGTCGTTATTGAAAATGAATAACCACGAGGGAAGGGATTTCACGAGAAGAATCAATTAATACAACATGATTGATCGTTCTATTATACGAGCCTTTCATCGTTATTTGAGAATATGAGATGGAAATTTTATACATTCACCAGCCTAATCTTTTTTACGTTTACTATATATCTTTCTGAAAATGCCTAATATAAGCATGGAACAATGTGCCTTCAACAAAATCAGAATTCTGCCATTATTTGGGTTGAATTATGTCAAGAGCAAATTTAATGATTTCATAGAACAGACAAGAGGAAATGATGCAAATATTGAACAATGACATGGAATTGAAATTATACGTTGAGTGATTATTTCATGTAACTCAGAATTCATACTGTTGTCTTTCAAACAATTTGCATCATTCTAGTATATTGGTAGCTATATTTTCTAATACCGACAATTGCTCTCTCTATAATGTCTATATAATTGAGCTGTTGACGAAAATTATCTTGTATTGTATAGAGTCTTTGGGTTTAGTAGTTTTAATTGATTTTACATTACTTTGGGTTTAGTACTGTTGTCTTTCAAACAATTTGCATCATTCTAGTAAATTTCAAAGGATTCACGAGAGGAAACATTTTTACATTACACAAATTTAAACTTAATTAATTATATTACATTGATACAAACACCTTTAGTTATTTGCATTTTACATTGTTGAAAGAAGCACACATGAGGTGAGTATAACAGTTGCTATGAAATCTTAACATGCATGCAGTTTGAAGTTTTTTTTTTTTGAACCATGAGTCTTGTACAACAAAATTTAAAGGTATACTTAGTAGATTGATTTGAAAGCAGCATATTAACTAATTTTCCAAGCATATAGCAATGATGTCGGATAATTTAACTATTTTTACAGTTAAACTTAGTAATCAAAATTATTTATTTATTTATTTATTTGTTTTAGTAAGGTATTTTGGTCCTTCAATATTTGTTTAGTGTACACACATGCATGGAAGGTTAATCATTTTGTCGTGAGATGTTTAGCACTGATACTCTTTGGGTTAAGTTAAAGGTAGTATGTTTGCAAGAGTTGGTGTTTGTTTGCATTTGAGCTTTCATTTGAAAATTATTATTTATTTCCTTACTAATTTAGTAGGCGTTCGGACATAAAAAATACAATTTGAAGAAAGATAGTATTTGAAATAAAGTTTCAAAAAGAGTATTTGAAAATTAAAATTGTATATGGACATATCATCTTCAAAAAAGCTTCAAAAAATCAATCTAATATATAACCAAACAATGTTTTTTTTACAAACGGCTCATTAGTATTTTATCAAATGAAATTTTGTTTTATACTCTTTTAATTTGTTAATTGGATGACTCAGTCTCACAATTGATAATATACACTTATTCTTTTATTATTAATTTGCCTTTAACTTTAACGTTAATGGGTCAAAATTATCCCTAAACTATGTTAAACAAAACACAAATACATTTTTCAATTATAATAAATTAATTTTAAAAAATTATATATTTATTGATATAGACACACAATATACACGTGTCCAAAAACTAGTTTCAATAAAATTATCTCGGTTCCATATCATATAAGTTGGTTTGAACTGGACTTGATTAGGGTCGGCTGTCGGATCTATAATTCCAATAAAATTCCAAATTGTTCCCGCAACATTTCTTTATGCGTAGACGTCACAATAACCAAGACCCAGTCCACGTGTCGGCTGGTGGCGCATCTGCCAAAAAGTCAGTTTCACAAATCACAAGAGGAAAAAAAAACCCGAAGATTAGGTGGGCCCCACCACCCCTAATATCACGCCGGTTTCCTTTTCCCTTTCCCATTCAAAGAATTGTTTGTGATACAATCTTTCTCCAACTACTCCACCACAGACGTATCCAAACTTTGACGCTCCCATTGCTTTTCTTTTTCTCCAAACTTTGAAGTTTTATATCTTAGCCTTTTTTCTTTCTCGAGTTCAAACTTTAAAGGTTCGTATCTTCGGTTATATCTGTTGAAATTCATATCTACGCACTTTCGATTATAATTTTATGATACTGTTATTAGATGAGACTCTTTTCTTTTTGGTTAATTGGAAATTTGTTTGCTAGAATTGGAAATTTTGTTTTTGTGGGGTTTTTTTTTTAAAAATTGTTACAAAAACTCTATGAATGCATTCCAGGAAACGAAAAGGATAGAGAAGTAGTGACAACTTATGTTAATTTGTTCTTTGAGTCTGCAAATTACAGGAAGAGCTTCTAAGTAGTTTAGCGAGCTTGTCATCATAGAGTTTCTAGTTTTATTTGATATTTGTGGTGAGTTCTGGAAAGAAATAGAATCTGAGTGATTCTGAAAGTGAATGGTTCTATCCTAAGTTACATGGGTCCATCATATGCGATTATGTACTCATGCAACTTGTCTCAGCTTAGTTTTCTCTTATGAGACAATTGGAGGCCGGGGAAAAGGTACTCTTGAAGAAAGTCCTGCCATATGTAGGGGTGAAGAAAGCTCCTTCTCTTATAGGAGAGCGGCTATTGAATATAAAAGGAAGTCTTCAAGAAATGAGTGAAGGAATCAGCGGAAAGAATAGCTTTCGACTAAAGACGCAGATAATGAGCATAAGTCTGTGTACTAGATCTTTACACACACCAGAACTGGATACATACCAATAACGGCTCCATATAACACATGTTTAGCACAAAATGGTCCTACTCATCTGTGAGGCTTTACATCTTTGTCTTGTAGCAATTCGATAGTAGGCACAACAAATTTTAGGCGCTCCCTTTTGATGTTGCGAGTAAATTAACATTAACGAATTGGGATTAAGAAATAAATATTGTAGTTGTTTTACTTATTTTGCCACCACTTCCTAGAATGAAGGGGAATAGTTACTCTTGCAATATAAATGGATCTTTTTAATGAGAATGCCTATGAATATACTTTGTTGTTTTGAAGTATTTGCGGCCAACTAGCTATCATCTCCTGCATAAGTTTGCAAAAGAAGTTGGTGAGCTACTCTGCTAGATGAAGGTGAAAACCCCAGATTTTTCCTTATATTCTTCTTCCTCGGCATAAAAACTTGATGCATCGTCAGAGCGAATATGCTTCTGCGTGGGAGGATAACATTGTTGACTATAGAGGTTGTCTGGAACCATTAGGTCCCACCTATGATGTCTTTCATCCACATGATAATGCTTTTGATGGAATTAGATACTTTGGTTATCTATATTATAATTTCATTTGTGGGTAAAAGGATTATATATTTTGCATAATCCTCTTAATCTTTTTAGCTCGTGTACCCAACAGTGTGAAAAGGAGTTCTATTTAGTGACAACTTTCGTTTGGATGTCCTTTGTGCCAGTGCCATAAGTCGACCGATTAAGTAAGTATTTATTTTGACAAAACTGTCCTTCATAGGTCTGAAAAAAAACAGTTAGATATGGTCCTTCCTTTAAGGAATTTTACCAGAAGAGAAGTGCAATTACTCTGTAGCATATGTTGCAGGATTATAGGGAGAGGTTAAACAGTTTTTGAAATTTGTTGCTTGATTGAATTAAGTCCTGTTTCGGACAATGGGAAGTACTCTTCTTCTACAATAAGCGAGAGGGTACACAAGTTTATAAAGGTAAAGGAAGCATAGAGCTTTAAATTTTAACTTTGATGTTTTATGTCCTGCCCTTCTTTCAAGAGGCAGAAAGACTAGATGCCTCCAGCGTGGGTACAACTTCAGTTAACAACATTCTGACAGCTCTGATAAAAGTCTCTGTCATGTGCTCTAAATGTATGAACGTGTTTGCATGCACTCACTTTTCCAGTTTCTGTTTAACATCTCCTCCTGAGGATGCATATGACTGTTGAACCTGACTGATATTTCATTAATGACGCGAACCCTAAAACCTATTAGCGCAAAAGCTTTTGGAAATAGATGTGTTGACTCAATTGCTGTCAATTCTTTGGGATCTGCAGGAATTTGTACACATAAATGACTGTTTATGAGCCAGATCCTGACGTAGTGAGATGGAATCTCCACCTTATAGATGTTTGTGGTATAAACAACAGCGGTTCTCTCGGAACTGTTACTCAGTATGACAGGGATTTTTCTCAGCTTGGGTATGTGAGAGAAGGTTATTCTGAGCCTACACATGTTAACGTGGAGAATGATGAGGTAATAGCCTATGCTCTTCAGGAGGAACTATCGCGACTTTCAGTGGAGGAACCCATAGGATCTTCACAAACTGACGAAGAACATCGAAAAGCATCAGTTCTTGCTCAGGATTGGGTTGCACCGTCAAGGAGGAATTACAATTTTGGTAAGGAAGAGGCAGAAGTTTTATGTACAGATTAGACGACTCTGATTTGCATACTTAAGTTGATAATATTTTTTGAATGTGCAGCACTTGATGGTAATGATGAAGACACCGATAGTAATGGAATGATTACTTTTTGCCCTCTCACAGTTGCATCATCCAATTGGGAGCATCAAGCAATTTCACCAGAGATAGAGGATGAATCTCTTCTTGATGGTGAAGTTGGGAAACGTTTGAATCAGTTGGCTGCCATCCCTGTGAGTTTTACTTGTAGCTAAACATTTTTACTCTTCTGATTTTGGAGAGAGTTCTTTGTAATTATATTCTGGATTTCTGGATAACTCCATTGTTTGAAATTAGTTTCCGATGCCAATGATATTCGACATGAATGAAAAAGGGCATGTTACTCTGTTTTGATATTTAGGCTACTGCTTGCTTTTGCTTTGACTGTGGTGTGCTTTTGGAATTGCAATCAAGACTACTCATGGCGGCTCACGATCTTTTGATAGCCTCTGGCAAAGTAAAGTAGGGTCCTTCTTTCTTGCTTTTTAGCAGCATATGTTGGTAGAAAAGAGGAAGAAAGGGTTTTGTCTTTCTTACTTTTTTAGTAGCGTATGTTGGTGGCAAAAGGCAGAAACAATTTAGTGAACAGGCAAATGGGGAGACTTTTGAGTAGCGTCTGATGGTGGAAAAGTGGAAGGCAAGGTTTTGGCTTTTTTACTTTTTAGTAGTGTATGTTGTTGGCCAAGAAGGCAGAAACAATTTAGTGAACATGCATATGGGGAGAGAGGCAGTTAAACATCAACTCACCTTAACAGTAGTGTAATGCTCATGAATTTGCATCCCCAGAATATCAGATCAGCAGTAATGACAGTTCCTCATTCACTTTATTTGAAACTAAATCATTCACTTTATTTGAAACTAAGGGGTGGAACTTTAAGAAGCCAAGAGAGGGAAAGGGAGATTGCCATCACATCTTATTTTGACCGAAGAAATTGTTAATTAGCTGAAAGTATTCCTTGTTGTCTGAAGAGGAGAAATATGCCTTCAACTGTTGTATTTGGCATTTTATTTTGGAAGGAAATACATGGCATTGATTTTTATGATTCTGTAGGATGAAATTGATTCTTTTCGCTTCTCTGTCCCGTTCTTGCCTCTTGAGATCTATGAGAATCAGGCGCTTGTTTCTTGATGTAGTAGAGGAAGAATTATTTCCGTATTTCCATTTTTCAGTTTCTTTTATTTAAAAGGCGAAATACATAGATAGCCCCTTTAAGTTGCCCACAACGACCAGATAAACACTTTAACTTTACCGAAGACTAAATAGACACTTTGGACATGTAAAGGCCCTTAAAATTAGATTTATCTCTTTTTTCTCTCCAAATTAGCGCATGAACCCACCTTCTTCTCTCTCCTTCCTTCTTCAATATTTCCCACCATCTCATAAACCGCCCACCTCCGTCATAAATCGCCCATTTCTATCACCAATAACAAAAATGTAATTCTTTTTATAACTATACTCTTTAAATTTATCTTACATATGCTATTGGGGGGGGGGGGGGGGTTGAAAGTGGGAGTAGAAATGGGGAAAGAAGAGAGCAGATACTGAGAGGTTGTGTGTGTGGGGTGGGGATGGGGGTTGGAAGTAGAGAAGAGGAGTTTTGAGGGGGAGGGAGTTATGGAAAGAAGAAGAGGGGGTGGGTGGGTGGAGCCGGTGGGATAGGGAGGGAGGGGGTCTGGGAAGAAGGGGAGGGGACATTGGAAAGAAGGGTAGGGGAGAGACAGGAAGGGTAGGGGGAAGGGGAGGCTTTTTGTTTTCTTAAAGATTTACTATTTCCTATTAGTTTTAAAAAAATATACATTCTTTAATTTGTCTGCATGACATGCCAGCCGTAATTGTAAGTCACGCTTGAGGTCTAGTGGACTCGTGTGTTCACAAGACACAGATGTGCCACGTAGAGGTGTCTATCTAGTCTTTGATAAAGTTAAAGTGTCAATTTGGTCGTTGTGGACAACATAAAGGGGCCATCTATGTATTTCTCCTTTTTAGAATGTGTTACTTTATGCAAACAGAAATGGTAGACTAGATTAGAAATATTAACAGGTCAGATGTGATTAGGCCAATCTTTATGTACCCCCAAATTTTGGTAACTAATCTTTTGAAATGGAAAACTAGAGATTTTATCACTGTAACTCCTTATGCTTAGATTCGTTTTGGAAACCTGGTTATGAACTATAGTGTTCATTTTTTTTCTCACTTTTATTTATTTAATATTACCACATAAATTTACAGCAGCCAAATACAAATGAATGGTTCATGCAGCTATTAGGCATTGATGTTCGGCCCTTTCAATAGTTTGTGATATTCTGGCATCCATTTTCATTCTTTTCTGCTGTTTTTGTAGTATGATTCCTGAACTACCCTTTTCCCCTTTCCTGTTTTCGTTTTTATGCCATTCATTTAGAACAACTTGAATCACTTTCAACTCTGTTCCCTGGTTTCTACAGCATGTTCCCAAAATTAATGGAGATATACCCTCAGTAGATGAAGCCAAATCAGATCATCAAAGGCTGATGGACAGGTAACTTTAACTTCTCTTTACTGATAGCTTTTTGGTAGCAAAAGGAGTTCAAACTTGTCAGATTAGTTTCGTGACTTTTACTGTCTGGTATTCTTTATCTTTGTCTTCTCCATGCAGTGTTTTGGAGTGTGATAAGCGGAAAAAAGTGACGAGGGCACACTTTTTCCTTTTGAAGTGCAATTTAATACAAAAATAAAAAATATTAGATTTGCATAGATAAATAGCCAAAAACTCAATAGAAATAACATATTAAGCAAATCTTCAATTCCTAAATAAAAAAGTAAATAATAGATACTAGAACTAGATAGTCAATAATCCTAGTCATAACATATTAAGCAAATGCAAAACCAAATCACAAAGGGAGAAACATCGTATTCTTCAACAAGAACTCCAATCTCTTGAAGTGTCAACCCGTCATTATTATGTTGGTCATCATCTTCTTCATCACCGGAGGCTTCAGCAACTAGGGTTCTACTTGAACTTGTAGCTACTCTTCCCTTGCTCCTTAAAGTACTCCCCCTAAAAGCATAAATATTCTCCTCAACTCCACTTGCGATAGCAACATGACCAAAAGTGAGATCTTCTCCTTCATATACTTCTTCATCTTCATGATTTAGAGGGGCTCTAGTTAACCATTCATTTGCATCATCAATATTATCTAACAAAATTGGATCAATGGTATTGCGAGCTTTGTAACAACGCATCAATGTTCTATTATATTTAACGAACACTAGATCATTGAGACGCTTTAGCTCAAGCCTATTCCTCTTCTTAGTATGAATCTGCACATAAGTTGTAGAAAGTAATTAATAGGAGTACTTAGGACAATTGGTATACAATTAAGTTTAGTAATGATTTAATATAGCTTCTCACATGTTCATACACACTCCAATTTCTGCATCCGGATGAGCTACAAGTTAAACTTAGAACTCTAATAGCAAATTGTTGCAAGTTTGAAACCCCATAGCCAAATTACGTCCACCATTTAACTGTAGAAGAATTATTGTAAAAGCTAATAACTTAAAACTTAAAGTTTTAAAGACAATTCAAATAAAACAACTTGCTCACCTAGTGACCTAAGATTCTGGCTCTAACGGCGAATCCATTCCAAGTAGTCCATTTTCTTTCATGTACAAACCAAGCTCCTCCCCTATTTTGTCTTGCGAATCTTCATCTGGGACCAACCTCTCAACACATGTGATATCCCGCCCACACTTCTTTATCTGAAGTCTTTCTCATTATTTATATAAAAGAGCCCGACGTCTAAAATATGTCCTTCTGCAAGAGAAGGTTGATGAAGTTGAGCCGTCCACCTTGTATCAATGAATTCAAAAACTTTCTCATATATCCTCACATCTTTATCAAATGCATGTTCAATAGCTTTTTTGGCCCTATCCATGGCTTCATAAATGTAGCCCGTTGGTGGTTTTATCTCCCCATTCGCCTAACGAAGTACAATAACCAAAGGACCACTAACTATAAGTGCTTGAACAATGTCATTCCAAAAATATGGAGAAAGAATATATCTCACAACTTCTTTCCCACCAGTTTCCTTTGCATAGATACTCTCATCTAGGGGTGGCAAAATTAGTCCAAACCCAAATGACCCGCCCAAAGTTTCATGGGTTTGGGCAAGAGTGATTTTGATGATGGGTTGGTTTGGGCTTAGCCCAAGTTGACCCATCATAAATCAACAGCCCAAATAAACCCATGATAATGCCTAAACTTGACCCATGAAAATGCCTAGTCTTAACGATTAGAGCTCCACTCTAGATTAAGATTTTGGTTTATAAATAATTATTTAAAAAATTATTTTATTATTTCGAAACAATAAACACCAACGCACCCCAACCACCCACCACATTATCCATCCACCCTACCCCCTCCCCTACACCAATCCCCACCCAAGCACTGAACCACCCTCACATCTCTGCCCCCTACCTTGCCTACTCCACCCCACCCCTACCTTCCTACCACACCCCTACCCACCCCTACCCCACCTACCCACACTGCCCTCCACCCCCACCCCATTGCCTTACCCCCATCCTCAATTTCTATTTCATATTTTTATTACTTTTATAAAAATTATTAAAAATATAAAAATTCTTACCTCCCCCTACCCCCTCCATCCCCCACCCCATGTCCTACCCCATCCTCAAATTTCTATTTCATATTCTTTTTACTTTTATAAAAAGTAAAAATATGAAATTTTTTCTTACCTCCTCTCCCCCCTACCCCTTCCACCCCATGCCCTACCCCCATCCTCAAATTTCTATTTCATGTTTTTTTTACTTTTATAAAAAAATTATTAAAAATATGAAATTTTTTCTTACCCCCCAACCCCGTGCCCTCCCACACCACCCCTGAAGTTTTTATTTTATATATTTATTTTACTTATATATAAAATTTTATTAAAAAATGAGAAAGTTTTCGTACCCCATCACCCAACCCCCCTCCCCCCACTAACCCCGCCCTCCCACCCCACCCCCAAATTTTCTATTTTATATACTTATTTTACTTCTATAAAAAATGAAAAAAATCTTAAAAATATTATTATTATTTTAAAAATAAAGATATGGAAAAATCAAATATCATACAAAATAAAATAGCATCATAGAAAGTAAGTTTGAAATTTGTAAAAGTAATGGGTCAAGTTGGGCAAGTTGGGTTATGACCCATCATTTAGCCCATCTTGACCCGCCCATCTTAGCCATGTAAGCTTTGGGCGGGTTGGGAATTGGCCCATCTATTGATTCAACCCATCTTGACCCGCCCAACTTCAGCCCAAACGGCCCATCTGCCATCCCTACTCTCATCCCATTCAGTTGACATGAACAACGTTCTCAAGTTTTTCTTTTGCAAGAGTCAATAAAGCTGTTGCGAATTTTGTTTTGACCGGTTTCACCAAATTTCTTTGCTTTGTCTATCTCCTCATCATGTTCAACATAATGGCCTCTAACTAATGTAAGAATGTATCCTAACAGCCTTAGCAAAGCTGTAGTTTTTGTTTTTAATAGTTAATAAGTTTAAAAAATTAACATGAAGGTTAAAAAAGAAAACTAGAACCACTTGTTCACCTGTAGAATATGGGGCTTCCTTGAAAATGTCACCGAACATCAAATTGATGCAATGGGGTAGAACATGGAGTCCAAAAAATGTGCGGGAACACTCCCTTCAACATGTCACCCGTTTTAACATTCTCACCTGCGCTATCGGTAACAACTTGTACAACATTTTCCTTCCCAATTTTAATATTGTCTTCTCAAACAAGTCGAACTTTATTGGAATCAGTAGAAGAGTCAGTTGTAGGATTCAAGAAACATACTACCTTTTGGAGAATTCACTAAAACATTATTGATCGTTTTCCCATTTTTCGCTGTCCATTTATCCATCATAATGGAACATCCATAAGTTTGCCATTGCACCTTATGTTCCTCATCAATCTTGTTTGTTTTCTCCACCTCCTTTTTTAGACAAGGAACTCTTACTTTGTGATAGGTGGGGGGCTTCATTCCAGGGTCATATTGGCCTACGACCTCAATGAATTCACCAAAACTTTCGGTGTAATTGACACAATTGAAAGGGAGCCCTGCATCATACATCCACCTTGCAAAAACAGCTACAACGTAATCCCTTAAAGCCTTCTTGCAAGAATTCAAATCAATAGCTTCATCTTTTCTCTTTTCATGTGGTTTTTGAGAGAAATAAAGATTGAGAGGGCCTTTAATAGTGCTAGCGGTGGATGACCCACTTCCACTAGTTGAAGACTTTCTTTGAGATTTTGAGGCAGGCTCCATTGATACATCATTGGCTTCTTCAACGTCATCCTCATCCATATGATCATCTTCATCGACAAGATTAACCATAGATGCTCCATGGCTCATTTTGAGTCTTTACCTCATTTTTTCTCGCAGCATACTCTCTCATTTCTTCCTTAACAAAATCCGAAACTTTTGGACATACAACCACGTCTTTGTAACCACCAATTAGATGTTTTTTTTGTGACGATGTATTCCACCGTTGTATCTCTCTTCACAAAATATACATTGAACTTTTGAGTTAGCCCATTGCAGTTCCATAAGCCCAAGCTGGATTGCAGTTCCATAAACCCAAGCTGGATCTCTTTGTTGGCATTGAATAAAAAAACAGAATTTACTACAAACACCACAAAAAAAAAAGAGAGAAAAACATTACAAAACAGGGACAAAAAACGGAGCAGAATAGAGAAAAATATTACAAAACAAAGAAAAAATTGCAGAACAGAGAAACAAATTAAAAACCAGAGAAAATAATTGCAGCAAGTTGAAGAACTAAAAAAAAAAAGAAAAAGAAGAAGCGAAGAAGAGGAGAAAAAATAGAAAAAGAGGAGAGGAGAAGAGAAGAAAAGGAAGCGAAGAGGAGAAAACATACATTGAAAACAAGTCGCCGCAGTCGAAGAGCAGAGGAAGAGAAGTCACAAGCTCGCAGCAGTCCAACTCGAAGCAGATGTTTTGGAAGAGAAGTTGTGTAAAATGTTCTTACAAAATTTTAAAATTAAAAACCCTAGTTGCAGCAGTTGACTCACTTAAGCACGCCTTTCTCGCTTCTCGCTTTAGTCGCAGAAGTGTGCACCTTTTCTCCCATGCTTCACTTTAGGTCAGAAAAGCGACAGAGGTGCGCTATGCCTCGCTTCTCGCTTAATGCAATGACGCGCACGCTATTGATAACACTGTCTCCAAGCTAGTGAGGGACTTGCATATGAGACAGTCAACATTGCATTTGGACTTCATAAAAAAGGAGAGTTTCAAATGCATTTTAACTCTCCTTAAGCCAGTGTTTTGTGTCACGTTCCAAAAGGAAGGAACGTGACTGGCACCCGATGCTGTTAGTTTCACCAAACAGACCACATAAACCTGTCTACCTATTTTCTTGAATCTTCATCACTTGAACATCTAAAACTTTTATCATAAAAAGTTTGGTGTATAACCTCATCATTACTTAAAACATAAGTTGGGCTCATATTGAAAAACATGAGTGTTCAATAAAGTAATAACATCATCTTAACATGAGATATGAAATATAAATTTCATGTACATAACTAGACCTCTCACAATGTCACTGGAACTTTTAACAACATACATGAGGATGATGGCGCAAGACGAGTCCCTGGCTCCATTAAAAAATAAATGTCTAAACATGCACCCACCAGTAAAAGACGTGGGGCTCACCTAAAGTGGATCAGCGGAAAGAGAAGATGCCTAACTCGCATCATCAACTCCGAGTGCAGTAGTATTTGAAATATACAATAAGTTTGCCCATGAAGGGATTGTGTACAATTTCGTAAGTATCATTGTCTCTACCCTATAAGGTTTGAGCGAAGTCTCTGAAGCATGGGTGACATGCAACACTAAATTATTGTAAAGCATTTCAAAAATCCATTTAAGGAAGACAATAGGCGTTAGAAGCATAGAACATGAAAACTGTAATTTGAAACATTTGACATCATTGAACATAGTATTTCTTTTATTGGGAATTCCTATAGACACTGACATCAATATCAATGCCCCATGTATGTCATGATGGACAACCAACACTCGGTTGACAAGGTTGTAGCACCATATATGTCATATGGATCAACATTCAATGAGCTAGCACAGATACCTCCTTTTTAGTAGGGGGGAATGAGAAGTTGCCTAAATGGTTCTAAGTACTATCCTAAATTGATACATGTAGTTTCTAGATAAACATTTCGACCTTTTGAAACGAATACCCTCTCAGCTTCTAAGGTTCTCCCAAAAACATTTAATATCATGATTTTACCGTTTTTAGTTCTATTGAACATTTGGAGTTTGACATAATTAGCCTATGGAGCATTTAAGACATCATTCATAAGGTAAGAAATCATTGTTTGATAAGGTAAGATTTTATTGATAAAGTACCAAGAAGGTACAATAGAGTACAACACTCTACAAAAACCAAATAAACAAACTGCTCTATTCTTCTATCTAATAAATCCAGAAAATTCATATACTGTTTCAGATTCACTAGCAGACTGCTTTTACACCAAATATATAAATTATGTAGACATCTATTTTTAGTTCTAGAGATATGCTTCTTTTCCCCCTAAAAGCATGCCCTATTCCTCTCCAGCCAAATAGTCCAAAAGATGTAGAGTGGAAGAGTCTTCAATATCAGCTTTATCTTTCTAGATATCATTTGATATTGCCAGCTAAACATTAAACCTTAACATTCTTAGGCATCACCCATGAAACACCACAGATGTTCAGAAATAAATCTCAACACTTTCTTGAAAATCTACAATGAAGAAGTAAGTGATCGACTATTTCCTGATCTTCCTCAAACAAGTAGCATCTGTTACATAATTCATAACCTCTCTTCTGTAAATTATTTTGAGTTAACAAGCTTCTCAGGTTGCAATCCATCCAAGGCGTACTACTTTAAAATGAGCTTTTGTCTTCCAAATCATTTTCCAAGGCCAAGTTGCATCCCAATGACCTGTTTGCTTAGTCAATAGATTGTAGCAATTACTCAGTGAGAATCTTTTATCTTTGCTAGCTATTGAAATCAGAGAATCCCTCTTAAGTTGATCATTGTTAACTAATTCTAGTAGCTGAAGTAATTTGCAAAACTCCTCTACCTCCCAATCAATCAAGTTTCTTCTAAACTCAAGTTGCCAGCCTGAATCTGAATGGAAATCAACAACCCACGCCTTATTTATTGAGCAATTAAATAGATTAGGGAATTTACTCTTCAAACACTCTTCCCCAACCCATATATCTGTCCAGGATCTGATTAATTCTTCATTTCCCACCTCCTGATCAGTGTATTGAATAAATTCTTCCCACAAACTACATATGTCCTTCCAAACTGACCCATTTACATTCCTTTGGATAAAATGTATTTTCCAACCATCATTCTTGCCATAAATAGCATTAAACGGTTTCTTCCAAGCTTCATCGCCACCCAAGTTGTACCTCCAAAACCATTTGAAAAGCATGCTCTTACTGTGAAGTTTCAGATTTCTCACACCCAGTCCACCACCTTTCTTTTCCCTTAAAACCACTTGCCAATTAATTAGTTGTATTTTCCTTTTGTTGACATTCCCTCCCATAAAAACTGATTTATCATAGCCTGAATTAAGCCGCTAACTAGCCTGAATTAAAAGTTTAGTTTTACGGGACGTTACATTTTGTATGTCAATTGTCCCTTGCTCAAAATTTCCTCTCGAACTTCATTTCGAAGCATTTTGTCATAAAAGTTAAAAAATAATCATATTATTCCTTATGAATTTTTTTCATCCAGTGGATTTTATTAATAATGGAAAACCATTTGTTATACTTTTGTCTGTGCTGCTGAACACGCAATTAATTGCTGAAATAAGGAGGAAAGCAAGAAATGTAACCAAATAAAAGATATATGCGTGAGACACAGTTTACTAATTAATCTATTTCTTTCAAATACCCCCTAGAAACAGATCACGATTTCATTTTATAATACCTCGGGAGCTAATGAAACTATTTTAGTAAAATTTAGTTCTCTCAATTCACGGGCGATTGCACCAAAAATTCGAGTTCCTTTTGGATTTCCTTCTTGATCAATATCTGGGAATATAGAAAAGATTTCTTCTTAATTGTACCTTTTGCATAATGATGGATGGATGTTTGAGAGAAACACTTTTTCTATAGGTTGGAAGTATATGATCTAGTTGAGTTAAAAGTTTCTGGAGATGGCAACTGTCAGGTCAGTTTATTCTCGTCTTCTTCTAACAACTCCTTGTTGATCCATAGAAATATTGCAATAGCTTAACTCCTTTTTTGGGACTAAAATCACTTGCAATACATTAATTCTTAGGGGTCGTTTGGTTTGTAAACAAGTTATACCGGGATTATAATATGGGGTTTATAATACGGGATTATTTAGTGAATATACTTTCTTTTTGGAAGATGTTCGGTTCATTGGTTAAAAATGGGATATACGACATATAATGTGTTTGGTTTTCTAGATAAACTTTTATTTTTAGTTTGAACTTTGGTTTTCCTAAAGGAATTTGAGAGAAGATTTTTGGAGAAGGGTATTTTTGTCATTTGGTTGTTTTATTCTGGGATTAGATATCCTGGGATTTTATCCCAAATTTTCTTAAACAGGAAACAAAATTCCAACCAAACAAGAGATTAAATAATTCCACATTCTATCCCAAGATTATTGTTCTTTATCCCATGTGAACCAAATGACCCTTGGAGAATAAAATAGCGTTTTCCAAATTTTTGTGAAATGCATCTCTCTTTTCTCTCTTAACTTTTTTCCCTGGCTCTCTGTCGTGGGCTAAAAATATTAACATCCATTCTGTATTATTCTGTTGAGTTCTGCATCCAATGAAATCCAAGGAAATTCGAAGAAGTGACATGTTGCTCTCCTGCATAATACTTCAGGAGTGTCCTTCGCTCTTGACCTATCCCCTTCTTTTTTGTCCGTATCCTATCTCTTTTGATGCTGTGAATGACATGTGTCCGATGTATATGAGCATTTTTATTTGGTTAGGAAGTAAAAGTTGATGATCTATCTTTTAGAGTGTCACCCCTGAGAGGATATTGTAGAGGATGGAGGAGGTAAAGCTTTTCTATTTCCATTTCAGAGAGATAGCCCCCTTCACAACTGTGTTTTCTCAAATATTATATTTTCCTCTATTACGCATGATGTGAGAAATTATGGGAGAAAAATATATTATTGAATTGTGTATCTACACTATTACATTGAGCTCTATTTATAGATATTACATCTCAATCTTTTTCCATGTAGGATACTATATACAAATCCTATTCCTACTCCTATTCTAACACTCCCCCTCAAGCTGGTGCATACAAGTCATATGTAGCGAGCTTGTTACGTATGTATGTAATACGCGGAAGACTGAGTAACTTGGTGAAAATATCTGCAAGCTGATCACTCGACTTTACAAATTTAGTAACAATATCTCCAGAGAGTATCTTTTCCTTGACAAAGTGACAGTCAATCTCAATGTGCTTAGTCCTCTCATGAAATACCGAATTTGATGCGATATGAAGGGCCGCTTTGTTATCACACACAAGTTCCATTTGACTGATTTCTCCAAAGTTTAGTTCTCTGAGCAACTGCTTAATTCAAACTAGCTCACAAGTTGCTACAACCATTGCTCGATACTTTGATTCAGCACTAGATCGAGCAACGACACTCTGTTTCTTACTCTTCCAGGACACCAAATTACCTTCTATTAACACACAATATCCGGATGCAGAACGTCTATCAGAGGGTGACCCTGCATAATTAGCGTGTGTATATCCAACGATCTGTTCATGGCCGCGATCTTCGAAAAGCAGTCCTTTACCTGGGGTTGACTTAATATATCCCAAAATGCGTATAACTGCATCCCAATGACTATCACAGGGAGAATCCATAAACTGACTTACAACACTCACAGAAAACAAAATGTCAGGTCTAGTCACTATGAGATAATTCAACTTACCAACCAACTGCTTATACCTTCCAAGATCACTGAGTGGCTCCCCCTGTCCTGGCAAGAGTTTAGCTTTCGGATCCATAGGAGTGTCAATGGGTTTACAACCCATCATTCTTGTCTCCTCAAGAATGTCTAAGGCATACTTGCGTTGCGAAATAACAATACCTGATGTGGATGGGGCAACCTCAATACCTAGAAAATACTTCAGTCTGCTGTGATCCTTAGTCTGGAAATGCTGAAAGAGATGTTGCTTTAAATTAGTGATACCATCTTGATCATTGCCAGTTATAACGATATCGTCAACATAAACCACCAAATAAATACTCATATCTGGAGCAGAATGTCGATAAAACACCGAATGATCTACTTCACTACGGGTCATACCAAACTCCTGAATTACTGTGCTGAATTTACCAAACCAGGCTCGATGAGACTGTTTCAGACCATAAAGTGACCGACGCAATCGACGCAATCGACACACCAGATTAGACTCCCACTGAGTAATAAAACAGGGTAGTTGCTCTAAACTTTCTCCTCAAGATCACCATGGAGAAAAGCATTCTTAATGTCCAACTAATAAAGAGGCCAATGGCGGACAACAACCATGGATAGAAAAAGACGAACAAATGCTATTTTAGCCACGGGAGAGAAAGTATCACTGTAACAAGCTCAAATATCTGTGTATACCCCTTCGCAACAAGGCAAGCCTTAAGCTGATCAACTTGGCCGTCCGGACCAACTTTGACTGCATAAACCCAACGACAACCAACAGTAGATTTACCTGAAGGGAGAGAAACAAGCTCCCAAGTACCACTTGTATGTAAAGCAGACATCTCGTCAATCATAGCTTGTCGCCATCCAGGATGAGAAAGGGCTTCACTTGTAGACTTAGGAATGGGGACAGAGGATAATGATGATACAAAGGCATAATGGGATGATGATAGACGATGATAACTAAAAGGGTATAATGTGGATTAGTATTACGAGCGGACCTTTTACCTTTCCGAAGTGCAATCGGTTGATCAGGATGAGACAAGTCCGCAGTAGGTGCAGGGTCTGACGTATGACATGAATCATATGGGCCTGTTATGGGGTCTGATGCTCGACGCGGTCGACGATGATAAGTTAGAAGTGGTGGCACTGTGACCGGAGATGTAGAAGTAACGTAGATTCCTCAAAGGTCGATGTAGGTAAAACCTGAGGTATAGGTAAGACCTCAGAGATAACAGGATGATCAGAAGGAGACCTAAAGTAAGGTTTTGAGTAAAAAAATGTGACATCGGCAGACATAAGATATCGACGGAGATCAGGTGAGAAGCAACGATACCCCTTTTGAACTCGAGAATAACCAAGAAAGACACATTTAAGAGAGCGAGAGGCTAATTTATCTATCCCTGGAGCTAGATTATGCACAAAACATGTGCTCCCAAAAACACAAGGAGGAAGAGAGTATAGAGATGGTTGAGGATATACTATGGAATCTGATTCTGAATAGATGATGAGCATTTGATTAATTAAAGACACGCTGTGAGGCCTGCATCGCCCCAAAAGCGCAGCGAAACATGGTATTTAATGAGAAGAGTGAGCAGTCTCAATGAGATCTATTCTTCCTTTCTGCTACCCCGTTCTGCTGAGAGGTGTACGGACATGGTGTTTGATGAATAATTTCTTGGTGAGTCATAAACTGCTGAAACTAAGAGGATTTGTATTCTAAGGCATTATCACTACGAAAAGTACGAATACAAACACCAAATTGATTTTGTATTTCAGCACAAAAACTCTTGAATATAGAGAATAACTCAGAACGATCTTTCATTAAGAATAGTCAAGTACATTTGGAAAAATCGTTAATGAAACTAACAAAATAACAATACTGAAGGTACTCATTATATTCTCCTTAAGATAAAATCCTCGGATTTCCTGTAGTGTCCGTCTGAGCAACATGAGCAGTGTTGGGTGGTTGACCATGCAGAACACGACATACGTCACGAGTGTGTCCAAACTTATGACAATGACTACATTGAACATCATTGGGTAGTGGACCATGTAGAGCACGACATACCTCGCGAGTGTGTCCAAACTTATGACAATAACTACACTTAGTTCGAGATTTTCCAAAACAACCTCATTCTCGTCGATTATCCATAGACTGAGATGTTCGATTCTCTATGGTTTGAGATGCGAGAACAGAGGAGTCAACGGTTGGTGATAGAACCACTGTGTGATTAGGAGGCGCAGCAAGACGAAGAAAATAGGTCATTAATTGTAGGAACCGTATGACTAGCCAAAATTTGATCACGCACCGAATCAAGGTCAGTAGGAAGTCCAGTAAGTGTGAGAACTAGAAACAATATCTGTATTTGCTCTTGTTGTTTTTCAACGTTTGTAGTGATTGGCATCAACTGCTCAAATTCCTCCATGACTGCATGTACCTGTCCCAAGTAAGTAGACATATTTGATTCCTGTTTCTTTAAGTTGGTCATCCGAGATATCACATCATAAAATCGAGATATGTCATTAGTGTATAAAGCCTGAGCCTTTTTCCAAACTGAATAAAATGTCTGGAAGCAACGAAACAATGGCATCAACTTGGAATCAATAGATCGCCACAACAGACTACATAATTGAGCGTCAACCTTCTTCCACTGTGCTTTGGTCTTTTGTTCTTTGATCTTTTCTGTCTCACTAGCCTCTGCTTTTTAATTAATCACAATAGTCTTTTGCGGCAAGTGATCTTGAACACCTTGACCCTTGCACCACAACTCAACCGAGGAAGCCCAAGCTAAATAATTTGAACTTCCCATTAATAGTTCGGAAGTAATCATAGGGCTTGAAATTTCAATTCTCGTGTTTTTGGGATTAAAAACATCAAATCCGAGAGACATGGTTTAAAAACTTAAAGAAATCTGACCAAAAGAGGTTGATGATGCTTAGAAACCGGAATCCAGAAACTGCATCAAACAGTTACCAGAAAACAGTCACCGGAAACTTTCCAGAAACACTAAAGGTGATCGGAATTAGGAACAAATTGAATGGGTAGACTCGGAATGGAGAGAGAGCCAATTGGGAAAAATTCTGCCGGAAAAGGTGACTGCCGGCGCCGGAAAACAGTTCCGGTGATCGGAATCCAAAAAAATATTGATGGGGTTTGGTCGGAATTCTTAGGCGACCTCACCAGAAAAAAAAATCAGTTCAAAAAGTGACCGGAAAGGCCCTCACGCGCCGGCGCGTGGAGCTGACTCGCCGCCGGTGCCGCAACTTCAGGCAGCGCGTGGCAGGTCTTCTGCCGGTACGATTTGCTGTTGTTTTGTCGCCAGAGGATGGGAACCTCGTGGTGGTGTTGGTTTTCGCACAACACTGACCAAAACAGAGATGGCTGCAAGCAGTCACCGGAAATTGCACAGTGACGGAATTTATACGCCGGAAGAGCTGGTATTTTGCACAGCTATATTTTCTCACCAATGCTCTGATATCATGTGAGAAATTATGGGAGAAAAATATATTATTGAATTGTGTACCTACATTATTACATTGAGCCCTATTTATAGATATTACATCTCAATCCTTTTCCATGTAGGATACTATATACAAATCCTATTCCTAGTCCTATTCTAACACATGATATGATATATGAGGTAATATTTGTTAACTTATGTAATGCTTTATGACATATTTGCAGTTCCGCTCACTGTCAGACCAAATATATCGCAGTACTGAGCATCACAAATTTGTGAGGGAACAAGTTGTTCAACAGGTCTTTCTCAAACATTTTTGTTAGTTTCGTTTCAATTCTATGGTTGCATGTGATCCATAAAAAAGAAAAAAAGCAACAGTTGCATGTCAGCAGAAGGGTTGTGTCCAGATTCCATAAAACAGAACTGGGGAGTGTAGGCACAAAGAGGCGTCCAATCAAAGCCAAAATTTACATATGCATAATACGAAGTTAAATTAAATAATAGTTGTGCATTGTGATCACATCCTTCAATTTACTGCTTTGTAACTATTGATGATTACTTCTAATTATTGTTTTTATTAGCTCAAGTCCCATAGGGAGTTGTATGAGGGTTATGTTCCCATGGTCTATGATGAATACTTGAAGAAAATGAGCAAGTAATGCCTAAAGCTCCTTTCAGTCTGTCTTTTCTATTTTATTATTGTGCTCTTAGCCTCTTATTGAACTGCTCCTTCTAACAGGGCTGGCGAATGGGGTGATCATTTAACTTTGCAGGCTGCTGCAGATTCAGTAATGTCCTCTTCCCTCTCCCCTGTGTTCTGCTGTTGTCGTGTTTCCACAATAATTTGCTGAATTCATTTATTTAGAAATTACTCGAGCATATATTGATGAAACTGATAGTTACTTGCAAGTACATTGAGTGGAACATCAAACTTTGGGCTACTGTGGTAGTTGTGAGGTCTGTTGAACTTGATTGGTTATTCCATGGAGCATTAGAAGTGAATTATTTATAAGCTAGTCTTCAATGCCATTTTAGTTGTTTCAACAGGGGTCTGGTGCTTGCTTAGCCAGGAAACCCCTGTTTGGATAAGCCAGCTTCAGTTCTTTCTTATTAGACGATGGATTTTTTTAAGAGAAGAAAGCTCTTTTGGACAGGAAGGACAAAGCTCTTAAATGACATAGTTGGATAGATCCCATTCTTAGTGAGGTCTCCAATGCTATTGTAACTTGTGCAATATGACGGATCTCTTTAAAACAATGAACAAGGAGTAGAATGGCATTAAAATTTCTTATCATTTTTAGACAGTCTATTGATTAGATCAAGTGAAGTGGCTTTGTATTCAATGAGTCTACTCTGCCAGTGTTTGCTCTTGATGCCAGCACCTTTGATGGCTTAAATGTGTCTCATGCTGTGAATTTTTTGTAGAAAGCCTCTCTGAAAATATTATAATAGGAAGAGCTTATGTGCTGACAAAAATATGCTCTCCAGCTTTGGGATTTCTTAAGTAAAACCCTTGGATTTTACACAAAATTGCCAGTGGCTTCTTGACTTTTGAGAGAGAGAGAGAGAATTGCCCGTGGATTGACTTACTTTTGGTTTCCATGTCATTGTTGAAATTCTTGTTGATGGATTTAGTTCTTCTTGATGTAAATTCTATGTCTGAGACTAAGAATTTCTGAATTCTGTTTTTATGACCTTGTTATTCTAACTAAGAAAAAAAATACTTACAAAGATCTGAAATTCGACAAATCAGAGGCAAACAAAACTTGAAAAATTCAAAAGAAATGAGAAATGTATCTTGATAAGATCTGTTATTAGGAATTTCATGGGAAGTTTGTTGAGGAATCTGAAAATGTATTTGCTTATGACTTATTATTCCTTTGCTTTGTCGCTTTTGGTTCATTTCTGTGTGGAGGACAAAACCTACTACTATTTATAGAAGACAAACATAAGCTTGTGTTATGTATCATGAGAGTTTCTTTGTTGACTTTCATCAACCACACGAAATTGGGGTTGATTTGGTAAGTCACTGGTATTTTCAGTATTCTGCAAACAAGAGCAAGGAGGATGTAATTAATGTCCTTCCTAATGATTGCTGGGTGAAATTTAGTCATTCACATTGTGGCCCATGCAACAAATGTCAAAACTGATAACAACAGGTTATTTGATCAAACTAAAAATCAGTGGCAAGAAGAACAATCCTCTGAAGCATGTGAATTCTTATATCTGTAAATTTTAATTACAGGGTCTCGAAAAGACTAAAGAGTAGATACTTTAGAATCAATATGTTGTTCTGTAATGATTCTAAAATGTAATACATCTTATCCCTTATCTCCAAACTTTTGGTGTTTCTTACCTGTTTTTGTAAAAGTGTGTAACCATCTCATCTAAAGCTTAAGCTTTTACAGAGAGAACACTTTTATTTACTTAATTATATTCATCTAAAAACTTAAAGCGGTTAGAGATAACACACTTTTATTTAGTTAATTATATTCTCAACACGCCCCTTCCCTTGCGGGCCATTCTTTTTAATGGGTCAAGCATGTGGAAATTCTTTTTAGGCTTAATACATAAATTGGCCCTGAGGTTGTCCCAATATCCTTATTACACACCCCTTGACCACGGGAATTACCTTACACACCCAAATTTGTTTAAAGTGTAGCTTTTACACACAACTTTTTTGTTTAACCACTTCAGAAAAAGTGGTGTATTTCACACACCAACAATGACGTGATGCACGTCATTGATATTTTTAAAAAATAAAACACTTAAAATTGCAATTATACCCCTTAGCCATTCTCGCTTCGTGTCATTCTCTTTTGTAAGCAACTCCACCACCGCCAACCACTAGAAAAACCCACAGCCATCATCTTCCTATTCAAACCAGAAATTAGGAACTTAAGTCAATTATGAGATAGAAGAACCATTTCACCAGATCTTGGCTGGAAATTTTGTCTGGTGACCATTTCTACCTCCTGTTTCTTCCCACTCAGTCCTTTTTAGAATTAGCAATAGGAGATGAACTATGTAGTAGAACTATAGTGATTTATTATGGTGGTTTTCTGTTGTGAAAAGCTGATGGAGATAATTTTATGGTGAAAATTTGTGTTTTTTACTGGTAGTAATGGCAATGGTTGAGAGGAGGTGGCGCAGTGGTGAAGAAATAAGGTGGAAAAACTGTTATTTAAAAAAAAAAAAAAGATCATTGAAAAAAAAATTAAAATATTTTAGCATTCACTCGCCAGTTCTCTGTGTAAAACACGTTGGTGAAAAGGTGTATATACACATTTAAATTTTTTGGGTGTGTAAGATGATTCCCGTGGTCAATGGGTGTGTAACAGGGATTTGGGGACAACCTCAGGGTGCAATCTATGAATGAATCCTTTTTTTTTATAATGATGGCAGTGAGACTCGGACCCATGATCTCTACCTACTATGATACCATGTTGAAGTGTATGCCCATCTTATCTAAAAACTTAAGCCGTAAGAGAGCACACTTTTATTTACTTAATTATATTCTCAACATTACCCTTATTCTAGAGTTTTACATTCACAAGCAATACCTTTAAATTCATTTTGCATCTTGAAAGCAACAGTCATCATTTCTATTATACTTAAATAAGTACTTATGAAGAAAAAGCACTATAACTCCAAGAGCACCATACAAAAGTTTATACAACTGCTGCTATTATAGGGTCCTCACTTTTCACTTTGTTCTGGAGAACAATGCATGTCATGAATGTGTTCTTTTATGCTCTTGAAGTAGTTGATTAGCTAGGCTCGTCGTCGCTTTTCCAGATTTGATCCGCATAGAATTTTCTTCCTGAGGAATCTCAGTCCTCGGTGAATGGTTTGGAGTTCCCCAGTTGGTATCCCAAGAAAGGAAGAGATTTTTGGTTGATCCTTTCCTGTTATTTCTCTCTTTTCCTAACTTGGAAGATCCTAATTTCTCTCTTCTATTGTCATATGAATATGACGGTGATCTACTATTTTTCTCTCAATTCAAGTGTGTATTTTAAATTTTCAATTGGTGACTGACGTTTGTTCCAATGTTATTACAGTATGGTGTTAAGATATTTGTCATTACATCATTTAAGGACACCTGCTACATTGAGATTCTTCCACAATGTCAAAAGTCAAACAGAAGTAAGTTTTTTTATTTTATTTTCATCAATGAGTATTTTTCTGTTGTACATTTTTTTTATAAATAAATTAATGAGTATTTTTTCTGTTGTACGTCTTTTGATAGTTGAATCAGAGTGAGCTTTCTTTATTTATTCATCTTATTTTTTAAATTTCTTTTGTGCATGTTTTGTGTAATCGTGTTATGGTAGATTTATTAAACCTAAAAAGAAAAGAAAGTTATAACAGAGGTAGGATCCTAAAATTGGCAACTTCAAGGATTTTCTAGGACGATTCACTTTGATCACCGTTGCATGGAGCTACTGACATAGGATGAACAAGGGAAAAGAGAGAAAGATTAGGTCTAACAAAAGGATTTTGAATCAAAATAAGATAGAGAGAGATCAAAGGAAGGGGAGAAGAGAGAATGCAGGGGGGGGGGGAAGATAGAGAATTCATGAAAATATTATTCAAGTATTTTCTTCCAAACGAAGCCTATGAGGACCCTAGTTATGGATAATGAGTTCTGAACAAGTTAGAACCCTTAAGTGAGCTAGAACTCTAACTAAAAAGATAAGATTAGATAAAACTTATCTATGAGATCTCTATTTTATTTCTGAATAATATCACGTGCCTTAGAAAAAAAGTCGCTTCCTGTTTTGCTTTCTTAGCAAAATGTTTGCTTCCGTTCACATCAAGGTCCAGGGCATTGGATTGACTGGGATGACAGTTTCTCAGCACTAGCCCTATGAGCTAACTTTCCATTTGACGGCAAAGAGAATTTGACGAAAGCTGGCACCCTTGGTGCGTGAATGAGCCTCGGCTACTGGATCACTCCAGTGCTTCGGTTGGATCCCAAATTGACTGGTTAGTGTGAGCTTATCCATCCGGTTATGCACTCTTTGAATAGGAATCCGTTTTCTGAAAGATCCTGGCTTTCGTACTTTGGTGGGTCTCCGAGATCCTTTCGATGACCTATGGTGAAGGGGCATGAGACAGGTTGGAGTTTTTACCTTCTTGGGACTCCATGGACCAAGATCTCAATCCTACCGAGGACTTTCTGGATTTCTTTTCCGAGAAGCGGGACGCATTGGACAAAAACCCCGAATGGGCGATTCGGGGAAAGAGGAAGCATGGCATGAGATAGGCGGCGGAGAAATTTCCGATGCGAATTACTTGACTCGATGGATGGAGGGAGAGCCTTTCTTCGGAATTGTCCGCTCATAGCACGATGGAAGCGTTTGATTATAGCACGATGCGCACGTCATTCCTTGCGGCAACTACTGGAATATTACAGAATGGTACAAGCTTGACGGAGTTAAGCTATATTGAGGGAATCGTTTTGTCTCGGTCCAACACCATTAAACAGGATAGAGCAACGCTTAACTTGCAGTTCATGACACAATGGAGCATCTTAGACAAGTATTCTTTTTGGGCATCACCCGCCTTTGGGAATATCCGTATACTTTTTCAAAAGAATTTCGAATTGTAGCATGATTCGCCTACCTAGACGGATATAAATAAGGGTAATTGACCCGTAGAAAGAAGGAAAGCCCAAAGACAGTCGATATCCTCCATACAAGGTAGAGCCTTTCACGATGGCACCGAAGCCCATAGATTGACCTAAAGTCTTTCTATTTATAGAGCTGGTACCAGGGCGACTAGGGTACCCTTTTTGTAAGATACACTCATTCAAGCTCAAGCCAACTTGGCCCGTTTACTTACGTTTTCTCATATGAATCTTTTGTCTCCGACTATTAGGGATCCCATTTCTGTACCAACGCAAGATATGCATGAATGACTGATAAATGATGTCCTAATGATCCACATCGGTTGCTTATACAGAATAATCTAGGTGGAGCTATCCCCTTTAGTTCCGAGAATTGAGAAAGATTTTGTGGAATAGGAGTACAACTTTTTGAAATACAAGACAACAAATAGTGAGAGAAGCTAGAAGCAACACTAATTCTGGAAGGAGAAACAAGGTATGTTACATGCACATGGTCACTGGTGTTATGTATGGGTTGTCTAGGTGTTTGGGTAACACCAGACCTTAGATTGTAGCATACATGATATAGACTGAAGACACGAGTAGTAGGATGAGGAGAACATTGGACATGTGAGAAATTACAGGAGAAAATATTATTGAATTGTGTATCTACATTATTACATCGAGTTTTATTTATTGACATTACATTATAATTCTTTTTCAAGTAAGATATAATATACAAATCTTATTCCTATTCTAACACTCCCCCTCAAGCTGGTGCATGCAAGTCATATGTACCGAATTTGTTACAAATGTAACTAATACGAGGACCCAGCCGAATTTGTCGTGTCTTGAGCCAAGGATCCCTCAGAAACAGGTAAGGTCTGCGTACACTTTACCCTCCCCAGACCCCACGTTGTGGGATTTCACTGGGTATGTTGTTGTTGTTGTTGTAACTAATACGAGTACCAGTGAGGGACTTGGTGAAAATATCAGCAAGCTGATCACTCGATTTCACAAATTTAGTAACAATATTTCCGGAGAGTATGTTTTGTCTGACAAAGTGACAGTCAATCTCAATGTGTTTAGTCATCTCATGAAATATCAAATTTGATGTGATATGAAGGGCCTCTTTGTTAACACACAAGTTTCATCTGACTTATTTCTCCAAATTTTAGTTCTCTGAACAACTTCTTAATCCAAACTAGCTCACAAGTTGCTACCGTCATTGCTCGATATTCTGATTTTGCACTAGATCGAGCAACCACACTCTGTTTCTTACTCTTCCAGGTCACCAAATTACCTCATACTATAACACAATATTCCGGATGTAGAACATCTATCAGAGGGTGATCCTACCCAATCAGCATCTGTATATCCAACGATATGCTTACGACCTCGATCTTCGAAAAGTAGTCTTTAATGAATTTATATATCACAAAATGTGGACAACTGCATCCCAATGACTATCACAGGGAGAATTCATAAACTAATTTACAACACTCACAAGAAAAGAAATGTCAGGTCTAGTCACTGTGAGATAATTCAACTTACCAACCAGCTGCCTATATCTTCTAGGATCACTGAGTGGCTCCCCGTCCTGGCCGGAGTTTAGCATGCGGATCCATTGGGTGTCAATGGGTCTACATCCCATCATTCATGGCTCCTCAAGAATGTCTAAGGCATACTTGCGTTACGAAATAACAATACTTGATCTGGCTTGAGAAACCTCGATACCTAAAAGCTACTTCAATCTGTCGATTTCTTTAGTCTGAAATTGCTAAAAGAGATGTTGCTTTAAATTAATGATATCATCCTGATCATTGTCGGTAATAACGATATCGTTAACATAAACCACCAAATAAGTACACAAATTTGGAGCAGAATGCCGATAAACACAGAGTGATTAGCTTCACTACAAGTCGTGCCAATAATAGGGAGGGTTGAGTGTAATCCCACATGTGGGGTCTAGGAAGGGTGGAGTGTACACAGACCTTACCCCTACCTCGTGGAGGTAGAGCGGTTGTTTCTGAAAGACCCTCGACTCAAGTAACACATATCAAAACAATTTGGAAAGTAGAGAGGACATAGCAAATAATAGGGAAAACATTACATAACATTCAGAAAAAGGAACAATTACAACAACCAAATAATGCGATAAAAGAGAGCAATGAAGAAAAAGGATAAAACAACATTCAAATATAAATTTGTATACCTTAGAAAAGAAAAAGAAAGAAATATATAATATAAATAAATGAAGAAAGAATGGGCTAAATGGGAGAGGAGAGAGGGAAAACAAACAATGGAGACAGTAAAAAAAAGCAATTTAGGCGTTCCTATAGAGTCAAATTTGAACTCTGATCATGCGTCTGGAATTAATAGAATAAACCAATGCATACACAAGCTCTTCGTAATTTCAGGTGCCATTCTTTCTTTATATAATGATTTTTCAGAGAAACACCTATACAAATGAGAACTTTTAGCCAAAACGTCCGGGTGCCTATGCATCCCAAAGCTTCTACATAGATCCGCCCCCGAGTCTAGAACTTGATGAAGTTTCTTTAATTAGAGCTATTGCTTAGGTCTTTTAATAGTTGTGAGGAGAGATGAAAAATATGGTGATTGGAACTAGATTCCTAACAAGCCTCACATCATTGAAGAAACGATATAATATGGATCCATTTTTTTATGGTGTGGCGCAATTATGGTCCTGCAACACCATTGCCACAAAATATTTAGGCTTTTTTCTTGCTTTGGAAACCACAGTTCTTGTTGAAAAAGAAATTAGAGCACATAAACCAAGCATAGCTGAACATTTGATGCTTGTTGCTTCCAGCGTGCAACTACTTTCTCGTCAGAAGGAGATGTAGAAAACATGGTTCTATTATGTCTTGTTTTTGTAATTATTTTGCATTTTGGTGGAGGTTTTGATGATAAGGAGACTTAGATTGAACTAGAACAAGTTTCAATTGATGTCCTGAATAAGCTTTGAGACTCTTATTCTTATGATGAGTATGCTAATGTTGGGAACATGGCGACTAGATATCACTGGATTTGTAACTTCACAAGGATTATTTTTGCTGTTTTAAGTGTAATTTCTCTTTATCTTTGTCTTTCATATGTTTTTTTTTTCAATAATGTAGTGTTCGTGCTAGGATGTGCACTGCTCGACTATTCCACCGAGTCCCTTCTACCTCCCACTAGCACAAGTACTGTGTAGTTCTGCCCACCAAGGCTTAGGAAGATGAGAAGAAATCAACTAGTATTTTTTTGTGTTTCTAATAGTATTATACCCCCGTCTCCAAGGTTTTGCACCCACTTCATTGACCACTAGACCACTACAGTAAGTTTCTAATAATACCACATAATCATATTGAATGACTTACATGGTCGACTTAAATAGGGAATGGATCATATGTCATGGATGTTGTCTTTTCTTTTTCATGGGAGGGCAGAATCAATATTATCAGTGCTACTAATTTATTACATTCTCTTCCCACCTTTTTAGAAAATATTTAACACATTCTCTTCCTATTGTAATGAATAACCACCTTCTCTTTCTTTTCATCCTCTCTAAGAAAGACTGAATGATTAGCCTTTTCAATTTATGCAGTCATTTTTTTGAGCTTTTGGGCTGAAGTGCACTACAATTCAATCTATCCACAAGGAGGTAATTTTTTTTTCTTCTAGTTGTGGTAGTGAATGCATTTAATAGCTATATGCCCCCGTAAGAGCCATGCTATTTTATTGAACAGATATTGGTATTACATTTTATGTGTTCAACCTATCTTTTGCCTACTGAAGAAGTTTCTAATTAGTGTCTGATGTAAATTTACAATTTCATGAAAGCCACATTCGTCAAGGTATTGAGCTTTCCTCGATGTCAAACTGATTTTGAAGTACCATCATGTTTTGGCTAAAAAATTCCAGTGGTTATATCTTTTGCTTGCTAATCAGTGGCCTTGCATTTGCATCTATTCTTCCCTGATACTTCATCTCGTAGTGCCTGCTGGGAAGTCCATAAAGACAATTAGCTCAAAATTCAGTAATCATTTAGTTTTTTTTTTTAAATGGTTGTGGGACAGGGAATTTAGGTTGAACTGGTATACTTCCAGTTTAAGGCTTTGCTTTAATAGAACAAGTTTAACAAGATGGAGTAGTTAAATAGCTTATGTATCTGGCTAGGAGGACTCAGCTGTTGCAGTAGTGATAGGGATAATAAATTGCAGTATTGGTTACACAGTTTCATCATTGCCAATTTATTACAGAATATCCTGCTGGAGAAACAAGAAAAAGAAAAAAATGGTGGCGGCTTGGCTAGGTTGAGACTTGTTTGGAACAGAGCACCTTATCACTAGAATTAGGGGCTCTGTGACGACAACTCCGGATTGTATATGTTATTCTCTTTATCTAACTCTTAGGTATACAACAGTTTTGCCAATTTTACGGCCTCCATTCTTTCTGTATATATCATTTTCATTTAATATTCGTAGTTAGCTCTTCGATTATTAATTTATTTATTTATATGCACTGCTTTTGTGCCTGTATTTGTTTTCTATTTTAATTTTCTTCGGCTCCATTTAAAAGTAAATTAAATTTGATGTGTCGGAGTTCTGTTGACCCTGTCTCAAGAAAAAGTTATAAGCAGAAGTTACACTAGTGATTTCCTTGCGACGGCGTAATTTGCAACTCATAGGCGTCCGCCTAATGTATGTGAACTTAACTTTCAATTCTTGCGGAGGTCCTAATTCCGGTTATATTTTTCTTCTGCACTATTACCACTGGATGTCTATTGTATTAAACTTTTTCAAAAACATATATACTAAAATGGAAAGTAAAAAGTTTGGAGTCGCAACTTAAATGGTTGTGGTTGCTTTCATAGTATGTCCTAATCCTATATATGGTCCATCATCGTTTTGCATTCCACTTCCTAGTAACGATGACTTTAATGTCACGGAATAAATTTTAAGAGAACCAAAACAGACAGGGTCATTCGCACGAATGCTCCTATCTTGGGGGTGGTGCCTAATTTACAACTCAAATCTAGGTTTTTAATTTTTGTCCTTCGATATTTTAAGTAACCCACAAGTCATAACTTGGTTTCTACTTAACTTATGCCAAACAAGATAAAGTTCTCTAAATTTATGTTGAACAAATTAGATACCACACAACTTATGCCGGATAATTTAATTCTTATCGAACTTATGTCGAATAAGGCAAAAATTCTCTAAACTTAGATCTTGCAAAATTAGATCATACATAAAGGTACTTTGGCGCACAAATTTTCATGGCGCACAAATTTTCATTACATAAGAAGCCAGGGCAAAACTTATAAATCATCATATTTGAGGGGGAAAATTAAAGACCACCCCGAAATAGGGGAAATCCGTGCAAAAACTTCAAACAAATAAAAGAATATATTACTTTTAGTTAGACACAGTTTCTTTAACTTCTTATGCTTTGTGAGGTGAAGCACTACACGAGATAGATCTGTATCAACTTAATTTTCATATGACGTAACATTCAACAAAAAGAAAACGTTGGAGGTTGAGGGTGGCGGGTGGGGGTCCTTTTCTCTCCTTGTCTTAAAAGAATATAAAAAAAAACTCATCTTTCCTCTATGTCATTTAAAATTATAATGGAGAGTCTTCTTTTTTAGTGTCGCGATACAATTTAGAATTCTTAAGTCATGGTGTTGAGATGTTGTGGTCTTAATAATAGTTCAACAACTTTAATGAAGTTTTGATGATTGACGAACCATGTACAAGAGGCAATCAAGCACAAGGGAGAATGATGGAAGATGTAGAAGAATCATATCCTTAGTAGATCTCCAAAAAGAATTGATAAAACGGTCACAACAGAAGAGGAACTAATGGAAGAATAATTGGAGGTTGTTTGAAGAAATTGTTTCGTGTAGACTTGGAGAATTGGAAGTTTGACTCATTCCAATTCTACAAGGAACTGAAGTTCAACATATGGACATAATTATCATAAATTGAACACATGGAATTAGTTTGGAAATAGGGGAAGAATTTCCGACTATGCGTGAAGAAGGAAAGAAGGAAATTCATATCAAACAAGAATTGGTTTCGTCTTGGATGGATGTGAGAATTGAAGGCGGCATTCACTAATATAAATACAATATGTCAATAGCTTTGGATCTTAACCACAATCAAAGAGAGAGACATCTAAAGTGAGAGCAGTCAATACTAAAAATCTCGAAGGATCCAACTACGACAACATCAAAGAACTTGTTCCTATCAACATTTATCATTGGAGAAGAGAGAAGAAAGAGTGCCAACAATTGTGGAAATTATTGTGGAAAGAGAGAATTGGGGTAGGGGTTGTTTAGACTAGTTCCTTAGGTGTGTACAAGTCGTTGTAACTTTAAAAGTTTCTCGAGTTTAGTGGAAGACGAGCGCAAAACCGTTATATAAAATTGAAGCTCGTCTTTGTCAAAGATAGTATAAAAGATTGTCGAACCCGCGAGGATTAGGATAATTATATGCTAGTTGAGAATGATTAATTACTAGTTGAGAATCCCAATAGTTGTGAAGATTTGATTGTTTACTAAATAGATTACTAAGGAAGAAGTAATGAAGCACTTCAAGCAAATGAATATAATTCAAGGAGAATGAATGAGTCGAGTCAAGAATCCACCTATTGAAGAATTAGCAATTTTGGGTCACCATTCACCAACCTTCATTAAAGTATGAACATTTCTCGCGAAAACATTCAATCCTTCTATGTCCTTTCTAATAATTATACTCCCTTCGGATATACAAATAAAGGAGGGAACAAGACGTATAAAGACATGCTGGTAGTGTTCCATGATTCGCTATCAATATACAATTATAGATTTCATTTGAATACCTATGTGACAACTCTCGAGTCAAATGACTAATTCTTTCTCACGGATAGAATAAATATTCAACTGAAGAATGTCCAACAACGAATTTAAAATAGTGGAGAAATTCAAATATCTCTTGTGATTAATAAATCAATAACTTCTCAAGAAATCGATTGAACACATAAGATGAAAGGCAAAAAAATCACTATTCAAACCATAGGTTTCATCGAAACTCGACTACAAAAGAGTTACTCCATCAGTGGAGAAAAATAAACCATGACTATAACAGAATTTAATAAGTTCATAATTTCAAAGAATAGAAGAGAATATAAATTTAAATCAAGAAAAAACTCCTGACAAATCCTCAAGCTCTCGTCAAGACCTTAGAATCGTCTCCTTTCTTTTCTCGTCCCAAAAATTGCGTTCTGTTGTCCGTATCCACCTCTAGTCCTCCAAGGATTTTCCTTTTTATACCTCCTAATGCAGCCCTATATTAAAAGCGCTGAAATTTTAAATTTAAATCGCGTAGTCGCAGAGACAGAAACTTGACCGCTGCGACGGTCATCGCAGCGACCTAAACTTGATTGCTGCCACGATCGGGATTGTTTTGTGTAATTAATTTCTCTTCATTACTTGCACATCTATCGCTTGAATCTTATGTATTTTCTCTTTGTTTCCTTCATTGCACACTTATAATTGAAACAATACAAATAGTGAGGAACTACATCATATAATATTCAAAATTCAATAATTCAAATATGAGAAGTAGCATAAATACACATATAAATGTAACTTATCAAAATCCCCCACACTTGAACCATTGTTTGTCCTCAAACAAACGAACTCGCCTAGAAACAGTTGTAGGACTATCAAAGGAACAAAAATCAGTTCAGAGCTTTTCTTAATCAACAAACTCGACTTAAATCAACCAAAAGAATTAAACACCAGCTTTTCTTGCTCATACTCACGTATTGAAAAAATGAATTATTGTGTTTCTTGAATCTCAATATGCCTCACCGAAAAGATTACCCCAAATTCACGAAAGATAACACGCAAACATGGAAAAAAAAGAAGGGGCATGCTCAAGAACAATGACACTCACACTCAACAAAAAAATTCTTATGCAACATAGAAGAGTACCATAAGCTTGCCTATGTTGTCGCTATCCACTAATGCAGGAGTTCTCAAGTAAAGATCAAGTAGGAATTTTTCATTTGATTGTAATGTAGGCTAAGGGACAGGTATGGAAATATATATACGAGTGACTAACTTCCCTTTAGCATCACAGTTACTACCAATTAAGAACACTTTCCTATTATTTATTTTTTCAAATTGAATTCCTATTTTTCTTGTAAATTTTCCTTGTCTTCTTCTTCTTTCTTTCTTTCTTTTTTTTCCAAATTTTTTTTCTTCTCTTTCAAATAATTTCTCCCATTTTTGTGTCGTCTTTCATCGCTCACAACCACACCCTTTTTTCACAACAGTTCTCAAACTTGGAGTTGTATTCTATTTTGCTCAAGTAAGGTGTGCTCAAGGGAATAGGGTGAAAAATAATAGGAGCACACAAAACAGGTAAGGTTTCATTGGCTAGCAAGAAAAATACAGGATAATTCATTAAGGCACAATGGGACTGATAGGGGATGATTAGAATTAAGGGCCAGTCAATTTAGGCTAAACAAGGAAGGCCTACAATCCTTTCCTAACGTGAGAACGTCCCAAGATTTCCCCTCAAGCAACAAGCAGGGAAAGTTCTAAACTCAACATATAAGCACAAAAATATGACAACATCCTCACCACACAATTGTCATATGGAATTCACAAATTACTCTATTTTACTTTTCCAATATGCAAGTATGAATTTGAAAAGGGGGTTCAATGGCGTTAATGGTGATTCTCAGCATGATCTGCCTTTTGAAAAAGCTAAGCTCTTTTTTTTAAAGCAAACATTAACCTACTTTCTAAAACCACGGAAGTTACACTAAAAGAAAAAATTAAAATCCTAAAACACAATTACTAAACTACGAGATACTCTTATAGTTAATTTTTCTAACCCCTCCCCGACACTTTAACTTTGCATTGTCCCTAATGCAAGTGACAAGATAAAGTAAGTATGGAAAAGAAAGTTAAGAGAGCTTCCATGATCAAGTGCTTACTGTATTGAGGGCCCCATATGGCCTGACTTCGTCATGTTGTTCTGGGGTAGTCATATGTGGTGGTGGCTGCAATGAGAACCTCGTAAAATATGGAATGAGGTTGGTCATCATGTGAGGTGATCACACCATAAATTCCCGCAGTGAGGATGCCAAAAGAAATTGTTGTTTTGTTGTGTGCTGCAAAAGAGTTGTATGATACTGTAAAAGCTCATCATAGTGATCAGGGCATTCTTGATTGGTCAACTTGTCACATTTTGGGTGTGGTTGTGGAGGAGCTGGCTTAAACTTCGCATCAATGATCATCATATCAATTGAGGCTCGAGTAATAGGTTCCCTATGTTTCGTTCTTTTCTCTATTTCTAAACCCAAAACCTTAGCCTTGTCACACAATGCCTCAACAGTGGATGGGAAGAATAAACTAATACATTCTCCACCATTTGAGAAAAATTTCATTTGGTTATACATCCACTTTCCAACATTTATCTTCCACCCCTTCAAAATCATTGTTATTAGGCAAGCTCTCTCCAATATGAATGTGCTCACATTACTTGTCGGATTAAGTCTGTTGCTAACAAAGTATAACCAAGCCTTTGCCTCCAAACTCAAAGCATTGGAATCAAAATAAGTCAGTACACAAGCGTTAGTTCTCCCCCAATTCAGAGGTTTGGGGCAAATGATCGGATTAATCACCTTGACATAATAAGTCACACAACTTATCAAATTCAAATGATTCATGATCCGACAGTATGATATCCTCTCTAAGAGATTTTTAGTGATACCAAGTTAAATCAAGGATAAATTACACAAATCCAACGTAAGGAATTACGAGATTATCGTGGAATCGTCTTCTTCCTTGTTGTAGCAATTTCGAAGAGTACTTAGCCGTGAAGTAAGCTCTGTTTTAGGAGTAATTCTTGAGCTTAAAGGTATGTTTCACCCTTTCTATCTTATTCCTAAGATTATACAAGAGTTTTAGCTATGATTTTTAAAGAAATTCTTGTAGAACAAGTGTTTTTATACTTTGAGATTAAGCTATGTTGTGGTGAGTTGTTTTGTATGATTTAAGAGTTCAACATGAAGTGTGGAGTTGTTGATTGAGTTGTAGTAAATGGGAGGAGTAGGAAGGAAAGTTGTGATGTTGTTATATGTGCAAGTTAAACTCCACAAGGTCTTACAAACGTATGTATGCAAGTTGTTCGACAAAATGTCTAAATGAACTTTTTTATAAGATATGAATCTGATATTGATACAAAGTGTTCATATACTGTAGATAATCACTTGTGGAGCATACGAGGACTCATGGAATTCATATAACTAAGCTGAAAATGTATGTAAGGGCTATCCTTCTTTCTTTCTAGCATGGATCCGTAGATGTGTCCTTTTTATTAGAAGTCAAAGGGGGCTAGTTCGCCCCTACATTCCTTAATGACGGATTGAGACCATCATGCTTCAATGACAAATATTATGGCTGGTGGAACTCAAGAATGTAAGACTTCATAATTGAAGAAGATCATGAATTATGAGAAATCGTCTTGAATGGTCCAACAGTTCCCATGACTACAGATGACAAGGGGGAAAAAACTATCCCTAAAGAAAGAGGAGATTTAAATGAAGAAGATATCAAAGAAATCCAGAAGAATTTCAAAGCAAAGAAGTTGCTTGTGTGGCATCGGACCTGATGAATATAGTAGAATCTCTTCATGCCAAACTGCCAAGGAAGTGTGGGACACTTTACAAACCACACATGAAGCTACAAGTCAGAATTACTGACATAACAAAGGAACTAAGTTCTCTTGGAGTAATTATTTCCCAAGAAGAATCAAAAAGCTTCTGACTCATGGGAAATCATAGTCAATGTCATTATGGAGGCCAAGGATTCGGAGACTATGACAATGGAAAACCTCATGGGAAACTTAAAAACCTATGAGATGAGGAAACTTCAGATTCAAAAGAATACTCATCCAAGAAGAGATGTGAACCTGATCCTCACAACTAGCCATGATCAGGACCTTGATAATGAAGACATGACATTGCACACTAGGAGATTCTAGAAAATTATTAGAAGATAAGGGTGTCACACCCCAAACTGGGAGGTGTGGCCATCACCCGGTGCCGCCCTAGCCCTAGCATACCGCTCTAAAACATAACTTGTGAACTGATACAAACTTCAGTCGATAAGGCCATAACAGCTATGAAAGGTATGGAGGTATAACCAACACACCAATAGGGCCAACAAGGCCACCAACTGTGAATACCTGACGTCATCTGGACATCTCAACAAGAAGGGTAAACAACCCCAAAACATCTATATACATACATATACAAGACCGGTGAGGTCATTGTAGAAATTGACTAATCAACATCCCGGCCAACAAGGTAGTACAAAACAACTGACCAAACATACAAATCTACAAGCCTCTAAGAAGTGTAACTATCATATGGTCGAGACAGGGCCCTGACCTACCCATGAACTGTACATATATACCTAACTCAACTCAAAACCTCTGACTCAGTAGCTCCGAAAGAAGCGAAGCTTACTAATCAAAACTGAATTCAACAGGCTCTTGCTAGGGAAGTCTATCTACACCTCTACCTGAACCTGCAACATGAAATGCAGCGTCCACAAACAAAAAGTATGTCAGTCAGAATAAAATCTAAGGGTATGTAAAGAATGAATGAATATCAATATGAAAGCATAAGTTGTAACAGGGCATAAGAAGCAACCTGATACTCTGATAACTTGTGTGCCACTCAGGGCGAACAATGAAACTCTATATATATGTTCTATTATATAACCTTCCACCAACTTATAGCTTGAGGTGTTTACATAAGGTACTGCCCTCAGGTAATAGTCTGAGGTATTTGTATGGATGCATATATAAATGCATGTCTTCTAATTACAGCTCGGGGTGTGTATATGCATAAATAACTGCCCACCGATATTAGTTTGGTGGTGTGTATCATATATGTATGTATAACCGTCCACCATTATTATGCAGGTGGTTTTCATAAGACATTATAGTAGTAATGACACTTTTGGCCCCTTTGACACTTATAGGCTTTCTTGACTTTACTTTGGAACGACTCTTGGTCGAATCGACTATTAAAATATTTGAAACACTCCTTATGGAGGTCTATAAAACATAGATATACAACATACAACCAAGTGATATAGAACATGATAATGATAAGATAAAATGCTCGCGACAAGGAATAATCAACTCAAGAGTAGATTATACTTTACAAGACGTTCTCTTTTGGAAATCGTTATGAAAACACATATAACTCGGAGTCATGCTTTGAAAGGAAATGATAACCTTACATACCTTGTATCGATAGTTCATAGGTCCTCAAATTCTTAATGAACGACAATCTACATCATACGAATGATTTGTACCAATAGCAACTCAATAAACTATTAGTCATTTCATTTAGACATTTCGTCGAACACTTTATGTGCGTAGAACTTCCATAGTCTTTAACAATGGTAACTCAACAACAAGCTAACCTTTTCAAATCTACTTTATCTCCTTATATTCCTTATTTATTAACTACCAATATCCAGCAATTCAATATCATAATATGGCTTCAAACGAGCGGCTCAACAACAATAACATTCTCAACAAGCTCTTTAAACAATTCAACAATCACAACGAGCGGCAAGCTCGAATTTACGATTAACAAATTATAATTTTAAGCCATTTTCTTTCTTAAAAATATGTCAATTGCAACAACAATAACCTACACAAGCTACTGCACCAATTTTCTAGCCACAACATACCTTAAAACGCCTTCAAAACAGTCTCATACTCGATAACCAAATATAACTACGATTTTCAGCCTTTATCTTATGGGTATTCAATCTTATAATTTAGACATGGCTTCTACAATCACAAGAACATATGGAGGAAGAAATATCTTACCTCAATCACTAAGGTCAGATCGAAACATGAGCTTACTCTCACTTAGAACAACCTTCAACGTCACCATGACGCACTAGAGCTACTCTTAGATGGCACCACGCGATTCTTGGGGTTGGATTCACTTGGTAGCCTTTGATTTTTACACTAGGGAGGTATTAGAGCCTTTAAAGAGCTTTTAATTGAGTTGTTGATCTGTAGAATATGAAAAATTAGACTTCCAATTCATACCACCGACTTATATCAAATGGATAAGCTTCCACCGCCCAAGTGGGTCCCAAAGGGAGCTGTTTGCATCATTTTTTTCAAAATGCATATAACTTTTCGTACAGAGCTCCGATTGGTGAACAATTTATTTTGTTGGAAACTACACACTTTGAAATTGAACTTAGATAAATATTCATCCCATAAAGCCTTATACACTGGGAGATATGCCCCTGCCAAGTTGGGCGAAAATCCTATCTGAAATTCTGCCTGCCCATCCCCGAGTTTCGACGAACTTAATATATTTGATTAGTTTAACCTCGAACTCTTATGAGACTTATGTAATACTTGTTTAAACTTGTTATCATCCAAATATGGGACCTTGGCCTCACCGAGCTTTACATCACTTGACTTACGGCGCATACAAGCATGAAAACACAAGGTGTAACATCCTTCTTCTCTTAAGAACGTTTGTCTTAGAATGTTGGGTGACATTTCTTAAGATTCTTAACTCCTAGGATTCTCTGAAAACTTTGATAGAGTTTCCTCTATAAACAAGACTATATGAGACCTGTCATGCTGCAAGAAAATACAACAAATGTCACACAAGGCCATATAACATCTTATATATTATCATATCGGCCTCACACGATCGTCTACTCATCAAGGAATCTATATAGTAAGCCATAACTTACCTGAACTGTCCATACTAGGAATCTGGGTTGCGTCTATCATATTTTTGCTGGGATCATTACCTAAATAAGGTATATAAGATGAGTCCATCACTACGAAACATAGATAAGGAAATCGTATCGCACGAGTCTCAATATAAACCTTCTAGTTGGAATAAATGAGGATATCTAATCTTTATGTCTTCATCGACCTCTCAAATCATCTCCTCTACCTTATTATTTCTCCATAACACCTTAATCTGAGGCTGTCTCTTTAGTCCACAACTTCTAGACTCGACGATCTAGAATAGCAACTAGGATCTCTTTATAAGACATATCCTCTATAATCTAAAAATTCTCGACAGGTGATATACGAGAGGGATCTCCTATACACTTCCGTAATATCGATACGTGAAAAACTGAATGAACTTCCTCTAACTCTGAAGATAACTCAAGATTATAGGCCAGTTGGACAGATCTCTGAGTGATCTTATACAATCTGATGTATCTGGGGATGAAATTACTTTCTTGTCGAATCTTATTACGCCTTTTATGGGCAAAAACCTTTAAGAATGCCCAATCGAGAATGTCGTTATTTAACTCTCAGCATCGCACATTCAGCATATGATTTCTGGCAAATGCTGAATTATTAATATTCACTCTTGAAGGAGCTTCACTTCCTCCATAACCTGGTGGACTAACACAGGTCGAGACAACCCCTATTTTCTTACGTCGAATCAATCGATAGAAGATCTATACTCCTGACCATACAAGGTGTAATAAGGATCCATCGTGATGTTAAAATAATAAATGCTATAATGAAAAACTCATTGTGGGATAAACTATCATCGTATTCCTCTTTTAAATCAACCATAATGCCCGCAATATATCATCGAGCGACTGAATCATGCGCTCAGCCTAATCACTTATCTGGAATAAACTATAACATGGTTTTACTGTACCCTCGAACCTTTCTGGAGGAATTTTTAAAAGTTCACTGTAACTAAACTCCTCTATATGAGGTAATAGACATTAGAATGTCCTGAAGTCGTATGGTCTTCTCAATTTATCACTTATATAATTCTCGACTGTGCGAATAGCCCCATTATGGTAAGAAATGGGTTAATATTGTAAATTTGTCAACCATCAACCCTCTAGAGTAATATTTCTAATAAAAATAGGGTAAACCTATAATGCACTTTATCTTTGAACTACTCTTTCGTTCCCACGTCGGGAACTCTATCCTCTGTATCAGTCATCTGGGCCTTGATACTCTATTTGTACCCGCTGACTATTAGGTCACTGTGCCAAAATTCGGAAATGTTCTTGTCGCACTAGCACAATAATACATGTCTCTGGTACCATGTTACATCCTTGTCAAATCAGGATGAATAGAATGTGAGGGGATAATGCACCTCTGCTCTCAACTTGCCCCATAGATCATCTAAATCTGGGACACACAATTGATCTGGTATCGTAAAAATCCATTTCCCTAGAATTCAAACATTATCTTTCTTTCCATAAAAGTCTCTTGCGATAATATTGACTCCGAATCTACATATTGTTGCTCTACTACGCCCTGCCACAGAGGCGACATTGATACCTTATGTGCTACAACTCCATTATCATTAGAGTCCTTAAATTGGACCCTTAAACATTCTAACTAATGAAGTTCTCTGGCTAACCTTCTCTTTCTTCGGCCTCTAGATAGGTTAAGTTGTATATACCTCTTATCTTATGCTGCCCCGGAGGCTGTCACCTTGTTCGATTGAACTTCCTTTCTAGACTGTAATTGGACAGAATCCCTATTATTATTCTTTTACTCCGATTACTAAGGGTGCTACCACTGAGTTCTGGTCAGTAACTTTATTCGTTGTAATCTAGCTTCTGAACTGTTTCCCTCTCAAGGAGGACCATATTCTACTATACCATCTAAGATCGCCTTTACTCACTTTTTAATCCCAAGAACTGTTACTCTCTTAAGAAGACTCATAGGTCTCTGTATCACTGCGACTCGCCTTGGAGGACGCCTTTACCATGCATAGGAGAAACTTATCTAAAATTTAGCTATTATTGCCTAAAGGTATACTGGAGGTCCTTATGGTTACTAAAGATATCATTTTATACCGCTAATGCGTGTTCACTGCTACGGACCCTAAGTCATGGGTCTGTAGTTCTTCTTGGCTCTCCCAACCGCTCATAAGCGTAAGAGACCTCATTTCCTTATTCCTTCTAAATATGCGCATTACAATGCATTGATTTATCTCAACCTCTATCATCCAGGAGTTTCTTATATACATGTCCTTAAGTTCCACTCTAGGTCCCAATCATGGTTCTTTATTTAACTAGCATAACTAGCAATAAGCTATCGACGTATTTCCTCATTGAATACATACCCATACTTGGACCACTATATTCAGAGTATTTTTCATCTCTTAGCTAACATCTTTTAGCATTATACTTTTAGCAATCTCGTCATCGTATATCCCTATAGGATCTTAGGTACTTTTAATTGTCTATCATCATCCTTCTCACTCTCACTTTCGCTTTCATTCTGATAGTACCAACTCTGAGTACTATTTTCCTTCACTCCGAGCTTCATATCCCTTTAGCTTGATTTGCTTTATACTAGCCCTTTTTGTCATTACTTTTGATCTAACATATCCATTGCGAGATGTGATCACGTACTTATAAAGTTAAAACTCCAGGCTCTAAGACCATTCCATAATATAAAATGATGTGTTGGTTGATGGCTCGTCCGGCCTCTTAACTAGCTAGCATCAATGTAACTCAACTTGCCCTTTCATTCATATAGTTATGGGTAACTCCTCTTTGGGGCCTATTTATATGCTTCTATCTTTGTTAATTCAAAATTCATAATATACTTGGTCTCATAATACCTTCCTCTTCTTGACTCATAATTTACTTATACTTACCTTAGGTTTTACTGGACTATGATCTAGTCGCATTACCATGCTTTATCTTACGACTCTTAGTCATTTCTCGTATCTATCAGGTGTCCCCTTTATCTTTGTGTCATTTCCTTGCTATCAATCTCACTTATTACCTTTGTCTATATACTTGCAACATAACATTCTCTTACATTTAACTCTCCCTTTCTTTAGTCGGCCTTATCTTCTAGGCACTCACCATTCCTACTTTACCTTGGACAAAAGCCTTTCTGAGGGAAATCATTTCTCACACAAAGAGTTCCATACTTAGCCCCTAGATCTTCAGGATCTTCAAAGGTCATATCCAACTAATAAATTTTGGGTACATTATGTACACATTCTCTAAAGAGCTGTCATCGGCCTGTTCGTACTATTCTTCAGTGATGCATGTATTATGGATTGTTCTAATCTTTACTAGATCCCAAGGTCTCACTTATTTCTAAATCTATGTCTGTTGATTTCAGTATATCAGTAGTAGGAATATATACTTCTCATTGTAATTCTACCACCATTGGCATGATAACAAAACTTATATCAGTATATCTGAATATTGACCTCGTTACAATCTTCTACATCTCAGGTATTATGTACCTCTATCACCTTACCATTTTTTCATTATAAAACCAATGCTTCACCTTTATAGGTTTTCATTACTTTCTCTAAATATAGGTGAGACAATCGCTCACACCCTAAAATTTAGGTATAATACTCGCACCCCTGGCGTATCAATAATCTTTTTAGAATCATTCATTTGCTCGCTACGATTATGAGCTCACCTAAGTCTTTCTAGTAACCGTCATTACTGAAATTGTACCAAGCACGAGTTAGATTCGAATTATTACAACTCAGCTCTACTGCACTATCTATAAGATGAAAGAATGGAAATCATCCCTAAATACCTGATAGCCTCTCGCTTGTGCATAACACACCCATAAGCACGACTCTGCTAGACACGACTTGTATACTCCTTGGACTGACCTACTCTAATACCAAGTTTGTCATACCCCAAACTTGGGGGGTGGCTGGCACCCGGTGCCACTCTGGCCTGAGCGTATCACTCTGAAACATAACATGTGAACTGATAGAAACTATAACACTTTATAAATCTGAATTAGGTGTGGATGTGTTAAATGAGTATTAAGGTGACATTTCAGACATGTGAAGTGCTATTGGGATGAGTTGGGTGGAAATAGTTATTTTCAAATCAGGATGAGTAGTGAGGTACTTGAGATTCGATAGAATCGGCTAAGTTTATGACAGATCTGCCTTCCATCCCGATTCCGTGAAAATCTATTGAGAATTTGAGCAAACTAAAAACATGAAAGTTGTATCCCTTTGAAATACCTTTCAATGGTAGGTCGTCCAGCCCAAACAAAGCTCTGTGCTAGGAGTTATGGCCATTTTACTGAGACCCTATCGGTACTGTTTAAAAATATAAGATTTTGACTAAGTGTGAAATGAGCAGGGCACTTGCTAAGCGAGTCAAGGACATGCCATAGTACTCGCCCAGCGAGTGTCAGGGCTAGACAAGAACTCGCCATAGCACTCGCCTAGTGAGTGACAGGGTCCAAAATGCCCATTCTATAAATTCAACACTTAACTCGAAAAAACATTCACCAACTCGTCCAACCTTCTAGAAAACCCTCGCAATAGCATTCTTCTCTCCTCTCGATCTCCCACAACAAGGTAAGTTCGCTCCTAACGATCCCTTAGTAATTCTAGCATTAAATTATTATTATAACATGATCCTCTAACTAAAATATAAGATTAACAACGAAATCCTTCGCAAATGATTCAAGCTAGGATTTGGAGCATTCTTTATCAGAAAATAACAAAGTTCATTGCTAGGAGAGATTACAGGTATGTGAGGCTAACTCTCTACGTGTGGGAATATTATTAATCATCATCATGGCTCATTCATCAGAGTCACTCCTAATTACTTTAGAATTAGAGATTATGCCATTGTTCATGAAAAGTCTAGAACTTCTATATTTTAAGATTATAACTTCGTATTTGTTCGTAATCATCACTTCGAATATTGTGAACTCATTACATAATCAGTATAGACTTGTGTTTGATATCCCATGAGTCTCAGTTAGGATAACTCAGTTTACTATGAGCAGTTAATGCTTCAAACCTCATAATCAGTTTATGAGTGCATGTCTCAGTATAGTTCTATTCTGTATTTCAATTATCATGTACTTCATTATTTCAGTATCATGTATTACAATATGATTCTCAATTCCTTATTTTATATTCCTGAATGTTGAACACCTGTATTTGGTCCCAAGGCCGTAGTTTATGCGTCTTTAGGCATGAGACTGTAGTTATGTATACGTATACTTCGGCCCGAGGCCGTAGCTTATGCGCTTATATTGGGCCAGAGGCCGTAGCTTATTTATTCAGCTACTCTGCTAGCTTTCGGGAGTCTTGTACTATCTTATCTTTCGTCCGTCTATCTCATTATGCTACTCAATTCATTGCTTCCATAACTTTCATATATCTTCCTTTCTTAGGTCTGATGAGTATGTTATACACTCGTGTGTTATACCCTTCTACGAGACTTGTTCTGTTGTACCTCATACTCTATTTCTCTTGACCTTAGGGGGTTTCTTAACCCTTTTCGAATGTGTGTAGATGCTCATCTAACTAGGTTGTTACAACCTGATCTTCTAGCTGGTGTAATCCATGTTTCTCTTTAGTTATATTCTGATACTGGTTTATTAGCTCGTTCTTTCGGATCTCTTTCTATTCGAAACTCTTAACTTATCTGTAAATAGCTTACGAGGGTCTTAGAGGCGTTACTAACTCTGCTTTATAGAACTTACACGGGAGCTCTACTAAAAGTCGACTCCTTAACTCTTAGACATTCTCAATCCGTCACTAAGAAACTTAGGGGCGAACTAGCCCCTTTCGGCTTCTACTGAAAAGGGGACATACGTACTAATTCATGCCAAAAGGAAAGAAAGATAGCCCTTACATGCCTTAGAAGGAGATCCTCGGTGACGATGATGCACTTCACCTCTTCATCATCCATCTACAATAACAAACAACACGCATGTCAACAAGAAAGGATATGCCCATTTATCTACCGAGCGACAAGCACATTTTATGGAAAATCGGACAACATTTCCCCTGAATTCTTACCTTCTCCATATCAAAGACAACATTCATAAAACAATAACATATATAACTTATCTTTCATAATTTCTAGCCATCCAATCTTAAGGGATGACTATCAAACAATTTATACTTCTAATAACATAACTCACATTTTACATGTTTTCTAGTCACTTTTTCCTTTAGCTTGTGATGAGTCTCTTAACCTTCAACACTAATACTTAGACAAGTACTACACCATCATAAACATAATATCTAAGGTACTTTCCATGTATTTCAACTACCACAACATATGGTTATTTCTTTAAAACAATTCAACAACAAGACAACTATATCTCTTCTTTCTTCAAGCTCTAATTTATGATTCTTTATCCAAACAACTCATCTAACACAAGATTAGTCTTAAAAACAACCAAGCGGGTGTTATACATAATTTATCCATCAGATTTGACTTGAACTCCAAGATCCACCTAGCTCACAACAATCCTTAATTTCATATGGACATCAGACAAGCTTCTTCTTGTAATTTCCAACATCTTCATGCTAAACTTGGGTTGATTTACTTTGGAATCGCTCTTGGATCTTTGGAGAATGCCTAGGGAGAGTTTAGGGATATTGGGGATCAGTTTGGGTAAAAAATGAACTAAAATGAGGCTTACACCGCATAAATAAGTAAAGAAGGTCGGCCACCGCCTCCTAGCTGCGACCCCATCTGCGTTGCATATGGCCATATGCGGGCCCATATGCGACCGCATATCATTCCAAAAAATTCCTATAACTTTAGCTCCTCTTTTGTGGCCACATATGCGATGCGGACCCCATCCGCGACGTGAAACGCTTAGCGTATCACTCTTACTTCGTCGAGGGGTGATTTCTTCAATCCCACTGACTTCCAACCTTCTGTACTCCTTCATAACATACATCTAAGTCACAAGGGACCCTCGGGAAGGATCTTAAACCACCGGCTCACGCCGTCTAACCATGCCCTCATCCGCTTACTAAACTCCGAGGTGTAACATCCTTCCCCCCTTAGGAACATTCGTCCTCCAATGTTAGGGCTTACATATCAGGATACCTCATAATTATGGTTATTCTCACACCAAAGCCTCTTATCTATGAACATCACCCAAGTACAATTTTCACTTCTATTTCGATGCTTAATCTTTTTAATTCAAGCATATGCAATCCATTCTAATATAACTTAATATATCTAAGTTGGCCCTCCTTTTGGCCCTCATCGTGAAGTTTCTTATTGAAAGTCATCACCTGTCCATCACTCTCCTTATCCATGTGTCTTTGATCCATGGATTACCATAATCGACTCATTTGGTCATATTCTCATTTCTTCTGAAATCAGGTATTATATGATGGCTCTTCAACATCTTGATACCTCTTCGCATTACTTCTTTCATCTATTAAACTTCTACTTCTATTTTTTGATATTCTCATGACCCAACATCATCCAAAAATCTTTCTACTAATGTTCTGACCTGATGTTGTCTTGGCTCTTTGGCTTGTGATAATCTTTCAGGTTACGAACATCTCTTCATCATCCTTATCAAATAGGAGTTCGACATTGACTCCTTATGACTCAACTCTATATAACACGATCTGGATCAGAAAGAAGGATAACCAACCCTAAATGTCTTGTAGCCTCCTATTTATAAATGTGGTGCACAACACGTCCATAAAACAAGACTCTACTAGACACGACTTTATAGACTCCCTAAGACTGAACTGCTCTGATACCACTTCATCACACCCCAACCTAGGAGGGGTTTGGCTGGCACTCGGTGCCTGGATAGGCTCGAGCATACCAAGTTGAACTCTCAGTCTGAGCCTTGAAGGCAAACTAAGCCCTTGAGTCTATACTGTAGAAGTGATCTAAACTTAGGCCGACCAGGCCGAACTTGTTCTTACTAAACGCTACTAAGGGCCAAGGAGGCCTATGTAAACTCTCATGCTGAGTAAACTTAAATAAACATAAAACAAGGGACGACAAGGCCATACTGTACATACTGAACATGTGTCTAAAAAGCCTCTAAATATAACTAACATCAAACGTGGTTGGGACAGGGCACCGGCCTACCCGTAGTTTGTACAAAACATATGTTACCTGACCTCTAGACTCGGCTGCACTCTGGAAAAGATGGAGTCTTACGGATCCTTTACTGAATCTCAATCTACTCTACTAGGCGAGCGTCAAACTAATTACCTGCATCTGCAGGTATGAAATGCAATGCCCCAGAAATGGGACGTCTATACAAAGAAATGTACCAAATATGTAAAGCAGAAAAATAATTTGTATATATATAAACTCTGAAGTTGATGGACATGAGTAAATATGCTAGAAGCCTCTACTAGAAGGAAGGGACGGTATTGGACTGACTACAACCTCTCGGTCAACTTACCTAGTCGATGTTACTTGGACCACTTGGCCCTTCTGTTTATCTATATAATCTATTCTGTTTTGACTCCCCGTACTATCCTTACTTTCTCTGATTTCTAATCTTTTTTACGTTACTATCTAGTACACAATCTAAACACAACATTCCAGCCTGGCAAGGGATCCGATGTGTAGGTGCATGGCCTAGAATGAAAGTGTGTCTGAATGGCCCCGAAGGCAATTTATATATGTATAGCCCCGAAGGCAAGCACGCGTCTGTATAGCCCCGAAGGCAATATGTATATGTATAGCCCCGAAGGCAATGTATATATCTATATAGCCCCGAAGGCAATTTATATCATAGCCCCAAAGCCAGTATCAATAGCCCCGAAGGCAAGTGCATACATATACAACAAACAGTCATCTATAAACTAAGTACCTACATACATAACTCATAGCTCGTCTAGCGCTTTCTGTAACTCATGGTTCGTACTTACTATCTTGTGAGCTACTCTGCTAGCTTTCGAGAGTCTTGTACTATCTTATCTTTCGTCCGACTAACTCATTATGCTACTCAATTCATTGCCTCTATAACTTGCATAGCTCTTCCTTTCTTAGGTCTGAGGAGTATGTTATACACTCGTGTTCTATACCCTTCTATGTGACTTGTTCTGTTGTACCTTGTACTCTATTGCTCTTGACCTTAGAGAGTTTCTTTATCCTTTTCGAATGTGTGTAGACGCTCATCTAACTAGGCTGTAACAACCTGGTTTTCTAGCTAGTGTAATCCCAACTTCTCTTTACTTATATTCTATTATTGGTTTATTAGCTCATTCTTTCAGATCTCTTTCTATTTGAAACTCTTAATTTATCTGTAAATAGCTTACGAGGGTCTTATAGGCGTTACTAACTCTTCTTCATAGAACTTACATGGGAGCTCTACTGAAATTTGACTCATTAACTCTTAGACGGTCTCAATCCTTCACTAAGAAACTTAGGGGCGAACTAGCCCCTTTCGGCTTTTACTGAAAAGGGGACATACATACTGATTCATGCCTGAAGGAAAGAAATATATCCCTTACATAACTTAGAAGGATATCCTCAATGATGATGATGCACTTTGCCTTTTCACCATCCATCTACAACAACAAACAATATTCATGTCAAGAGGTGATATGCCCATTTAGCTACCGAGCGGCAAGCTCATTTTATGGAAAATCTGACAGCATCTTCTCTGAATTCTTACCTCCTCGATATCAAAGACAACAGCCATAACAACAACAACATATATAACTTATCTTTCATAATTTCCAGCCATCCAATCTCAATGGATGACTCTCAAACAACTTATACTTCTAATAACATAAAACTCACCTTTTACATGCTTTCTAGTCACTTTTTCCTTTAGCTTGTGATGAGATTCTTAACCTTCAACACCAATACTTAGACAAGCACCACAACATCATAAAAATCTTATCTATTGTACTTTCCATGTATTTCAACTACCACAAGTTATGGTTATTGCTTCAAAACAGTCCAACAATAAGACAATTACATCTCTTATTTCTTCAAGCTCTAGTTCATGATTCTTTATCCAAGCAACTCATCTAACATAATATTAATCTTAAACACAACCAAAAGGGTGTTATACATATCTTGTCCAGCAAATTTGACTTGAAGTCCAAGCTCTACCTAGCTCACAATAATCCTTAACTTTATATGGACATCACACAAGCTTCTTCTTGTAATTTCCAACATCTTCATGTTAAACTTGGTTTGATTTACTTTGGAATCACTCTTGGATCTTTGGAGAATGCCTAGGGAGAGTTTAAGGGTGTTGGGGATTTGTTTGGGTCGAAAATGAACTAAAATGAGGCTTTCACCACTTAAATAAGCAAAGAATGTCGGCCACCGCCTCTCATCTGCGACTCCATATGTGTCGCATATGGACATATGCGGGCCCATATGCGACTACATATCATTCCAGAATATTCCTTCAACTTTCGCTCCTCCTTTGTGGCCCTAAATGAACTTCTCTATAGGATATGGATTCAATATTGATACCAATCCTTTGTGTGATATAGATAACCATCCGTAGAAGGTGTGAGGACTCGTGGGACATTTGTAACTTCTTGACCAAGGTATGTAAGGCTATTTTCCTTCTTTGGCATGAATTAACATAAGTACATCCTAAAAATGATTCTTTACAAAGAAGCCCAATGTTACTATGCTCGTTCTTGTTCAAGTCATTCATATCTCTTGCATATTCATTAATAATCGTATTCTTCATATTCGTTATATCTCTTGATGACTAGTTAAGGTTGAAGAACATAGAGACAATAACGATAGTCGGAGGGTAACGACGATAGGTCACTTCGACTCTGATCTTGGTGTCTTGAGGTCTTGCATTGCACTTATCTATATGTATCTATTTTCTTACCAAGCTGCGCTATAGTTGGTTGTGTATGACACATATATGTGCACACCACTGCAGTTAATTTTGATATTACTGAGTCCTGTCAAGGCCAGGTACGATCGAGTCTTCTTCGAGGCTGGGTACGATATATTATGATAAAAGTTGCCCCACAGAGTGGCTAGATACTATATTATATGACCTCATTGAGTGACTTGATTTTACAGACATGCATATATATTCATGATTGTGATAGGGTATACCCTTATAGGCTCGTTATAAGTTTCAGGTTGACTTTTGCACCCATTTCTCTTATATTACATCATTGATTATTTATATTTCATACCTTACATATTCAGTACATCTTTCGTACTGATGCCCCTTTCTGGGGCACTATGTTCATGCCCGCATGTGCAGATAGGCAGAGGGGCGTTCCTCCATAGTAGGTTGCTTATTCCAGCCATTGGTTATCGCACTCCATTTCTCCAGAGTTGCAATACAAGAGTCAATATGTACTGTTGTACATATTCCTAGCATTTTCGGTATGACGGGGCCCTGTCCCAACCGTTGATGTATTATAGCACTCTTAGAGGCTTGCAGACTAGTGTTCGGTGTATGTATGTTTTGTCATGGCCTTGTCGTCCTTCTCATTAGTTCGTGATACTTTTCTAGCAGCCTTGTCGGCCTTGGTTATTTGTATATATTGTGTTGGGACTCTTCTGCATGCAGGTTGTCATATATTCTTGTCTTGTTAAAGCTATTTAGAGGCCTTGACGACCCAAGTTTAGTGTTAGAGGCTCCAGGTACTATAGATAGTTCGCTCAAGCCTTCGGGTGCCGGCCATACCCCCCATGACTGGGGTGTGACACTTAAGGTAGGAAATAAACCTCCCCTTCAGCGCTACGACATTGTCCTTGCATTCAATAACGGGCTCGCCTGGAAAATTAAAACGAACGAGTTTCGTCCAACAATCCACATTAGCATAGCAAGAAGCCAGCCAATACATGCCCATAATAACGTCAAATTCCACCATTTCTAGTTTGTTCAAATCGGCTAAAGTATGACGATCATAAATCCTCACGTCATAACACCTATACACCCGCCTAACAATTACAGGCTCACCCATAGGCGTAGACACTTCAAATGACTTATGTAACAATTCAGGCTCTTTTCTAAATTTACTAGCAACAAAAGGGGTAATATTTGATAAGGTAGAACCCAGATCTATTAAAGCATACACATCAATGGAGAAGAAGGATAATATACCTGTAACCACATCCAGAGACGACTAAAGGTCATGTCGACCTGATAAGGCATAGATGCGGTTCTGATGACCGCCTGAACTAGATGTTGAACCTTTGCCTCTACCTCTACCTCTACCAGTTGATGTCTATGTACCTTGACCAGGAGGGCGTACTGATGAAGAAGAAGTTGCTACAAACTCTGTCGGCTGCGCCATACTACCCTGCCTTTCATCGGACAAAATTGCATAATATGACCAGACTGCCCACACGAATAACACGCATCCGAACCGTGGCGGCATTGCCCAAAATGAGTCCCACCACATCGACCATAATATGGCATTGATGGCCTCACCTAACTAGAATCTCATCTAGATTGTGGGTCTGGTGCCCGTGAACTCTGACCTTGACCAGAATAAATGGTCCGATAACGACGTTGGCCCTAAAACTGCGGTGGTGTACTAGTCACCAGATAATATGGACAGTTGGGAAGTTGTGGCCTGAACCCACCTTTGAAATCCCCCATATCACCTGCGGATAGGGCCCTCTTATGCTAGCCCCTATCCCGTTCTCGATCAACCCATTGTTGCCTCTTACGATCTTCCAAGTTTTGTACATAGGCCTGAATGCTGGAAATATCCATATTCCGATTGAAAGAGGCTGTAGTGCACTCATTCACCAAATGCGGTCCCAAACCATTAACAAACTGATTAACCCAATCACTAATTTAAGCAACAATCGTAGGAGCGTACCTAGCAAAATAATTGAACTGCAAATTATACCATCAGATGCTCCTATTACCCTGCTCCAAATGTAAGAATCTGTCTCGCCTGGCCTGTCGAATCTCGACCAGCAGATACTGTTGCAAGAATGTCTAGGAGAACTCCCTCTATCCTATAGGTGGGGCTCGAGGTCCCCGAGTATGCTCCCAAGTCTCAAACCAGGTCACGACAACATTATGCAACATATAGGAAGCCAACTCTACTAACTCATCATCTGTGGCATGCATTACCAGCAAAGTACGTTGCATCTGATCCAAAAAGCTCTGTGAGTTTGCATTTGGGTCTGATCCTGTAAATACTGGAGGGTCCAGGTTGATGTAATCCCTAACTCTCGCGTTGACTGCTCTATCAGAAGTACCAAGGGTCAAACGCTAGGCTTTAGAGGCCACTAGTCGAGTCAACAACTGCACAACATTCTGTATGTCTAAATCTTGATCGAGGGCAACCGGGGGGAGGAACTAGAGATACATCGGCTCCTATATGCCCCTATGGGGGTGGGGGTGCCTCCCCAAAAGCCTTAGAATCAACCTCATCATGAGGCTCATGCTGCTCTACATTAGCGGGTGGCACCTGACTGGTGCCCTCCCTCGCCTCGTCATCTAACCTTTGAGCAGCTGCCTGACGTCTAGTAGTAGTAGGCATCGATGAGTATATAAACAAGATAAAAGTTAGGAGTCAATACTTACGACTCAGCTCTATTACACGATCTAAACCAGGAAGAAAAGTAAACATCATAAGTATCATATAACCTCTTGCTTATAAGTGTGGTGCACAACACACCCATAAATAAGACTCTACTAGATATTGCTTGCAAACTCCCTAGGATAGACCTACTCTGATACCAAGTTTGTCACACCCCAACCTTTGGATGGGGGGTGGGGTGACAAGCACCCAGCACCCAAAGGCTCGAGCAAACCAACTATAGTACCTGGAACTTTTAACATGAAATCTGGGCCGACAAGACCTCCAAATAACTTTAACAAGACAAGAATGTATGATAACTTGCACGTAGAAGAGTCCTAACACAATATATATACAGATAACCAAGGTCGACAAGGACACAAGAAGAGTATCACCAACTAACAAAAGGGCCGACAAGGGCACGGCATACATACACACACCGAAATACTAGTCTGCAAGCCTTTAAGAGTGTTATATAATACAACAACAGTTCAGGACAAGGCACCGTCATACCCAAAGTACTAGGTATATGTACAATAATACCTAGTGACTCCTGTATAGCAAATTCGAGAGAAGGGAGTGCAACAATCACAGCTGAAATAAGTAACCTACTGAGGAGGAATGCCGCCCTTCCTATCTGTACCTGCGAGAATGAACACAGTGCCCCAAAAAGGGGGCATCAGTACAAAAGATGTATGGAATATATAAGGCATGTGATATACGATAAGTAAAAAAAAGATATAATGCAAGAGATATGGGTACAGAAGTCAATCTGAAACTCATAACAATCCTCTGAGGGCATACATTATCATAATCATGGATATATATATATATATATATATATATGCATGTCTGTAAAAATCAAGCCACTCAATATGGACATATAATATAGTATCAAGCTGCTTTGTGGGGCAAATCATATCATATTATATCATACCCGACCTCGAAATGACTCAGTCGTACCCGACCTCGAAAAGACTCGGTAATGTCTAAACCAATTGTAGTAGTATGCACATATAAGTGTTGTACCCAGACTACTATAGCACAACTAGGTAAGGAAATAGATACATATATATAAGTGAAATTCAAGACCTCAAATACACCAATACCAGAGTCAGAGTGACCTATCATCTTTACCCTTCGACTATCGTTATTGTCGCTATATTTTTCAATCTCAATAAAAACCTTTCAGGACATATAGAATCTGGGAGATTCTATGGATAAGGATTACACAAGAATTATGATCAATTTTATCAAGAGAGTCATATCGTTATTCGATTTCATAAAATGATACTCAATTCAAAGAAGTGTTTACGTCAAGTCATCCTGAGAAGGAAAGTTGCCCTACGTACCTTGTCGATGAAGCTAGTTACATTCTGCGGAGCGTCGCACGTGTTAATGATTATTATCTACATTAAACGAGGGATTTGTATCAATATCAAGCTCATATCTTATAAGATATTTCATTTAGGCAATTCGTCGAACAACTTTTATACAGGAAGTTCTGGAGTTATTCTATTATGGATTCTTACTCAAATTAACACCACCATCTCCCATAACTCTTTTTCTTAACTTCACTAACATGATTCAATGCTTATATTTACTCTTAACCTCAATCAACAACCTGAAGCAACAAGTTAACATAACTTTATACCATAAGAGGTATTCTTCAAGATCATACCTACCATACTCCCATAGTTCACAAGTTATCTCCACCAATCAATCATGCAAAGCTAATAAGAAATAAAGGACACAATAGGGTGATGAAACCTTAACTTAACCAACCAAAGAGACTCCCACAACAATTTTCAATTCAATCTCAAAGAAGTCCACAACTTTGCCAAGCCAACTAAAGATGATTTCAAGGTGTTCTTGATCCTTGGAAGGAGAAATAACCTTAGATATATATAGGGATGTTCTTCAATGGTGGAGAGGTTTTGGAGAGTGTTTGGGAGGTGTTTGGAGCTTATGGGGTCAAAAACTAAAATTAGAAATGAAGTTACCCGAAATTGACTTAAATAAGTCATCCCACCTCCTCACATATGCAGTACATATGCCCATATGCCACCACATGTGGTGGCAGTGAGGTTGAGGAATGGTAACCTAGATCCACGATGCGAAATGCTTAGCGTATAATCGAAACTTTGTCAATCTTCATCGAGTTGTACTTCATTTTGTCCTATTGACTTCCAACCTTCCTAAACCATTCCTTAACGTCCTTATATATCATACGAACCCTTGGAAATGATTTCAAGTTCTCAAGACTCAAGTCGGCTGACTACGCTCTCATTCACATGCAAAACTACGGGGCGTAACACTTACATACCTGGATCACTTAGTTAATAATGCCTTACGAACCATCGAATGCTTTACGAGTGATTCTCTACCTGATATAGAGGGTTTGGATCAAGATAAGATTAACAAACTAGGAATCGATTCGCTAGAATAATTTGACAAATACCTAGAGAGCATACTCTTCTAGTTACGGTGTTCATGGTTACCAACCATGCTATTAACTCCATTTCAACACAACATCAACAACAACAACCACAAGATCACAATACATACTCCATAATCTCTAACACCACATCCTTCAACTTCTAGCTATGATCATCGCAAAGCGTACTCAAGAATAATCCAAGAATTAAAACAATTCATTCATTGAGTTTTAGCTTAACTATCACAAGTTGCCTTCATCAATAACTCCAACTAAGATATGAGAAGATATAGATCACTAAGAGCATCAAGATCTTACCTTAAATCAGCCAAGACAACTTGTATCATAAACTCTTCTCCAAGCTCGAGAAGATCATTCACTCCACCTTGCTACCAAGAAGACTTCTAAGCTTCTAATGACTATCTATGGAAGACTTCTCTACAAATTGGTATGTAATTGACCCTTGATGCTATAGAAACCCTAGGAAAGTGTTTGAGAGAGTTTGGGAGGAGTTGGGGTCGAAATTAAAATGAAAATGAGAAGCCACCATTTCTTGGCTATATATAGCACTTCCACCGCCATTGATATGCGGATGATTTTGCTTCACAAAACACCATTTACGGGTACAGAACCCAACGCATATGAGGGTAGTGAAGTGAGGAAGTGAGGGTTTTGATCCGTGGCCTAATCCATAAAACGGATTGACTTCCGTGGGGTGGAACGCTTAGTATATCATCTGATTTTCGTCAAGCTTTCCGAGATGTATTTCCTTTAATCCATTCGACTTCCAACCTTCCGTATACCTCTTTGACATTTATATAAGTCATACATGATCCTTGAGAAGGGTCTCGGGTTGCTGGAGCTTAAGTCAACTAACCATACTTTTGATCGCATGTAAAATCGCGCGGTGTAACATCCTCCCCCTTAAGATCATTCATCCTCGAATGTTGAGGGACGTAGCTGAGAGTCTTTAACCCTTGGGTTTTAATAAATTTTGGCAGAGTTTCCCCTATAAATAGGACTATCCCAAAACGTGCCAATCAGCTAAAACCAACACAAGTGCCACACAAATATAACATTGGTCTCACACGACCATCAACACCTCAATTAATGTAAAGTTAACCATAAATCATCTCATACATATTCATCTTAAGTCTGGACTGCCTCAATTTTGATTTGATTGTTGTGACCACCTGAACAAGGCACATATAATATGAGATAAGGCTACTATATCGCAAGAGTGGGGAAAATCGTATCATACGACGTAAATATGAACCTGTGGTTTGGAAGAGGTAGGGATACTTAGATTTCATATCTTCCTCGGCCTCCCAAGTCATTTCTTCTATGTTGTTATTCCTCCATAACACCTTAACGGAGGAAACCTCCTTAGTTCTCAACTTTTAGACTTGGAAATCTAAGATAGCTATAGGAGTCTCTTCGTAAGATAAATCCTCGGTAATATGCACATCCTCCATAGGGATAATGTGGGAGGGATCTCCTATACACTTGCACAACATCGATACATGGAATACCGGGTGAACCGCTTCTAACTCTAAGGGTAGTTCAAGCTCATAAGTCATTCGACCTATCCTGCGAATGATTTTATACATCCTAACGTATCTGAGACTGAGTTTCTCCTTCTTGCCGAACCTCATGCCACTTTTCATAGGCGAGACCTTTAGGAATACCCAATCGTTAACTGCAAATTCCAAATCGCGACGTCGAACATCCGAATAGCATTTCTGCCGACTCTAGTTACTTTCTCCATCGCTTGTTGGACTAAGTCGGGACTTAGTAACCTAGATTCACCCACTTCGAACCAGCCGATCGGGGATCTATATTTCTGCTAATACAAGGCCTCATACGGGGCCATCTTTATGCTGGAATGATAGTTGTTATGATAAGCAAATTCGATAAGTGGAAAATGATCTTCCCAACTACCCTTGAAATCCGATATACAAGCTTCTTCTAAAACTCCGGTACCCGTTTGTACTCCTGATTGCCTCTGTGTAGCCACTATTTGCGTTAATAAGTGCACAACACTCCTGATATCCTGATCTGAGGGAGCAGGAGGAGGAACTAGAGGCTGAACTGGTGGTACGACATCTCTGGGGAGCTCCTCTAGTGGTGGAGGAGGTAGAGGTGGCTGAAGAGGTGTCTTTCCTTAAGACTCATATCGGTTCGCAGTGTCAGGCGGTGCCCGACTCATACCCTTTCCTACCTCTGCACCAATTCTCTGAGTAGCTGCAGCTCGCCTAGTATTAGTCATCTCTGAATGATCTGTATCGAAAACATGGATTAGACTTGACTTGCTTATACTCAGATCTATAGCACAACGTGTGATCAGAAAGAAGGATAACCAACTCCTCAATGCCCTGTAGCCTCCTGTCTATAAATGTGGTGCACAACACATACATAGACAAGACTCTACTAGACACAACTTGTAGACTCCCTAGGACTGACATGCTCTGATACCAATTTGTCACACCCTAACCTAGGTGAGGTATGGCTGGCACCTGGCACCTTGCCAGGTCCGAGCGTACCAAACTGAACTCATAATCTGAGCCTTAAAGGCGGATTAGGTTATTCAGGCCCTACTATAAAAGAAATATCGACTTAGGCCGTATACTGAAATATCTATAAATAGAAATCAACTCAACTAAAACGGGACTGTCCCTGCACATATATATACATGATTGGGCGGCCGACAAGGCCTACCTTAGTTCCTACATGTAGCAAAATCCAAAACAGACTATATACAAGGGTCGATTAGGCCACTACACTGACACTACTAAGTACAAACATGTCTACAAGCTTCTAACGAGTCATAACTATATCATGAATGAGACAGGGCCCGACCTACCCTTGATCTATAAACATACCAAAAACTAGACCTGACAACTCTGAATGATCTGGAGCTTACCACAAAAGCTGATACTCAACAGATCCTATTGGTGCGATCCTTCTTGCAACCTATCTGAACCTACGTGCATGAAACACAGTGTCCCTAGTCATAGGGACATCAATATGAGATAATGTACCGAGTATGTAAGGCGACTGGAACTGAACTGAACTGGAATACCAAACAATCTGAATCTAAAATGAAGAGCTACTAAAGGTAGAACTGGCTACACCTACCTATTTCTGTTGTCTATTAATTACGTAAACTAATATATGTTACTTAGCCTCGTATAAGCCGCTTAGATATGAATGCATAGCTCCGAAGGCAACATCATGGCCCCAAAGGCAACTCTACTTCTCTATAGTTTCTAGTCATGCTTTCTATCATTTTTAATTACTTGGCTAAACATGGCTAACTATAACGTGTTCTCGATAGGGAAAAATTCCAGGATAGGGTCATGACAATCCAACTACGATTCTTGTGGCTAGCATATCTTGTGCGCCGGAATCGGAACTACCTCGTAAAGGAATCATGCCAAAAGCAAAGAAAAGAATAACATTCACATACCTTGTCCTCAAAGCTACAATAGTTCTACAAGTCCTTGCACTTCTTACCAATGATTATCTATATCATATCAAGGGTCGATATCACTATCGAATCCATATTTTATAGAAAAACTCGCTTAGACATCTTATCGATAACTTTAAGCACGTATGTTCTTAGATTTCTTTATAAGGGTTACTTATGCAATTCGATTCCACAATTCTACAAACACTCTCTTTGGTTCCAAAACATCTACAATCAGTTCACTTATTCAATTCATACTTCAAGCAAAACAACCCACAAGTCATATCACGATGATTTCATATGTTTACGAGTTTCGATTACGAAAATCATTTCACAACTTGCTCCAAATCGTCAATTAATCATAGAACTAGTTAGATGAGGATAAAATTTACCTTTATACACTGTAGTCTCCTCAAAATCGCAAGCTATCCTACTTCCAAGGATTTTCCAAAACTGACTTTATGCGGAGAAGATGATTTCTATGATAATCACGGGGTTTATCACATTAATCTTGCGTAATTCAACTTTGATTTGATCTTGAAAGGTTCTAATATCTCAGAGAGGGTTTGGATGAGGATTTAAGGATGCTCTTAGGTGAAAAATGAAGTCTCAAGGCAAAAATCCCAATTTAAATCCGAGGGCAAAATTACACCGCCTCAAAAGGACGGTCCATATGTCGGTCCGTCAATCTGTACCGTTAATATCCAGATCTGCAGCTCAAAAATTCAGAGAAAATTGATGGTTCTGATTGGATATTTTGACGGTCCGTCAACCTTACCGTCAAATTGCTATTTTTTCCGATTTCGTCGAAACGCATTTTCTTCGATTCGTTTAACTTCCAAACATTCCGACATTTCCATAAATAAGCTGTAAACCTTCATTACCCTTCTGTAAGGTCATACCTCTTCCTAGGACATCGATATCCATTAACGACATGACAAATCGCGAAACTACGGGATGTAACAGCTAGTCAAACTTGTAGCCTTTTCTAATTCTGAGATTTGAAATGTACCATTAGTTCAATTTTCTCTAGTATCGGTGTATCACTTATTAGCCAAGAGATAGATAAGTCGAAAGAAAATAAATAGAGTAATACAGTCAAACCTCTCTATAATGACAACGTTTGTCCGAAAATTTCATGACTGCTATAGTGAGGTGCTGTTATGTATGTATACTGACATTTGATAGTTAAATATCATTTAGTTGTTATAAAAAAATACACAATTTTTTTTATTGTTTATGTTATAAATGAAAATAATATACTTGTTAATTTTAAAACCTCAAACGATTTTCATATCTCATTAATTAAAAATTGAAAAGACTAATAAATTACTAATAAATACATAACTGGTTGTACCATATCGATAAAGAATTAAAATTTAAGGAACATACTCGTTTAAAATTAATTGAGAATTTAAATATTTCAAATTTGACATGAGAATTCTATAATTGTAGGTTATTTCGTAAACTCCAATATTAATATAGCGCTTGAATTGACGAAGATACTTTATCCAAAATTTTAGCAAAAGATAATTTAATGGCTTTTCTTGAAAGCTGTGTAAGAACTTAACATAAAATATTTTATCACATAATATTTGATTAAATGGTTATAGAGAGATTTCAGAGAAAATCACTCGTTAGAGTGAAATATATCTTTATGTGTGGCAATTATAGAGAGCTGTGAGTGTGTCACCTTTTAAAACTTCCTAAAACCCTAATCCTTGAAAGAAACTCTCAAAAATGGCGTCCGAAGAATCAGAAATCACTCCAATGAACGAATCCCAAGAAGAAGGTAAAAAGCTCTCCAAAAAAGAAGCCGCAAAGCTCGAGCGCCAGCGCCGCCGTCAAGAGGCGGCTGCGGTTGCCGCCATCTCCGCCGTCTCTGTCGTCGAAGAAGGGCCCGACCCGCTTTCGGGAAACTATGGCGATGTTGTACTCAAGGACCTGCAATCGAAGGCTGTGTCGGGTCGCAAATGGACGGAAGTGGGGTCACTGAGTCCGGAAATGAGGGAGCAGGTGGTCCTGATTCGCGGTAGAGTTCAGACGATAAGGCCCGTTGGGAAGAAGATAGCTTTCGTTGTTGTGAGGGAGCGAGGGTTCACGGTGCAGTGCGTGTTGACTGTAAAGCATGAGTTGGTGAGTGCGCAGATGGTGAAATTTGCAACTAGTTTGAGCAAAGAATCCATTCTTGATGTTGAAGGTGTTGTTACTGTCCCGGAGAAGCCAATTACTGGTGCCACTCAACAACAGGTATTTGTTTATTCTTTTTGATAAGTTTGGAACTAGCTCTCATAGCGGCCCTTCTCCGGATCTGCGCATAACGGGAGCTTAGTGCACCGCCCTTTTTGGAACTAGCTCTCATATACATTTAGTTCATGTTTTTGCATAATCAAATTAAAGTACTAAGCAGCTGCTACGGATTTCCTACATTTTAAAGTTGGTCACTTACCCCCCTGTTTGGATGGTTGTTCCCCGTGGTTCATTATTGTATTGTTTTTATTGATACCATGTTTATTTTCATTGTTCTTCAAATTATGTTGTATGTTATTGTAAATCCGTTGTAATTCCGTGGTTATATAAGCATGAAAAATCCCAATTTTTATAATCACGGCTTTGGTGGTTCTTGCGTGGTTTCTTATTTCATTTACCCATTATAATCTCCACCCCCACCCACAACCCCTCACCACCCCACCACCCACCCCCACCCCCACCCCCACCACACAACCACCCACCACCCACCACCCACTCAACCACCACTCCATCACCACCTACTTATTTATTAAATTTTCTATTTTATCCTTACTCTAATTTTATTAATATATATAAACTAGTTTGTAATTAAGGGTTAAAGATATTTTACTAAACTTGTCTGTTATTATACAGTACCATGCAATCAAATCAAATCAAACAATAAAAATGTTATTAAACCACAATGAACGATACAGTCTATCCAAACATTGTATTATCAATACAGTACAAGACAATACGATACGCGTAATTAGGGATGGCAACAGGACGGTGCGGGTTTAGACATATGTGGGCGGTGCGGGTATGGACATATGCAGGTGCGGGGCTGGTTGAAATGACCTATTTTAAATTCTTTGCGGTGCGGGTGCCGGTTTTTGTATTTGCTTTGATCGTGTCAAATGGCACTTCTTCTGTCTATATCTCAACTCTCAAAATAATGGGATGAAAGTAAATTTGAAAGGCCACTGAATGCCATTTTTCTTGGCATATATACCAACTTTATAAATAACACATAAGATTTACATGATCAATTTCATTTAATTTTTTCCCGTAAGAAAATATAATCTTGATATAATAGTTTGCTTAACTAAGACAAGATTTCATTATCATTTCATGTCCACATAATATTCGAATAAGTTATGTATCTAATCATTTTAAGAAGATTCTGTCAAAACTAAAATAAAGTCCATCTTGTTTTAAAGTAAGGGGCATCACTTTCCCCCGAGTAAAGTAAGCTCTTTAATAATAAAAATAGCATTACATACCGTACACAGTAATAATTCTTATTTAATTCCTAAATTTTGAGTTTTCCCAAAAGAAAAACTTAAAACTCTTATATATAACTAGTAAAGTTAATTTTTGACTTGCGTAAATTAAAACTAAATATTATATCAATTAGTTACTGCAAGTGAAGCTAGATTTCTTAAGTGAAAGAAACACACTTAATAAAGATCAAATAAGTAATTTTGGATGAAAACAACAGAAACATTAAAATAACATTATTACAGTGGCCAGTGGATGGTTATTGTCTAAAAGGACTTTATTAAAGTCCAGCTATTCTCAAAAGGTTAGAGTTTAAAAATGAATCAGAGAGTGGATCATCATATTGGGACAAATCATACCCACGGGTGGATGCGGGTTTATGTGTGGGGGTGGACGCGAGTAAAAATGCTTTGCGGGCGGGGCAGGTTAAAATTTTGCGGGTTAAGATAGAACCCGCACTGCCCCCGCACCGAACCGCACCGGGTTAAGATAGAATCGGATGTGTGTGGGTGTCCCCTAACCTTTTTGTCCACTAAAAAATCTTATCAAAAGAAAAGCATTGTCCACTAAAACCATTTTCTGTGGGAAAACATTTTTCCTCTATATCAAATGGACTAGTTTGACTCTCAAAATGTTAGACAACTATTTGAGTAGTGTCTGGACTCCACTTTTGGGATTACACGGGGTATGTTGTTGTAAATTTGAATCGTGTCCAATTAAAGTAGGTAGATTCATAGTTATATCCTTTCAAGATTTCTATTATGTTCTTAGCTTATAAATTAGTGGATATTGTCTACACTATAGAAGATTCTTAATGTTGTGATGCACGAAGCCCTTACATATGTTTTTTGGTGTTATTGTTGTTTCTAGGTGGAAATTCAGATAAGCAAACTTTATTGTGTCAACAAGGCTGTGCCAACTCTTCCAATTAATATCGAGGATGCTTCTAGAAGTGAGGTCGAGATAGAGCAAGCTTTAGAGGTATTATCTTCTTTTTTTCCTTTAATGTCTTGTTTGGCGAACGAACTTTCACCATTCATTTCTTTTGTAGCAAGATCTTGTTGGGAAAAAGTCATTAGCTTATTTTAGTATGTAATAAATTTTGAAATTGGGAGACAGTCTGTGTGGCTTTTTATTGGAATTATTGTCTGCTAACTTCTCTATATGAAGTGCAGAAAGGAGAGCAGCTTGTTCGTGTAAATCAGGATACTCGTTTGAACTACAGAATCCTAGATATTCGTACACCTGCCAATCAAGGGATTTTCCGCATTCAATGTCAAGTTGAAAATGTTCGTTACGGAATTCTTTCGTGCTTTACTTCTATTCCTTATTATTATTATTATAAAAGAGAAGCTTTTGCTATATTGGCATCCACACATTCCAAAAAAAAGGGTTAGGGGACACCCACCCACATCCGATTCTGTCTATATATGAATAACTTTGTTTTATGCTTGCTTGCTTTCATGTCCCTTTTACATATTCTCATGTTATGCTTCTTTATAAAATTACTCTTATGATGATTTGATATAAAAAACTGGTAACCTTTTTTTTTTTGAGCTGGATCTGCAAAAAATATGTAGGTTTTGTACGAACCTCTCTCCACTATATCCAAAAGCACTTCCTCTGTTTCTGTGGAGACATTGAGCTCTAGTTCAAAATTTCCTTTGCATGTACATGTTCATTTTTCTTATATTATCTGGATATAAGCAAGTCCAAATGAACCAAACCTCTATAATTATATTTAGAAACTGCTGTTAGACTTGGTTTCAGCTCCTTTCTGGTGTTAATAAAAGAAGCACTTAATAAATAGAGCAAATAAATTGTTCTATACACTTGTACCGAGTCCACCAAACATAGCATGAAGAGCTAATCTCTCTCCCCATGCAAGTGCAGATATTTAGGCAATTTTTGCTATCTGAAGGTTTTATTGGAATCCATACCCCAAAACTGATTGGAGGGTCTAGTGAAGGTGGTTCAGCTGTTTTCAAATTGGATTACAAAGGGCAACCTGCATGTCTGGCACAGTCACCTCAGCTTCACAAACAGATGGCAATATGTGGTGATTTTGGCCGTGTATTTGAAATTGGCCCTGTCTTTAGAGCAGAAGATTCTTTCACGCACAGACATCTGTGTGAGTTTACAGGTCTTGATGTTGAAATGGAGATTAAAGAACACTATTCAGAGGTATGACGTACTGGATTTATATGTTCTAAGTTGCTAATAGTTTGTGTTAAACGTGGAGTTTACTTGTGCAGGTCATGGATATCGTAGACCGCTTATTTGTGGCGATGTTTGATAGTTTGAATGAGAAATGCAAAAAGGAGCTAGACGCTATTGGAAGGCAATACCCTTTTGAACCTCTGAAGGTAATTGAGATGGATTTGAATGGTTAGTATGCTGCTTATGGTTAGTTAAACTTCCACAAATCAGAGTGCCCTTGATGGATTTCCCTTGTTTTTTCGTGGCGAAAGGGAAACTTTCTTCCATTAGCTTGCAATTATCTTATTTCACTATCGCTTTCTGCAGAGGGACTAACTACTTGTTATTGAAAATACAGTATTTACGAAAGACCTTACGGCTTACATTTCAAGAGGGAGTTCAAATGTTGAAGGTAAATGTTTGTTGCAAATATTGGCTGTTCTCTTAAGAAATCATAAAGGTGGAAACCAGAAAGATGTTAATTTTTTAATCAGTGATGTAATGTTTTCAACAACAGTCAATCATGCAATTGTTAATGTTGTGCACCTGAGGTCCAGTAGCAAAATAAAGTAGGAAGGTGAATAGAATCCTTAGAATAAACGTATGGACAGTGGGCTATGACTAAAAAAAGAATTTAGAAAGTATAAAGTCAGTCCTTGGATACACTGCATGCGCTTAGTTCTCATGTCAATGACATGTCAAAAAAGCAGAAAACGATTGTTCTGTAGAATCTAGAAAACGTCACAGTGGAAGGAGATGGTATGCTGTCTATTTCTTTTTTCTGCAGCTCATTGAAATCTGTCATTGTAGGAGAAGTTTTCTCCAAAAGGAGAATGTATCTGTTTGGTTTTTCCTTAAAAAATTCTGTGCTTTACGACCTCCTTTGTTGAACATTTTTTTACTTCTAATTTCATTTGTTCCATATGTTCTGGTTATCGTCCATAATTAATTGCTAGTAGTTGTGGGTGGATTGCTTGTATGTCTGCTGCCTATTTCCATAACCACCAAGGGGGAAGGTCTTTTGGTTGTGCTTTCTTAGATCCCTATCCTCCCATTTGTAGTTTCCTCTATTAGAGAGGTATAAGTCTATTTTCTAGTTGATAAGGATTTTGAATTGATCATCTTCCTCCTAGCAGGAAACTGCATCTGCCTTTGTCAATTATTGTTACCACTAATTTGTGCATTGTGCACTTAAAGCTGGTAAGTAGGGATGCTGTTGAGTAAACCATTACACGTTACCTTTGATTAGGTTGACATGCATTGACTCTTCAATGTGGCTATCCTCCTTTTAATTGATAATTTGGAGTGAGCATAGCCCCACAAGGGTGTAATGAATGTGTAGGGGACAGTTAACACCATACATCCTGGGTTCTGGTTAAAGAAGTAACATCGCCCAAGTGAGTGATATAAATATGTTGAGGACAGTTAATCCACCAAAGAATTTCGGGTTCTGGCTAAAGAAGTAAAATTTGGCATATCTTCAACTAAGGAATTGTTCGAAAGCCACCTTGGGATTGGATTTGGGTGTATTTGGTGGAAGTACACAATTTTGACGTGTTTGTTTGGCCAAGTAATTATTTTGTCAGCATGGAATTGGGTGTAATTGAGGTGGAGCATTTACACAAATTCTCAAGGGGAGTTGAGAATTGCGGGTAATTACATGGTGACTTTTCAATTTTCTTTTATTTTCAAATATATTAATCTTTCCACTCTTTCTCGTTCATTTTATGAGGAATACTTGCTAAAAGCAGTTACAGATAGACACCCTGTATTTTAAATAACAAAATGCAATTTCGTATTTTATTAGCTTTGTTTTCTACTTATTGGTATAAATATTTTTCATAGAAAAATATACTTTCTAATCTCTATAGACTGGGTATGTTGTTGTTGTTGTGTGTGTGTGTGTATATATATATATATATATTATAAAATATATACTAAATAATATTTAATATTTCTTATATACACATTTGTCACAAATTATGGTTTATTTACTTGTTTATCTGTGAAAAAGTTTATTTAAATTTTGATAATTAACTCTCATATTAAAATTTAAAAATATTTAACAATGTAATTACACTTGTGCAACCAAACATGACGCTAACAATTACACTTTAATTACGTTATGGAAAACAAACATGTATTTATAATTATTATACGTGTAATTACTAGGTTGTGTAATTGCTACCCTAGTAATTAGACAGTGGTTTACAAGAAAATCTTGCTCTTGGGTAGGTGTTTTTGTAGATCTTAGATTGCTGTCTTTCAGTTTTGATATTGGTCTTTTGGAGCAGTGCAGAAGACAATAGCATCTCCAGCAATCAATAATGTGAAGAAATCGTCAGACTTTCCAAGATTTCCTGTTCTGAAACAATAAGAAACCCCAAATTCTAATTTATAAGAAAATTGGAAAAAGAACAATAAGAAACCCCAATATACTGCTCTGGTCATGCAAATACTCCGTCCTTCTCTTCTAGTAAAAAGTGGAAGAATTGTAGCTTTTCCTTCTCTCTACCCTTTTCGTGAAGGAAGAAGCCCCTTCTCTTCTAGTAAAAGGGAAGAAATATAACTTTTCCTTCTCTCAGCCCTTTTTTGAAGGAATAAGCCTTCAGTCAATTGAATGCTATTACAGAATGTATCTGCCACAAAAATGTTCTGATAGTATGCTTTCAAAAAAGTATGTTATCACGCCAAACAGCCGAGGTGTGGGCCACTGTAACATCACTTAGTGCTTCTCTTCAAGGATAGGACACCATTGCATTGGTGTTTCTGTGTTCATCAGTAGAAAGTTAAATGATTACTCAGTAGAAAATTTGAAGTACAATCACCGGCTAGAGTTTGATGTGCATACTGCATAGAAAAATCCTATCAGATATGTGAATGTTAAACTTTTTTTTATTAGAGTGAATGTTACTCTTTTTTTTTTGATGAAATAAGAAGGATATCATTAACAAAAAGCACTAAGAAGATGCAACATTACAGTCAAAGAAAGTATCAGCTCCCAAGAAGACAAGCAAAAGCTACCTAATAGCTATCAACATAGATCTATGGAACTGATAAATTCTAGGAAAGAGTCAACAGTAATTATAGAGGCGAGGTTGACCCAATTAAAAAGACTAATCAAACATCTACCCTTAAGAATGGGGATCGGAGTTGAGATGCCATCAAAACACCTTTTGTTCCTCTCTAACCATAGGAACCACAAGATACAAGCAGGAACCAAAGACCAGATCTTTTTGATGGACTTCCCAACTTTCCAGGAGCTCCAACACACAAAAGCCTCTCTCAAGGTGCATGGCATGACCCAAGCCAGTCCAAAGAGAAAAGAACATGTTCCAAAGGTTAGTTGCCACTGTACAATGAAGAAACAGATGATTAATAGATCCTGAGTAGCACAAGCACATGTAGCATCTGTTGGAAAAATGGAACTTCCTCAGAAGATTATCTTGAGTTAAACAAGAACCTTTTAGAGTGACCCAGCTGAAACAAATAATTTTTAGAGGCAGATTAGTTCTCCAAATAAGTTTCCAAGGCCACACATCAATAAGTGTCTTCTTTGAGCTTAGGCGCAAATAGCCTTCTTTGACTGAATAGGTGCCCTCCCTGTGAATTCCCCAAGCGAGCCTATCCCTGCCTTGATCATTGACTGTACTGCTCTGTATGGTGACCATGAGAGCTATAAAATCTTCCAACTTCCAGTCATTTAGATTTCTTCTTAGAATCAGATTCCAAACATTGGCTTCCCTACACTGAGAGATGGTTGAGTCAGGGTTGGCGGCAATTCGAAAGATGGTTGGAAAAACATTCATAAGGGGAATGTTTCCCAACCAAGTGTCTTTCCAAAACTGGATATGCTCCCCACTTCCCACCTTGGGAGAATCATTGCTAGAGAAGACCTCCCACAAATTCCTTATAGCTTTCCAGACTCCTGTGCCATAAGGGGTTGCAACTTGATTAGAGCACCAATGACTAGTTCTACCAAATTTTGCTTGAATAACCTTCTTCCATAGACCAGTTGTCTCCTGATTATACCTCCAGTGCCACTTCATTAGCATACACTTGTTATGTAATGCCAAGTCTTTAATCCCTAAGCCTCCAAACTGTTTTGGCATGGTGACTTTGGCCCATTTCACAAGGTGGAATTTGTGGTCCTCGCTATTGCCTTCCCAAAGGAAGTTCTCCTAATCTTGTCAAGTCGCTTTCACACCTTATTTGGCAGGGGAAAGGGACATAAAATAAGTGGGAATGCTATCCAAAACACTATTAACAAGTGTTACCCTGCCCCCTAGTGAGAGATATTGTTGCTGCCAGGAAGCCAATCTTCTTTCAAGCTTTTCCACGATAACATTCCATGCCTCAATTGATGTGTGACTAGCACCCAGAGGTAACCCCAAATAGGTAGTTGGAAAAAAATCAGTTGTGCAACACGTAATATCAGCGTAATCCTCCAAATTAGGCACCTCATTAATAGGATAAATGACACTTTTTGACATGTTAATGTGGAGTCCTGAGATGGCTTCAAAAAGCATAAGCGTAAGGTTAAGGAATTGCACTTGGGATTTTTCAGCTTTGCAGTAGATCAGGGTATCGTCAGCAAATAGGAGATGTGATATAGAGATTGTTGGACCAGATCCACTACCCACCATAAATCCTTCTAACCAATGTAATTGTTTGGCCTTTTCTAACATCTTACTCAATCCCTCCATCGCCAGGATAAATAAGAAAGATGATAGGGGGTCTCCTTGTCGGATGCCTCTCATCGGAGAGAAAAAACCCACAAGACTTCTGTTTACTAGCACCGAATACTTCACTGTGGAGAAGTTGTATTTGATCCATCAAATCCACCTTTCTCTGAATCCCATCTGCCTTAGGATTGAGATAAGAAAATAGCAGTTCAGCTTGTCAAAAGCCTTCTTTATATCAAAGCTTAAAAAGAAGACCAGAGGTGCCACTTTTCTGTTCCAGTTCAAAACTTCATTTGCAATGAGAGTTGCATCAGAGATTTGCCTTCCTTGAATAAAGGCATTCGGACAACCAAACTAGACTTCCAATCACCTTCTTAAGCCTTTCAGCAAGCATTTTGGCGAAGATCTTGTACACTACCAATAAGGCTAATATGCCTAAAATCTTTTAGTTCTAATACACCTTTTTTTTTTTTTTGGGACAAGTGCAATAAAATAAGCATTGAAGGATTTTACCATGTGAGAATTACTGTGAAAGTGGTTGAGGGTGCCCAAGATATCTAGCTTGATAATACTAACACTTCTGATAAAAAGCCATTGAGAATCCATCTGGTCCTGGACTTTTATCTGGGGCACACGAGTTGATAGCATTCAAAACCTCTTCTTCTTCAAAAGCTTTTTCCAGATCATTCTTTTCATCTGTGCTCAGGTTACCCATACCTTCAAAAGAAAATGTGGGCCTCCAAGGTTCATTTTCAGAGTACAAGTCTTGATAGAAATCAAGAATTACTTCTTGCACCTGCTCTTTCCTTTCAATCAAGTTATCACCAATCTGTATCCTGTCAATGTGATTGTATCTCCGGTGAGAGCTGGAAGTACTTAGTGTTCCTGTCCCCTTCCTTCAACCACAAGCACCTAAATTTTTGTCTTCATGAAGTTTCCTTTGCTCTTGCTAGGTTTTGGATCTCTAGTTTTAGCCGCAGGATCCTATTCTTTTCGATTTGAGTCAATACCCTTCCCTCAGTTGCTTGTTCTGCTAACAGAAGATCATCCATAGTTTTGTTGATTCTTGCATTAAGCTTTCCAAAGACCTCCCTATTCCAAATAGTAAGGTCCTTCAAGAATTTTAGTTTCTGTGAGAGAATGAAATCCGGAGAGCCATTAACAATATATCCTTGCCACCATTGATGGATCATATCATGAAATCCATCCTGTTGCAACCACATATTTTCAAATTTGAAGTATGAAGGATCAGAAGTCTAGTCACCACTTTCCAAAGCTAAGGGCCTATGGTCGGAGAGGACTCTCGGTAGAGCCACCTGATTCACTGAGCCAAAAATTTCATTCCACTCGGAGGAAATAAAAAATCTATCAATTTTTGAAGCCAGTAAAGAGTCCTCTCCTCTAGTCCAAGGGTAAGCAGCACCATGTAAAGGCAGATCAACCAAACCCATATCCTGGATAAAGGCAGAAAAGCTTTTCATTGCCTTTGATCTTCTTGTACAATTATGTCTCTCATGTTCAGATCTACATACAGTAAAGATAGAAATCAAGAATTACTTCTTAAACCTCTTATAGCCGCCAACTCATCCCACAAATCCAACCTTTCCAAGTTTGTGTGAGGACCATACACCACAATAAAACATAACTTAAAGTCCACATACCCTCTAACATGGCAGTGATAATGTGTTTCCCCTGATAAGAGTCTAAGCATTCCCATTGTCTTTTGTCCAACATAACAATTATGCCTTCCCTAGTGCCACTTGCTTTCAATTCGACCCATCTAGAGCCCCAAATATGTCTTGCCCATGCCACATAGCAATTCTCTGTTTTAGTTTCTTGTAAACACAAAATATTGGGTTTCCATTTCTGAACAAGTAGATGGATGGTGCTTCTTTTGCTTATATCACTAAGCCCCCTGACATTCCAGCTAATTTTTTGCTTTCATTCGGAAAAGGCCTTGTGGAACCTGCCCCTGTTTGACTCCTCTCCCTTCTCGTAGTTGACAGTGCACTCCAATCTCTTTGCTACAATTTCACCCCTTTCCTTTGAACTTTTCTTCTGTTTATCTTTCCCTTTCATCTGCTGCAGCTGTAATTTTCTTCTTTGTTCCATCCATAGGATCATCTCAAAAATTTCATGCTCAAATCCAACTGAGTTGACCCCAAAGGCTTTGCATGCTTTGGTCATTACAATCTTGGTCTAGTGAGAGGTTTCAATGACTGTCGGACTTGAGATAACTTGCTGCTCTTCTAGATTGTCACCATAACAATATAGAGACAAAGTGTCACTGCTGCCTAGAGACGGGAGACCTGTAACTTGTGGGCATCCCATTAAATAATCTGACTGAGGAGGGAGAGAGAGAAGAGGTAAGGGTTGCATGAAATCAGCTTCGTCATCAGCATATCCTTCACACTCATCAGTAGAGTTTGTAGGAATTTGAGAAAGAAGTTGTGGTTTCTGAGACGTAGAGGACTCTGATCCGCCCACAGCTTGTTTCTTAGAGTGATTTAAGTTAGCAGAGTGGGCTGCAGTTTTGAGTGAATGTTAAACTCTTTTGCTCTTTGCTTCCTTTCCTTTCGATAATTTGTTGAACTGAAACTGAAGAAGCTTCATGATATCTCACGTCTTCTTATCCTCAGGCACATAGTGTATATCACTTAACCTTTTCGTGATCTTCTCCTTTTACAGGAAGCTGGCATTGAAGTTGATCCTTTTGGGGACCTAAATACAGAATCAGAAAGAAAGCTGGGCCAGCTTGTTGCGGAGAAGTATTTAACATTTCCATCTCCCAACAACTAAACCTCCTTCCGAGCTTTCCTTTCTTAATTCTCTGCATATCCTTATTTTTGTGATGGTTGTCTAACTTCTGTTTTTCCTTGCTGTTCTAGGTATGGAACTGAATTCTATATACTTCACAAATATCCCTTGGCAGTTCGTCCATTCTATACTATGCCGTGTTATGACAATCCAGCTTACAGTAATTCTTTTGATGTCTTCATTAGAGGTATGTAAACTTTTTTATTTTGAGTATTCTGACAGGATAAACTCTTTATTTTTCTAAAACAATCTAGTTTGTTATATTGTGTTTTATCTTCTTCTTTCCTAAATAAGGAAACAGATCTCACATTTCCAGTTTTTTTCTAATTCTTTGCAATATCTCTGACAACTTAAGCTTTTAGATGAGATGTTCACACAATTTCTACATGATACCAGAGCATTATCAACCTTTCTTTTTATTTATTTATAGAAATCTATATTTTCCTTAGAAAATGATTTTCACACATCACCCAACATCTCTACTCTGTTTTGTGGGGTTTCTTTTTTGTGATTCAGTTAGCTTCTTATCTGCAGTGCCTCAATTTATACTAGCTGTCTAGCTCAATAGGCATTTGGATGTACATATTTGTGCATTATTTCAACTTCAACTTGAAATAGAGAATATTGAAGTTGAATAACTGGTTTGAGTTTTTTAAGTGAAATAATGGGTTTTCACTCACAAAACCTTTTTGTCAGTGAAATTTATGTCCAAGTACAATTTCAACTTCCAAGTACTCTCTTTCAATTTCAACTTTAAATACTCATTTTTTCTACCTCAACCAAAAATTGTCCAAATGGGCCTCATTAGAATTTAAAGAAACAATTGTAATTTGTGATGTGGAGATGGATTTCCTGCTAAAACACAAACTTCTTGTAGTGTGTTTTGATAGTCTGATCACATTTGTCCATCCCATTTTACCAGGGGAAGAAATTATCTCAGGAGCTCAGCGTGTCCATGTACCTGAGTTCTTGGCAAAACGCGCTGAAGAATGTGGAATTGTTGTGAAGACAATATCAACATACATTGATTCTTTCCGGTAATTTTCTTTGCCTATCAATTTTCCCCATAATATTAGAAATCTGTGGTAACTGGTTTAATCAATTCATGTAATTCTAAATTTGCCAAGTACAGCTAAATCTTGCAAGCCCGTGGGTCACAGAATTTCGTCTGTGCTTTGCAGAAAAATACTCACTGCATTTTGTTCCTTTCGGGATAGTGTGGTAAACAACGAGTCTAACTGTACACAATAAACTTCATGTTTGTACAAACTTTTAGTTCTACCCATGCAATTTTCATGATGAATGAGAAAAGTTACTACCCATGCTATATTCATGATCGATGATTAATTTAATCATAGCACCAAAGAGGGGCTAAACCAGAAGAAGTTAAAAGCAGATTAGGAAGATGAAACTTCAGCAGTGCACACTGCAGGCAAAATTATATCCCCTTTGTCCCAATTTGCACTCTTTCTGTTTTGGGATGTCCGTATGTCGATTTCTCTTATGCATCGTAGTGTCCGTTTCTCTACTTGTGCTCTGAAAACCTGCAAAAGTTTTTTGCTGTCTTGTTGCTAAAGAAAATGCAACCTTGAGCTTAGAACTTGTTCGAATTGATGCCTTCTGGTAAATTCAAGTTGTGACTAAGAGCTCTATATGTACTCTAAACTTTGACATCCTCCCCACTTACAGCTGATTAGCTCATTCTTAATTGACTTGATCGTGAGTATCTAACATCGTTTTTTCTCTCCTATTTTTCTGCCTGTTAAAGATATGGTGCTCCTCCCCATGGTGGATTTGGAGTAGGACTGGAGCGTGCGGTAATGCTTTTCTGTGCGCTCAACAATATTCGCAAGACATCACTTTTCCCTCGTGACCCACAAAGGATTGCCCCCTGATTGGCTTATTCCTATATTCATATTCTCGTATTTTTATATTCACTTGACATGTTCTATGTTTTCCTTCATGTATGAGCCATGAACATTGTAGTTGATGAAATGTCATAATTGTTTATAAACCCCTTCCCTGGTTTTGGGGTTGTGGAAGAAAAATGAATTAACTTATATCCACTGTACCACGTCAAGTACTCAATTTTGACTTTATTTGCTTTTGAATAATTTGTTTATCACCCTACTTTCTGGGACGTGCTCCGTCTGACTTGTTGATTCACAAACAACTATTACTGTGGGGGAGTAGGGGAAAGAGCTAAATAAATGTGATATGGCCATTCCCCAAGTGACGATTTTTGATTTATTACTTATATTTGCTTTAGGCACTTGGCTTCTAGAATTCACATATTCAATTATATACTTGCTCCGGTTCGGGTTAGCAACACTAATGTTTATGTATTTCCTTTGAACAAAGTGCTTGCTACTTGGCAATTTACACTGCTGACCATTCAGATATTTAACAAAGATGTAAAGGTATTACCTATTACGAAAAATGCTAGCTAGGAAGAGTAGAAATACATAGCTCTGAAACAAAAGTTCATGTCATAAAGACTCCTAAATAAAACGTAGAACAGACAATTGATCCCTTGTCATTATTTGGATGACCATAATAAACAAAAAGAAGAGCAGATAAAATTCCATCGTTTCAGTTACGGTAAGCAATCTAAAATTGATTTTGGTTATATATCTTGATTACCCATTAAATTTGAGCCTTTAAACATGAAATTTTTGAGATAGAGTAAATTGGGGTTTTGAATATCGATTTGAACTCAGATTAGGAATCTAAACGTAATTTTGAAATCCTTAGCAAATGGGTTGAGATTCGACCATGAGGCGGCTTGAATGGTACGATCCCTCCATCAGCCCAGAATGAAAGGGGTGATCTCGTAGTTCTTGGTCTGTGAAGATGCGTTGTTAGGTGCTCCATTTTATTTTCCCATTGAGGCCGAACCTAAAAAAATTGTAACGTTTCCACCTCAAAGTGAAATATAGTATTTAGTTCTTTCTTTCATTTAATGCCTATTGGTGTTCCAAAAGTTCCTTTCTGAAGTCATGGACTCGAGTTTGACTTTTTAGACTTGACTTTCATTGACTTTTGTTATCTTTGAGCTAGATCGTGTATGAAATTATAGGAATTGGTTCCTCAGCTTTGTTTGACGTTGTTGAGTATTTTTCTTTTGCTAGAGTTAAACCATTTGGACACGTTTGAGCCTGCAAAGACGATTGTGAGAGGTTAACGCTCACATGATTCAAGGTAAGTTAAGACTTGACCTCAATAGAAAAATTTTCAAACTTTTTGTGTTCTACGTGCCTTGTATTGTGGGGATAATGTATATATGGCGCGATGAGCATATATGCAACTTTCACGTATTGAGAGAAGATTTCTTGAAACACTAGTTTGTAGCCTTATTTCTCATATTCGTGTTTTGATGAGCTGAACCTATTATGTATGCTTTGTTGATGAATTTGAATTAGTTTACATACTAGAATAGTATGATTTACCTTTGTATCTCTTGAAACTCATATTTTAGCTTCTATATATAATACACTGTTAATTCTTTCTCTGCTTCTTAATTTTGGTATGATATTATTATGGAGCTGACATGGAGATTTACGGATCATGGGAGTCTAATGTTAACACAGTAATGAGAATATCTCTACAAAGTTATTAGCTTGATTCTCTTATTTATTTGCAGTTATATAATTTTATAACACATTATTAACACGAGTCTCTAACCTGAGATATAATAGAATTATCGATCATATCAAGTCAGAGATTCTATGAACCTGCCAATATGACCTCATTGGAACACTTAGAAGCCTAACTAAAGATGAATCCATCACTTATGTAGATATTAATAAATTAATTGAGCTTTGATTTTTTGGGACCTTATCAAGGATAGCAGGTTTCATTATCTTTTGGGTCCATATATAAGTTGCTTACGACATGCATAATGGTACATACAGATCATACTTTTTGACTGCAAAAGTAGATTATTTTGTTGGTAAGTTCTCTTATTTTGCTAATGCTATTTGGTTACTACTTATATATTATAGTTGTAGAATTTATTCTACAATAATATTATAGATTGGATATCTCACATTGGGAGATATACTTGAACTACTGTAGAGTTAACAAGCAATATATGACCACCAATAGAGACAATATTTCATAATCAAGTTCTGTTTTGACTAAATTTTATCTACACCTATAATCATCAGAAGTGGTAATAGTTTCATAGGCTTATTGTGATTATAACTGAAGATTTATTATAGAAAAATTCTTTACATAATATGTATGCCTCAATTTGCTCTTGAAGTAGCAATACATTAAAAGAGGTTCTAAGCATAATAATTGGATATGCTTAAGGAACGTTCAGATATGTTCTATTCCTGAAGAATGAGAATTTTTGATAATGTTGTAAATACAGATCCATTCCTTGAAGTGAATGTGACAGTATGTAGTAAAATTTATAATATGGACATGCTTTTGATTGTGAAGCTATCACGGTTCATCTCCAAAAGAGGTAGCATAATAAAAAAAAAATATTTTAAATATTTTATGCTTTACTTCTGAAATAGTAAACTCTAAAATCTACTCTCGAAGTAGTAGAACTCTAAAATTTACTCATAAGGTAGTAAATAATATGAAATTTACCCCCGAAATATAAGATTTTGAAATCTACTCCCGAAGTAGTAGAACTTTGAAATTTACTCATGAAGTAGTAAGACCTTGAAATTTACTCTTGAAGTAGTAAACCTTTAAAATTTACCTCCGAAGTAGTAAAACATTAAACTTTACTCCTGAAGCAGAAGGAATTGATAATTTTTTTGAGAAATATTCAAAAAGCAATGTCTTCTTGTGCTTGAGCAAATTAATGAGCTATAGGTGAATGTCGTCTATCAAGCATATTCAAATAATCTGATTTCATTCGCCGAAGCGAATGAAGATATACCACAAACTACCTCTTGGAGAGATAACATAACAAAAAAAATACATGTGGTAAAAAAGTCATTGCAACACGTACCTGTCATACATAGAATATCTCGAATAATTTTATGAAGTATCATTTTAAGGCAAAAGGAAGCAGAGTAGATTGTTCCTACTATAACCACATTGATACATTATGGTTAGTTGTTATTGATTTCCTCGAAGGAAATAACAATTAATGTATATGTTCCTCAAGGATGTGATTACTATGTGGTTGCCGATTTGATACAAAATATTCAGATGTTAATGGCTAATCTCCTTAAAGGAGACATTTGAAATACCGAGGTTTAGAACAACGTTTACTTTTCGTAATTTATAATTTTTTTTTAAAAATTTCATTTGATTACTGTTTTCTTTCATTATACCAGTAGTGTCCAACCAATTTTTTTCATGATACCGGCATAAGCAATATTTGGTAATACTAAACTAATTATCAAAGGTTCCAGTAAAGATAATTATTTGTTTACAAGAAAATAACACCAGTAATGTCCAAATAATATCTGATTATGGTAAAAAAATTAAAGTCTTGAAAATGTTATATATGATAACACCATTCATCCTAGATCGTAATTGGTACGACTAGAACAAAATTGTAGTATACCTTAAGCGTATTGGCAATATAAATAATTATCATATTGAGACTACAAATAATTAGAAGACTGAATACTCCACATTACAATGGGTAAGAACTAATTATGTGAAACATTATCGAGCATGATAAGATCACATGCCATAATAAACTAGAGGTTTATTGATATAAAATTTCATGCAATAGTAAATCAGAAGTTTACTAAAACAAATAGCACATGTCATGGTAAATTTAAATTTACTCGTACAAATAATTTTATCAGTTTATATGTCCATTTTGGACATCCTGATTTAAATATGACGTGCTAATTGAGTAATCAGAATATATTAAAGCACTACAAAATTCTTCAAGAAATTTTTTGCGTTGCTTGTTCTCATGATAAGTTGATTATTACTTGTTCTCATGATAAGTTGATTATACCAACTAATGTTTGGACTGAATCCCCTAAATTGTGAAACATATTAAAGGTGAATATGAGCTCGTTCACCTTCATGTGATGTCTTGCGTAGATGCATCTATGAGATGGTCACATGTGCATTTATTGTCAACATGTAGTTTGACATGCGCAAAGTTGCTTGCTTAATATAAATTGAGTTAAAAGCTCAATTTCCAGATTACACAATCAAGATAATTTATCTTGATAATACTGATTTATATCCAAGCTGATTTGGCATTAAATGCCTCTAATAAATGGTTAGATGATTGATTATGGACACAAAACTTCATGTGTTGATTTGAGATATGATATATTGCATATAATAACACTTGTATGCATCAGATAAATAAATTATGATTAATTTCCCCCTTTCATCCAGGGTCAGGAACTGGATGATTTTCCATCTAATAAATTTCGATGTGATGTATATAATTAGTTAATTATATTAATTCACCACGATGCACATAGATGAATTTCTCAAAGATGATTCAAGAATATATGTTAGTTTCTTTAACATGAGGGGGATAGAATTATAAGCAACTAAGAAATATGTTGTGAATTATTATCTGTATGATACTCATTCAAAAGAAAATTCAAATCAAATGCTAACCCAAGTAATTTCATATTTCAGTTGTAAAAGGCTCCTATTAAAATTAATGTCCCTGAAGAGCAGAGTGTACAACATGCATGAAGTGTGGTAGACCAATCAGTTCCAAATATACAATATTTCTTGAAAAAAGAGAGGATCAAAATGATCATAATAAAGAGGCAATGTGCTCTGGAAGAGCCTACGACATAATATTTCATGAAACTCATAAGAGGTTCAGATACCTAAAAATAATGAAGTGAAGAGATCTCAGTAAGTGTTAAACTTTGTACTTTCATGTTAGAATGCGTCGTAAGTGAATCAATATGATCCGGAGAGGTTAAGAATCTTTACAAAGATAATGACAGGTTAAAACACATGATTAAGGAAGTATCATGAGAGTTAGGAGGTTAAACAATTCGAAGATGTTATAACCCGTACATTCGGGGTAAAACTAAGAGTGCTTAATATGCTATGGAAGTCGTGTTTTAAGGTATTTGAATCATATAATAGTCGTATGTTAAGTATTGAAGTCAAGCAAGTTGTAAAATAAAAGTCGGCAAAAGTTATTGCAAGTTACGTTCATAAGTTTACTGAAATTTGGGTCAGATGTCACTAAGCTTTTCCCCCAATTTATTCAGAGATACGGGGTTATCCACCCACCAAATCGAAGGTCTACGAGTCTAGTTTGCAACGCATTAGACTGTTAGTCGACAAAATATCGGAGTAGAGAGATATTTGTTGTAACACCTCGTACCTTCAAACTAAACCTTGCTCATACTTCAGGGGTTTAGAAAACCAAAACGAGAAGTTTAAAGTTGAAAACCAGTTTCAGTTCTGCAGATCAGATTTTACGCATGGATTATACGGATCGTAAAATGTATTACGGACCGTTGATTTGAACCGTCAATTTGTTTTGTGAATTGATGGAATCTCTGTGAATTTTACGGACCGTAAAAGATTATACGTTATGTCCTTTTTAACCGTCAAATCCCTTCAGCTTTTACAGAACCTTGACAAATTGGAAATTTCAAGACGATCCAATTATACGGTCCAGAATAGATCGCAGAAAAATTCGACGGTCCGTCGAATTCAGCCATAAATTCCTTCCGATAGCAAACAATATAAATACGAGACTTAGTTCTAAAAAATAGTTTTCATAATCTCCAAGTATGTCGTTGATAGATACTGATATCTCGGGAAGAGGTACGACTTTAAGAAATGGTAATGAAGGTTTAAAGCTTGTTTATGGAAGTTCCGGAATATTGGGAAGTCAAATGGACCGAAGAATATACGTTTCGACGAAAATTGGAAAACTGGGCATTTTGACGGCAAGGTTGACAGACCATCAATTTTTCTGAGATTTTTTGATCTCTAGAGACAATGTGACGGGAAGGTTGATGGACTGTCAAATGTTTGACGGACCGTCAAAGTTCCCCACCCTGAGCCGTCAATTTTTCCTTGCAGTTTGACGGGAAGATTGATGGATCATATTAAGATTGTCGATAAGATACCTAAATGAAGTTTCTTTATGAAATGTAGATTCGATATTGATATCGACCCCTTTATTTGCTATAAATAACTATCCATAAAGGAGTACGAAGACTTGTAAGGTGATTGTAACTTCAAGGACAATGTATGTAAGACAACCTTATTTTTTTGGCATGATGTGATACGCCGTTCCTTGAATAGAAATCTCTTGGCGAAATGAAATAACAAAAGGTTTTCTTTGACAAATCGATCATAGTTCTTGAGTACTTTCTTGTCCATAACATATCTCAGGATATGTAAGCCCAACTGTTCATATCAAGATTCTTGAACATAGCGCCAATAACAATAGTTGGAGGATAACGTCAATAGGTCACTCCGGCTCTGCTTGTGGTATCTGATAGAACCTGTCTTGCATTGCACTTATATATATGCATTTATTTTCATACCGAGCCACGTTATAGTCAGTCGGATACGTCACGTAGATGTGCACCTAGCTGCAATTGGTTTGATACCAGATATTACAGAGTCCCATATTTGGATTGTGTACGACCGAGTCCTCATTGAGGCCGGGTATGATATATATACATTATGACGTGATTTGCCCCACAGAGTGGCCTAATTTTTACAGACATGCATATATATATTTCTGATTTTGATAGAGTAGGCCCCCAAAGGCTGTTATGAGGCTCATGTTGATTCTTATCTCCACATCTTTTATGTTATATCTCATGTTTACATATGTTACCTGTCTTATATATTCAGTACATCTTTCGTACTAATGCCCTTTTCTGGGGCACTATTTTTATTCCAGCATGTACAAATAGACAGAGCGGTGTTCCTCATCAGTAGGTGATCTGCTCAGCGGTGATTGTCGCACTCCCTTCTCTCGGAGTTGCATTTATAGGAGTCTTAGGTACTGATGCATATGCTACTAGTGTTTTGGGGTATGGCGGGGCCCTATCCCGACCTATTGATATGTATATATTACTCGTAGAGACTTACTGACTGGTGTGTAATGGATGTTGGTATGTCGTGACATTGTCGGTCCTTTTGTTAGTAGTATACTCATATTGTGGCATTGTCGGTCTTTTTGTTAGTAGTATACTCATATTGTGGCATTGACGTCCTTGGCTATCTGTTCATGTGTATATACCCTGCTGGAACTCTTGTGTGTGTAGGTTATCTTTCAGTCTTGTCATATATGATTATTTGGAGGCCTTGTCGGCCTAATTTTCAGATTTCAGGGTTCAGATACTATAGTGGTACGCTCAGGCTTTCGGGCACTGGGTGTCGGCCACCCCACAAGGCTGGGCTGTGACAAACTTAGTATCAGAGCAGGTCTGTCCTAGGGAGTCTGCAAGATGTATCTAGTAGAGTCTTATTTTTTATGTATTATGCACCACACTTATAAGCAAGAGGTTACATGATATTTAAGATGGTTACTTTTCTTCCTGATCTAGATCATGAGATAATGCTAAATGATAAGTGTCCATTCCTAATCTCTATCTTGTTTATATTATAAGAAGCCATGCGAAGGGTAGACGAGGAGGAGGGAGAGGGTGCTAGGCAAGCACCACCCACTGATCCGGGAAGACGTGAGCACCAATATAAGGCAATATATTGGGCCTCTAGGACTCTACCCCCCCACCACCTCCAGAAGGACAAGGAAGAGATGATGTACCTCCAGTTCCTCCCTAGTTGCCCCTGATTAGGATATGGATATGCGGAGTGCGGTGCAACTGTTGACTTGATTTGTGGCCTCTCAAGCCCAACATCATACTCCCGGTGTTGCTGATAGAGCTGTGAGTGCAAGAGTTCATGATTTTGTTAACTTGGACCCTCATGTATTTATGGGAACAAACTCTAATATAGACCCATATAATTTTCTAGATATGATGCAACACAATTTACGAGTTACACATACAACGGATGTTGAGACAGTAGAGTTACCTTTCTATAGATTGCGAGATGTGGCCGCGACTTGGTTTGTGACTTGGGAGAAGACTCGGGTACCTCAAGCCACACATTTGGGCCAGTAGGAGTTCTCCGAGGCATTTCTACAATAGTATTTACCAATCGACCTTCGACGAGCCATGTGAGATAGGTTTTTACATCTGGAAAAGTGCCATATGAGTGTCAGAGAATATAGTTTACATTTTAACTCATTGGCCAGGTACGCTCCCACGATTGTTGCTAATATGAGTGATCGAGTACACCGGTTTGGGGCCACACTTAGTGAATGCGTGCACGACAACTTTGCTGAATCCGAATATGGATCCAGGCATATGCATAAAATTTAGAATATCGCAAGAGGTAGCAGCGGGCTGATTGAGAGTATGATAGGGGCCAATATAATAGGGTTCGGTCTGCAGGTGATACATGGGGTTTTGAGGCAAATTTAGGCCTCCGTTTCCTAAACAGCCATCTTATCCGATGACCAGTGCACCATCGTAGTTCTAGGGCCATCGTCGTGACCAGGCCACTCATTCTGCTCAAGGTCAAAATTGGCGAGAATCAGGCCCATAGTATAGAGAGGAATCTAGACAGGTGAGGCCACCGTTGCCATCTTGTGATCGATGTGGTAAGAATCATTTTAGGCAGTGTCTCCAAGGCACATATGTATGTTATTTGTATGGTTAGCCTGGACATATTATGCGGTTTTATCCGATGAGAGGTGTAGGCGGTATGGCACATCCGACTGGGTCTATGGTAGCTTCTTCATAGCAGTACGCCCTTCGGTGCAGGGTACACAGGTACAGGATGGTAGGGGCAGAGGAGCATCATCTAGTTCGAGCGGTCCTCAGAACTGTATCTATGCTTTGTTAGCTCGATAGGACGTTGAGTCATCCCCATATGTAGTTACATGTATATTATTCATTTTCTATTTTGACTTATATGCTTTGATAGATCCGGGTTCCACTTTGTCCTATATTACACCCTTTGTTGCTGGTAAGTGCGGGAAAAAGCCTAAACTATTACATCAGTCGTTTGAAGTGTCTACACCTGTGGGTGAACCTGTAATTGTTAAGCGAGTATATAGGGATTGTGATGTAAAGATACATGATCGCCATACGGTATCCGACTTAAATGATCTAGAGATAGTGGAATTTGATGTTGTTATGAGCATGAATTGGCTGGCTTCTTACGACGCTAATGTTGATTATTGGACGAAGTTCGTTCACTTTAACTTTCCAAATAAGCCCATCCTTGAGTGGAAAGGCAATGTTGCAGAACCCAAGGGTAGGTTTATTTCCTACCTTAAGGCTAAAAAATAATCTAGAAAGGATATATCTATCACATTGTGCGAGTTTAGGACACAGAGGAAAAACCTCTAACTCTTCCGTCAGTTCCTGTTGTTAGTGAATTTCCCGATGTGTTTCCTGATGAACTTCCTAGTATTCCTCCCGATAGGGAAATTGAATTTGCCATTGACGTACTCCTAGATAGCCAACCTATATCTATCTCTCCGTATTGAATGGAACCTACAGAGCTAAAAGAATTAAAAGCTCAGCTAAAGGATCTTCTCGTAAAGGGCTTTATTAGGCCCAATACTTTCCCGTGGGGTGCCCCAGTGTTATTCGTTCATAAGAAAGACAGTTCATTAAGGATGTGTATTGATTATCGTCAGTTGAATAAGGTAACCATTAAGAACAAGTACCCTTTCCCCATACTCGGTGAATTGTTTGATCAACTGTAAGGTGCCTAGTATTTTTTGAAAAATGATCTCAGGTCTGGGTACCATCAGTGGCGGGTTAAGGAGAAAGACATTCCAAAGACCGCTTTCTGGACTACATATGGCAATTATGAGTTCCTTATTATGTCTTTTGGTCTGACTAATACGCTAGCAACCTTTATGGATCCGATGAACTGGGTATTTAAGTTGTTCCTAGATATCTTTGTAATCGTGTTTATTGATGACATTCTGGTATATTCTAGATCAGAAGCCGAACATGCGAATTATTTACGAGCGGTATTACAGATGCTTAAAGACCATGAGTTGTATGCCAAATTTTCCAAATGCGAATTCTAGTTAAACTCGGTTGCCCTTTTGGGCCATATTATCTCCTTCGAAGGTATTAATGTGGATCATCAAAAGATTGAGGCTGTAAAGAGTTGGCTGAGGCCCATGACTCCTACCAAAGTGCGTAGCTTCTTGGGCTTAGCAGGATATTATCAGAGATTCGTGGAGGATTTTTCTTTTATCTCTTCACCTATGACCAAGCTCACTCATAAGGCAGCTAAGTTTTAGTGGACAAACGTGTGTGAGCGCAGTTTTCAAGAGTTGAAAAATAGGTTGACATCCACACCGTATTAGCTCTTCATGAAGGCACTGATGGGTATGTAGTTTACTGTGATGCCTCTAGAGTTAGCCTAGAATGTGTTTTGATGCAGTACGGGAAAGTCATAACATATGCTTCAAGACAGTTAAGAAAGTATGAGGTAAACTATCCGACTCATGATCTCGAGTTAGCGGCGGTAATTTTTGCCGTGAAGATGTGGCGTCACTATTTATACGGAGTCCATGTTGACATATTCAAAAATCATAAGATCCTACAGTACATATTTCACCAGAAGGAGCAAAATTTAAGGCAAAGAAGGTGGTTAGAATTATTAAAAGATTATGACATCGATATTTTATACCACCCCAGTAAGGCGAACGTCGTATCTGATGCCTTAAGCCGCAAGTCTATAGGGAGTTTGGATGGTATTGAAGCCAATAAGTTTGAAATGACCAAGGAAATATGCCGCTTAGCCAGTTTAAATGTGCGACTGTTGGATACGGATGACAAATGAGTATTGGTGCAAAATACCGCGGAATCATCCTTGATAGCAGAGGTGAATGCAAAACAGTTTGAGGACCCTGAGTTAGTCCAAATGAAAGAAGGAATTCCCCTACAAAAGAAGCCGATGTTGGAGCTTACATGAGATGGAGTCCTGAGATATCAAATATTCCATTCATCCTGGTTCTACAAAAATGTACCATGATATCCGACAGGTTTATTGGTGGAATGACGTGAAGAAAGATATTACAACATTTGTAGCTCAATGCCCGAATTGTCAGCAAGTTAAGATCGAGCATCAGAAGCCTGAAGGTTTTCTTCAATATATTGAAATTCCTACTTGGAAATAGGAAATGATTAATATGGATTTTATCACCGGTTTGCCCCGTTCTTATCGAAAGTTTGATTCCATCTGGGTTATCATCGACAGGCTAACAAAATTAGCTCATTTCTTACCCGTTCGTACTACATTTTCAGCTGAATATTACGCCAAGTTGTACATTAAGGAAATAATTCGGTTATATGGTGTCCCGAGACCAACGGTCAAGCCGAGCGCATAATTCAGACCCTCGAGGACATGCTATGAGCTTGTGTATTAGATTTCAAAGGTATATGGGATGATCATTTTCCCCTTATTGAGTTCACTTATAATAACAATTATCATTCAAGTATCAAGATGGCCCCGTATGAAGCATTGTATGAGCGGAAGTGTAGATCCCCAATTGGCTGGTTTGAAGTGGGTGAAGCTGGGTTACTAGGTCCCAATTTGGTCCAGAAAGTAGTGGAGAAGGTAAAGTTAATTCAAGAATGCTTATTGACGACCCAAAGTCGGCAGAAATCGTATTCAGATGTTCGACATCGTGACTTAGAATTTGCAGTTGGCGATTGGGTGTTCTTAAAGGTTTCTCTAATGAAAGGAGTAATGAGATTTGGTAAGAAATGAAAACGTAGTCCCAGATATGTCGGACCATATAAGATCATCTGCAGAATAGGTCGGGTGGCTTATGAGCTGGAACTACCCTCAGAATTTGAAGCAGTTCACCCGGTGTTTCATGTATCAATATTGCGCAAGTACATAAGAGATCCCTCTCGTATTACTCCCGTAGAGGAGGTGCAAATCACCGAAGATTTAACTTATGAAGAGACTCCAGTAGCCATTCTAGATCGTCAAGTTCAAAAATTGAGAACTAGGGAAGTTGCCTCTATTAAAGTACTATGACGGAATAACAATATAGAAGAGATGACATGGGAAGCCGAAGAATATATGTGATCCAGATATCCCTACTTGTTTCAGTCCTCAGGTTTATACCGATACTCATGCGATACAATTTGTTCGTTTATATTCTATTCTATTCGATAGTCCTAAAGCCTATACCTTGTTTAGGTGTTAATTTTGAGGCAGATATGATAGGTGCAGCTCAAAGTACGATAAATAATAGTTGAGGTGAGTTATGAATAACTTTCTTAATTTTGATATATATAGACGATCGTGTGAGGCTTAGTTGATATTGTTTTATTGTTATGTTGCCTTGTGTTGCATTCGAGGATGAATGTTCCTATTTATAGAACCCTCGAGAGATAAATAATATCCTCAACATTCGAGGATGAATGTTCCTAAGGGGGGAGGGTGTTACACCATGTAACTTCACATTTTATCACGTTATTGATAGATACTGATGTCCAGGGAAGATGTGCGACTTTACAAAAGGGTAATGAAGGTTTACGACTTGTTTATGGAAGTCCCAGAGTGTTGGGAAGTCAAACATATCGAAGAATATACATTTTGATGAAAATTGGAAAACTAGGCATTTTGACGGCTAGGTTGATAGACCATCAAAGTGCTTGACGGATTGTCAAAGTGCCAATCCAGATCGTTAATTTTTTTTATCTCTAGAGGTAATTTGATGGGATGGTTGATAGACTGTCAAATGTTTGATGCACCGTCAAAGTTCCCCACCCTGAGCCATCAATTTTCTCTGGCAGTTTGACGGGAAGATTGACGGAACGTCAAAAGTTTGATGGTCTGTCAAATGAACCGTCAATCTATGGTGGTGGAGAATATTTTTGGGTTGAATACGAGTTCAGTCAATTGTTTCTCATTTTCTCCCTAAAATCAGATTCCTAGCTCTCCAAACCCTCTCTATCATAATATATCACTCATAGATCAAAACTAAGCCGAATCACACAAGATTAAGGCCATAATTCTCGTGGTAATCGCAAGAATCATCATCTCCATGTGGAAACAATTTTGGAAACCCTAGGTGATGGGGTAACTTGATGTACTAGGAGAATTTGGATGCTTAAAGGTAAGGGTTTATCCTCCTCTATTTGTTATTATGATTAATTGATGATTTGAGGTAAGTTGTGAAAGAATTTTCATAATCGCAACCCGTAAACCTAAGAAATCATTGTATTATGATTTGGGAGACTGTTTTGGTTAAGATATGAATTAGAATTGAATAGCAAATTGATTGTTGGTATTGTAAAGCTAAGAAGGGTTGTTTCGGAGAATCGTGGGATCAAACTACATAAGTATCTTTTGTTAAGAAGTCTAAGAGCCCTTCGTATTAAGATTGTCGATAAGATACCTAAAGAAAGTTACTTTATGAAATATAGATTCGATATTGATATCGACCCCTTTGTTTGCTATAGATAACTATCTGTAAAGGAGTACGAGGACTTGTAAGGCAATTGTAACTTCAAGGACAAGGTATGTAAGGCAACCTTCTTTTTTAAGCATGACGTGATATGTCGTTCCTTGAATAGAAATCTCTTGGTGAAATGAAGTAACAAAAGGTTTTCTTTGACAAATCGATCATAGTTATTTAGTGCTTTCTTGTCCATAGCATCTCTCAGGATATGTAAGCCCAACTGTTCATATCAAGATTCTTGAACATAGTGCCAATAACAATAGTCAGAGGATAACGATGATAGGTCACTCCAGCTTTGCTTATGGTATTTGATAGAGTTTGTCTTGCATTGCACTTATATGTATGTATTTATTTTCATACCGAGCCACACTATAGTCAACTGGGTACGACACATAGATATGTACCCAGCTGTAGTTAGTTTGATATCAGCTATTATCGAGTCCCACATTTGGGCTAGGTATGATAGAGTTCTTATCGAGGTCGGGTATGATATATATACATTATGATATGATTTGCCCCACAGAGTGGCTTAATGTTTACAGACATGCATACATATGTTTCTGATTATGATAGAGTAGGTCCCTAAAGGCTGTTATGAGGTTCAGGTTGGTTTTTATCTCCACATCTTTCATGTTATATCTCATATTTACATATGTTACACGCCTTACATATTTAGTACATCTTTTGTACTGATGCCCTTCTCTGGGGAACTGTGTTCATGCATGCAGGTACAGATAGATAGAGCAGCGCTCCTCATCAGTAGGTGATCTACTCAGCAGTGATTGTTGCACTCCCTTCTCCCGGAGTTGCATTTATATGAGTCTTAGGTACTGATGCATATGCTACTAGTGTTTTGGATATAGCGGGGCCTTGTCTTGACGGCTTACAGACCGGTGTGTAGTGGATGTTAGTATGTTGTGACCTTATCGGTACTTTTGTCAGTAGTATACTCATATTGTGGCATTGTCGGCCTTGTCTATCTGTTCATATTTATATACCCTGCTGGAAATCTTATGTGTGCAAGTTATCTTTTAGTCTCGTCATATATGGTTATTTGGAGGCCTTGTCGGCCCAAGTTTCAAATTTTAGGATTTAGATACTACAGTGGTATGTTCAGGCCTTCGGGCACTAGGTGGCGGCCACGCCCCTAAGGCAGGGGTGTGACAGATTCCAACGTAATCCCTGTAAATTCTAAGTAAAAACCCATTATACTTAACCTAGGGTTTTCCAGGTAAACCCAATTCCAAGGCTCAAGGTTCAATATTTGGATTCCTTCTTCCAAGTTCAGATTTTTAAGACACGTTTTGGAGAGATTAAGGTATGTAGAGCTTCTATCCACGTGTGAGAATATCCATGTTCTTTCCCATGCCTCGTTTCCATGAAATTATGAAAATTCCATAATTTAGAGTTTTAACTCTATTATCATGATGACCATAATGTCATGTAATTATATATGTAGCATGTCCCCATTATGGTTCATTATTGTATTCATGATATGTCATTATGATTGTCAGAACCTGCCCATAATCCATGAACACATGTTTGAATTCCATGAGTTCCTAAATTACAAGTTATGATCAATGTTACTCAGTTCATGAAATTTCATATATTTTTCATGATTTATACAAGTTATATGATATATCTATTTCACATGCTTTATTATGATTTCAAACCATGCTTTAAAAGTTCTTTTCATGAAACCCATGGGCTTACAAGCCACTATTGTCAAGTACATGTTTTGAGAGTTGAAAAGTTTATCGAGAAGGCTCAGATAGCCTTGAAACTACATATGCCACCGTATGATAAGGGTCTCTCTGCCAGAGGATGATACATTCAAACTACAGATTGTATCATTTCATGCTATGTTCATATCTCATACACCGATAAGGTATGAGATTGCTCTGCTGGTCGGGCCAGGTACCAGACTCCACGCACCCACGTGGTGTTTCATGTTGTCGATTATGGTACTACTCTCCCCACATATATACAGATATACAGATATTCAGATATACAGATACTCAACTTTACAAATTTTACACATATTTTACACACATGTAAGATCATGCTCATGTTACAATTTCAGTTTCATGTCCTATTATTCCATGTGCCTGCTTATTTCTTTAGTTGATTTATATACAATATAATTTAAATATACTAATGTCCCTTCACATGGGGCCTGAACTTCATGGTGCAGGTGATAAGTTTCAAGGAAATGGATCTGCTTAGTAGGATTGTTTCAGTATCAGCTATTTGGTGAGCCTTATCTAATTCGGGGTGTCAGACTAGATATTTTATGATTATGCATTATGGTAGAGGTATGTCAAGGCCTTGTCCTGATAAATCAGTTTTGCAGTCAGACTCATGGTTCAGAGGTTTCATAGACTAGACTAGTTAGCATGTCATGTCAGTCATGTCAACATTACTTTCAGACTTAGAATATTTTATCAGATTATTAGACTATTTCTG